>QCXZ01000003.1:16428043-16834875 GCA_025024175.1 Rhyzopertha dominica
TTAACAAAATAAGTTTAATGCCCTTGGAATGCAAGCTAACTAGGGTGCTTTCAATATTGGAAATATAAATTTAATGAAAATATATAAACAGATTTGAATATTTTTCGACAAATATCCATTACTTTTTTTAAGAATTTACTGGAGAAACAGGTTTTTCTTGAATTCTATGCTATGTTGTAAATTTCGAAATGCTACCTATAATTTGTTAGACTTACTTGCTCTAAGTATCTATATCCTCAGCATAATTTCCATAAGACTGTTTTGATCAGATAATGCATTCATGTTCAAGAAACAAAAACGCAAGTGGTCTTAACTTCTCCACATCTTTACCATTTCAACCTTTTTCCAGCTGAAATAGGAGGAATTTGGGGTATACTAAGTACTAAACAGGAGTATTGTTGATGAATAAATTGTAATACTTTATAAAGCAAATGCCTTATAACGATTATCTTCTACCAATTCACCCCTAGAGCTCCCTGTGTATTCGATTACGGTCTTTAAACCAACCGATTCTGCTGGTTATGGTCATAATCTTGTTCGAAACCAATTGGTTGCTTATTCGGCAAACGTTTCTGGTTTTAATTTGTTTGTTGTAGATTATCAAACATTTTTATCACATAAATGTAATAGCAATATGTATTTTTCCCACAATCATTAAGACCGGTTTAAGTATAGCACATTATAAAAGAAACAGGTAACACCATTGTCTAAACAATATAAGTAAGGGATTATGACAAAGAAATCTCGTTATATTTTCTATCCATGTCAAACGCCATATATGCTATATGAGCATAAAATACAGAAAGAGATGTGATTAAAATCAAACATTATTTAATGTTAATTAATATACCGATTGCTAGTTGATGAAACTATATTTACAACACATCATGAAGTAGATTTTTGAGTAGTTTAGTTCTTTTAAACACATTTTCATCGTTCCTGATCGACTGTTTGCTTCTGCTCTCTCGATTTGTTTCTTGTATAATTATCAAATACATTTATCAGCATTGGTACTACTAAGAGACATATGTACTGCTAATTAGACAAAACGTATGCTGTGTCATAATTTAAATAAGCAAGTGTTAGGGAGAAAAACAAGGAAATCGCGTCATTTTTCTATTTGTCAATTACCGTGAATGCTATGATAGACGATGGTAATAAGCAAATCCTCAACATATAATAAATTCTAGTTATATTTAATAAAGTCCAAACAGCACTCATTTAAGTAAATTATTTCAATTTAATTGCAATCTCAAGAAATATATGCCTTTAGATGAACAGAATTAGTTAAAAAGCTGAAAATATTAACATTATTTAATATAATTAACACGCAGAATCTAGTAAAAAGGGGAATCACGATATACAGCGAAGTATGAACACAGTATATTTTTCAGCAGTCTAGTTGTCTTAAATGAATTTTTACCGTGCTTCAGCTTGCTCCATTTATGATTATCAACATACACAGCAGCAAGTATTTTTCCATTATTAGTAAGTTAAGTGAGTATTGTTCATTATAGAGAAAAAAAGTATGTAGTGGCATAATTTAAACAATCTAGTGCAAAAATAATGAAAAAAACTCGCCAATTTTTTGTATATATTTAAAACGTTCCATATGCTGTGAAAACACAATTTCGTTTATTCTAATTGAACTTCAATCGCTTGAAATCCATTCTTTTATATAAAAAGAAGTGGCTACAAGTTAATAAGGCCGTATCACGACATATGGAGTACGAGGGTGGTTTTAGCAAATCGTAGATTCTTGCTAGTTTTATAGCATGTAGTTGGTTATTCTCAACCTACAAGATTGGTAACTGACATGCGAGTTATATTTAATAAAGTACAAACAAAACTGAATTAATTATTTCAATTTAATTACAATGACATGAAACATATGCTTTTTGATGGACCGATATAGTTAAAAAGATGGCAATTTTAATATTATTTAAATACAATTAGTACGCATAAGCTAGTTACAAGGAAATTCACGTTATACAACGAAGTATGAGCATAGTGTGTATTTTTAGTAGTTTAGGTACCTGCCTTAAACACATTCTTACTGTGTGTGTTTTGGTCTTCAGCTTGTTCCTTCTATGACTATCAATAGACATAATAGCAAGTATTTAATTTATTCTAATTTAACTTCAACCACTTGAAATCCATTCTTTTATATAAACAGAGTTGACTAACAGTCGTAGATTTATGCTAGTTTAGTAATTTTAAACTTATATTCACCGTTTTGCTCAGCTATCTGAACCTGCTGTGGTTTAGCCTAGGTTGTGAAATGACAGTTATTTAGCTCAATTAAGTCGTGCTGTAACCGTTATTTGACGTTTTTTGCCACAAAATCACGGTTCAAATCTAGGAATACTCTTAGTATTAATTTGTTTATTCTCATTCCAGATAACTGATAATCATTGCATGCTGGTGGCTTTAATTTCTTATCTAGTGCATTTTTAAAGAAATCGTAAACCTGCTGTGGATTAGCCTAGGTTGTGAAATGACAATTATTTAGCTCAAATAAGCCGTGCTGTAAACGTTATTTGATGTTTTTGCCACAAAATCACGGTTCATATCTATGAATACTCTTAATATTAATTTGTTTATTCTTATTCCAGATAACTGATAATCATTGCATGCTGGTGGCTTTACATTCCTATTTAGTGCATTTATTTAAGAAATCGCAAACCTGCTGTGGATTAGCCTAGGTTGTGTAATGACAGTTATTTAGCTCAATTAAGTCACGCTGTAACCGTTATTTGACGTTATTGCCACAAAATCACGGTTCAAATCTATGAATACTCTTAATATTAATTTGTTTATTCTTATTCCAGATAACTGATAATCATTGAAACCCTCCAGCAGGCCACAACGAAAATCCATTGTATGAAATATGACAAAAAAATAGTATAAAACCATAGAAAAACATGGGCATAGGTAATTATTAACCATTTACTGTCAAAATGTGCTCCCTAAGCGGACTTAGCGGTAAGTTTTACCTAATATCCCATCTCAGTTTAAAAATGATAAATTGATGAGTGGCCCTACTCTTAAATAGACAAGAATAACTGCCGTTAGGTAAGTTTGCGTTTGGCGCAGCGGTAAGGTGTTGGATTGCCATACTGGAGGTAGCGGGTTCAAATCCAGCATTCGGCATAGTAAAAAAATCCCACCTACCCCTGTCCTGGGGGTTGCCTATATATAGAGCATGGACCGCGGTACCAACCCCCACCATATCATAACAATGGTTAGGAGTACATTGGTCATATCGCCATGCATATTATATACAAAAGCAATATGTGGTAATAGCAAATAAATATTTCATATCAATTACACATCAGCAACCCACCTTCGCTGATATTGTCCCCCATCTCATTAGGGCGTAAAAGCCTCAGTCAGAAACAGGCTGGTATAAAATACAAATGTCAGTCACAACAGTTCACATCTCATTCCATCACACCAAATTCAAAAAAGTCGAATAAAAATAATTGACACTTAATAAATTCGCTAATTACCGTATGAACGTCATATTTCTCATCCCGTCACATTCAGCAAAAATAATCGAAAATTAAAAAAATTTTTGATTTCGAATTACACACATGCTCGATTGGACTAATATGCAAATGCGTAATTTTGCGCCCTCAAACGCCCCCTACTGGCTAATATGCAAATGAGTGATACAAATCTCTCAAACTAGTACCCTAAAATTTAATAAACAACTCGAAAAGTATTATTTTCAATATAGCAGCAATATTGAATCCGGGGAAAATGAATGCATCTAATAAGATACTATTTATCAACATGCAAATTCAAATCATTTTTTTAATAATAAGTTACTATTTATCAACATGCAAATCCAGTCATATTTCACATGTAAAAAAAATCGAAAAAAAATTTTTTGGCCCAATTTTTTGATCGCGATAGCGAATTACACATGCTCACAGGCTAATATGCAAATTGGTCCAGCTGTCTCATCAGAGGTCTACTCATAAGGCAAACTCAACTTCAATTTACTTTGGCCTGGCTGAGAATTTACTTGATTTGGATGAGCACTTTTATTAAAAACTGACCAAATATTCTTATTGCTATAACCATTTCTCACTAGCGCTGATTTAAGATGATATATTCTTTTTTGAAATTATGAGTTAGGTGACATTTGGAAGGCTATTTTGTAGTTATCTTTAATCAAGTAGTTCGTGTATACCTAGTAGGTAAGTAGTTCCTTTTTCGTCGTTGGGTTCGTTTCTATCAGGTTGGCACGTGAATTGTTTATTTACTTTCAAAATTTTGTTTGAACTTGTGTCAGACAAATTTTGAGGGTCTTCGTCTTTGACAAAGATTACAGGTGTAATCGAAACGTCAGACTTATAATTTTTGCTCAGTGTTTTCAAGAGACAACGATCTTTCCGAGAAAATATTATCTTATATTATGGACGCTGAAAGCATTCACCCACATATTAATAAGATGTTTGCTATTTTAGTTTACATGCATACAACTTCCTGTAAAATATTAACATTTTATGCAAATATATGGACATTAGCAACCTTGGTAACAAGAGACAGCGCAGCATTTGCTGGCGACCGCTTCTGCTCAGCCTAACCTGGCACATTTGCAGATTTCAGGGAGTCCCCTGCTTGCTCAATAAAATTCAGTTTTAAATTCGTTATAAACGAAAACTTTCACAGTTATACAAAAAATTTCAAGTTAGTTTTATCCGAAAGATCGTTATATTCGAAAAATAAATCAGGTTTAATGATACTTTTTTCGTACTATTTGAATTGATTCACCACAAACGAAAGTTTGCTAAAAGGGGGTTTGATATAAGCAGACATTACTGTATTTAAAAATGATGTAGTAATTCACATTTCATAATATTTAGATTCCACTGAGTGCACCATTAAGAGCCTGATAGGAGAAACTGTGCAACATCTGGCAATTAAGTGTACCACTGCAGAAGAATTAGACAAAGCTGTGTTATCTACTATTAGAGATTTGGTCCGAGCACCTGCAGCCAGCCCACTTCAAGAGGTTTATTCAGATGTTTTAAAGCTTCTGGCAGCTCTTTGCTCCATATCACCATTGGTGAGTAAATTTTAAAATGCTTAAAATGACTGCATTTAAATTATAATGGTACACTTAGCATGAATCTTATTCATCTTATCTTTATTCTTCCCCCAGAGCTCTCAGATTCAAACCAAGCTTGCTGTGTACATCACGGACTTTATATTAACTGATCCCTGTAGCCAGTTCAGCAGGGCTTATTCTCAGTTTCTGGTGCTGCTGGATATTCCATACGAAAAATCCGTTATTGAGGATTTGCTTGAGAAAACCAGTGAATTGAGAGATGTAATTGGTTTCCATAAACAAAACAATGTTATTTAAGCATTTGATTTTAGGCTGTTGAGAATAAGGTAGTGGTTAACAACATCTTGAAATTAGAGAAGAATCTTAAAGGGATATATAATAAAAATAATAATGTCGTTAAACCTTTGCAAGATAAAAAGGGAGATATTTCTGAAGATGATATACCAGATGAACAGAGTGAAAATGAAACTGAAGATGATGGCAGTGATGATGAATGAAACTGCAAGGAAATTTTAGCATGTGTTACCTATTATATTTACTTTTAAATTTACAAATATATGTATTATTTTATTTGCAACTCTTACAATGTGTATTTCAGTGTACTTATTTATAGAATATTTCACGATGATTGGCATCTAGTAGAGTATTAAATTTGAAACTATATGTTTAGCACATGCAACGTGCCCTTTTAACATTTCACTATTGCATGTGCAATTTTTTTTTAATTTATCTAAGATACAAATATGCAAATAATGAAAGCCAGGAATAAAAAACTAAGATGAACAGAACTAGTAATAGAAAGCCATGACAAAAACACAGAATAAACAAATACCTAACCAGAATATGCACTCGCTGTCAACACCCTACACTATTTTGTCTCCAACGACTGCGATTTTGTTAAGATATAAAGATGCTTTGCAGGATTCTAATAAGAGTTGCTTTACACTTCTGCCCCAGAAGTTTCCCTTGCACATCTGTTGTTGTGCTATCCATCACCCGCAACAACAAACCTCTGAACATCCCTTGGAAAGCTAAAAAGACGTAATTTTTTTCAGTGTACCTACATCTACTGTTGCACTGCTTTACAGCACTAATGCGTCCACCAACACTGCATTGCATTATTACAAATTAAACAATCACCCAAAAGTTATAAAGCATCCAAAACAAATCAAAATACGTAATGGTTTAACAATGATGAGTGGTTGACGCTTGTCAGTCAGTGTCAGTATCCACTAAACATGGCAGATTGAAACTGCACTGACCGTTACTCACCCCCAGGGTGTGTTTTGGTTTTTCTTTTTTTCTGTGACAAAATGTTAAAGGGAGATACCTACATTTTAAATTTGGAGGAAGAGCAGCAAAACAGGAAGAGGATTGAAATCAAGTGCGGATTGGATATCAGAAGCTGATTCGTAATAGGGAAGTGTACTTACATTCCACCAGAAGAGAAGGGAAGTTAATCAAAGTAGAAGGCAACCAAAATAAATTGCAAGAGGGGTCCAGGAGGGGACCTTAGAAAGACAAAAATTGAAAAGAAAATGAACATGAATAAGAAAGACAGAATCAGAGATGAAGAACAGTTAAACAAAGGAAATAAAATTAGCTATATGGAATGTAAGAGGAACTTTTGAAGAAAGCACACTGTATTTTGGATCGAGTATTGAAAAGATATCATGTTGAGGTGGCACAGTACAAGCGAGTAAGGAGATGGAAATGAGGGCACAGGCATAAATAAATGGGTGTCTTTCAATAGTAAAACACAGAGAATAGAAAATTTAGTATTGGTTTTGTGGTAGAGACAAAGAAGAAAATACAAGTGCTAAAATTTGAAGCAATAGCACTTAGAATATCAGGATAAGATTTAGTGGTAATGGCAGATATCTGACTTTGCTGAAAGTGCATTCACAGATGAAGGAAAAGGCAGAATGAGAAAAAGAAAAAAATGAGTACAGAGTGTTTTGGTTTAGACATTATTGTCTTACCTTTTTGTTGTAAGTGGAGCTGTACCATCACAATTTTTATATTGTCTTTTGTTTTAAAGCTGTAGCCAACTTTTGAATAATGTAAGATTTCGTCAATTTTTAATATCTTGCTTGGCTATGTAGATGTTGCACCTTGTAAGGGGTATTTTTGATTTAGCTGCCACCACCCCACATAGCGAGGAAATTTTAATGAAATTTTACCTTAATTGATTTAGCTACAAAAATATCATCTACTAACTCTTCGAATTGCGGGTTCTTCTCGAAAAAACGGGTCACTGTTATTTATTCTGAAAAGCAATTTTTTTACAAATTAATATATTGAAAAACTACAGAAGCAAAATACAAGTAGAAAAGGATACCCAAAATTACAAATATTAGTGTCAATACACACAGCAACAAATCTACCAAGAATATTATTGACGGGGAGTATGGCTTTTATGTCAATAAGGAAAATAGTTTTAGATCTTAATCAAATTTCTCGTAGCAAATAGAAAAAACAAGAGAAAGAAAAGAATTTTGAATCAACGATATCAAACTTGAGTCCCTCGATGTCTGACAATACCACGCAATTAACGTAAAACCAGTAATTAACGTTATTTTACCAAACACAAGATATTACACAGAATACTACAAGGAAAAAAGTAAACGTGACATAAAATCGATAAGAATACGAAGTATCTTCGACCATGGGCACCGGGGTACTGACTTTTTCAATTTTCTATTGTGTCCAGGAAACTTCCACAACAAATACTACTTTTGCACTGTTCGGTAATCGAACCTTGGGTAATCGCAGCAAATTGCTGCAACAAGATGTTTGCGGGAAGTGTATAGATTTCCGCATATTTCTCATTTCACCTTAATTTTGCGATTACGGCCAGATGCCGCCGGGGCAATGAATACCGTGTATTACATAGATACAAAAAAAACTGTGAAGACATTTTCTATAAACATAATTATTCTGAATCCAGTGGTGTACTCAGAATTGTTGTATTTTTTAAATGGAAACCGTAGTTGACTTTGCTATGGTTAAAACACCCTATTTTTTCTGATATTATTAAATTATTCTTTTAGTAACTTAATCAGATTTTATGTTTACATCCAGGAGCCTATGGAACAAGAAAACACAAAATGTAATTTACACTATTAAGTAAAAAATTTACTCCATTTAAAAGAGTACCTATATGCCTATTTGTATACATGCATGAATCTCGTAAAGGCATTCATGCATTTGTTTTATCAGGTATTTAAGGCAATGTAACTAATGAAAATTGTTGTTTATTTGGCGATAGGTACCTATGCATGGTTTAGCGTCACATTATTCACATTCATTTTGACTCAAAACATACAATCTCATTAAATTGTTACAAAAATGGTACACAGCTGCTAATGTCTCAAAAGCCTGTCATATCTATGACGAGATATACTCATTATTCAGTGCATCCCTAAATGCAGATTTTGATCTTCATCATTTCCTGTGTAGTTTACTCCGGCTATTATTAAAAAGATCCATCGTAAAAGGTGTTTATGGAAAGTCCAAGCTCTCAAGAGATCTCCACCAAGTAAACAATTTGAGGCGACCTCTCCAGAGGTTTTATTTCGCGAAGTTTCGGGAGCTTCTGGAATTTTCGATGAGGGGTATAAATAGCCCGTTGCAGTATAGTGGTTTAGTGGTGTTAAAACAGTAATGTTTTGAACTAGTTGTGTTTTCATACAAGTGTTTTAAATAAAAGTTGAGTCAGAAATCCACAGTTTTCAAGCCCCTAGTCGTAACAATAGGTTTTTTCAAGAGCGGGAATTATTAGAACCACAATCTATTATGAATGCATTCGCGGAGTATATTGGTTCTGTTTTTGTGATTGATTCTTATGATGCTACAACTCACAGTGAAGATATTTATGATACACTAGTCGTCTTGCACAATTTTGTGATAAGTGAAAGTGATATTGCATCTGTGAAAAAACTGAAAACCAATTTCACCGCAGGTGCCGGCTGTGTTCCAGCGTTTCTTGTAAAGGATTATTTATCCTATTTGTGCCAGCCTCTCTGTCATGTTTATAATCTGATTATTTGCCATGCAGTGTTTCCTACATGTTGGAAAGTTGCCCAGGTAACAGTAGTATTTAAGAATGCTTGTCGTAGTAACGTTGAAAATTACAGACCTATCACACTTATTTGTAACTTCACAAAAATCATCACTCTTAGGTTATATACTCATGCCTCAAGTATAATTACTGATAGTAAGCATGGTCTTCTACAAGGCAGGTCAACTGCTACAAATCTATGCTCATTTATACAGTTTGTAGGTAACGAGTGCTTTGAAAAGCAGACAACAATTAAAATGCATGTCTATGCTGTGCTGTCTGCACCGCAGCCAACTGTAGATATGCTAGAGGTCACTTCCTTTAGGAAGTAGTACCCGTTATGGCAGCTAGGTGGCTTTGTCATCATGTCATTGTAATGCTGACAGATGGCTTTGCCATCTAAATTCTTACTAGCAGTGCTAGTAGACAACAAGTTGATGTCATCTATACGGATCAGTCAAAGGCATTTGATGAAAATCACTCGCTTCTTGTTACAAAACTGAGTGGATTAGGATTATGTGATGGATTGTTGACATTAATAAGTTGTCTCTTATCCGCTCGCCCACTTACTGTGCATCCAGTTGCGTTTCGCAAGGGTCTAACTTGGGTCCTGTTTTATTTACTAATTATATGAATGATGTGCTGTTACAATTCAAATGTTGTGTTTTCGTTTATTTGAAGACTGTGAGTGCTTGCAGGTCGATCTGGAGAGGAATGGAGGTGGTACATGAACAAGGCCTTAAGTATTAATATAAACAAATGCAGGGTCATAACATTCTCTAGAATTGCTTCGGACATTACTTGTGACCGTATACTTTATGAGAATGTTAAGGGCAGGGTTCATCAATGAAGGATTCTCGATGAGCGCTTGTCATGCAGACACTACATACAGTGAGTGTGCTACAAGAATGATGGGGGTTTTATTTACCGGAATGCTACCAATTTTACTAACGTTGACACTTTATTATCTTTATATTATGCTTATCTAAGATCAAAGTTGGAGTACTGCTGCGTCATTTGGGTTCCATTTTACACCGTTCATATTGATGTCAATGAGCACATACAGCGCATGTTTTGTAAGGGCCTTTACTGATAATATCATGATTTTGTTTAAATTAATATATGGAAACATATGCTGGAGTTCTGTTCTAGCTGGTGTACAGTATTACCAACCTTATCGAACGCTTTTGAAAAATCAGTATACACACTATCCACTTGACACCTTTTGTCGAATGCTTTCTGCAAGAAATTCTGATAAACCAGCAGATTTGAAACAGTGGAACGGCCCATTGAAAAGCCATGTTGCTGTGGTATAATAAATCGTTTTACGGCACATCCAATCTGGATTGATATAATTTTATCAAATACACACCCCTCGATAGTTGGAAATATTTTCTCTGTCTCCTGATTTGTGAATTGGTATAAGATAACTGTCCTTCCAGTAAAGCGGAAATACACCTTGATGCAGTGACAATTGGAAAATCAATTGAAGAGGCTTGGACAAAGTAAAMATGCACTTTTTAATAAMAAATGCTGGTATTCTGTCAGGACCACTGGTGAGCCTAGGTTCCATTGATTCCATATTCTCAAAAACGTCTCGCATGCTAATCTTAAATTTGTCAAGGCAACAACAATTTTCAAACCTATAATCCGGCAACACAAGTTCTAAGTTGCTGTAAACTCCCGAAAAGAACTTGGCAAACAGATCAGCTGTGCTTGCTCCATCTTCACTATGTTCACCTTGAAAAGACATATAAGCAGGATAATCATCTTCCTTAAGCAGTTTCTTTACATAAGTGCAAAACAATCTAGGATTACTCTTAAAACCAACCTCCAACTGATGTAACTGGTTTTTGTAGCACTGGGAATACAAGTGCTTGCAACATGCAGGAAGTTGCGAAAACAGACGATAGTCCAACTCAGAACCAAACTCCCTATACGACTTGCGGGCAATTTTCTTCTTCACGATCAGATGACTTGAGTTCCGCAGAAAACTAACATGGAAAGTTATCTGACCTAAAAACTCTAATTGGTACAAAATTATCCAGAGCAACATGTATGTAATAATAGATTTGTTGAACTGTAACGTTGATATTGTGAAGAACAAGATATTTGTTCCAATCTATCGACGCAAAATAGTAATTCAGGCCGACATAATCAGCCTTTCTAAAATCATAATATCAGCCTTCCGCCTTCAAGTTGCCACCAGCACCTCCAGCCACTGCAAATGTGTAGGGAACATAATGGTGACTTCCACATAATATAGTATCAACAGCATATGAAACTCGGGTCTCGCGTAAATGTGAAAAACAAAAATCCAGAAAGACGCCCTGTCTATTTGGCAATAGATTAATATGACTCATGTCATGCAAACTGAATGATCTAAGCAATGTCTGAGAAATAGACTTTGGAAGAGTCGTAACAAGAACATCGTTATCCACCTCTATCCATTCGGCAATAGGAACATTGTAGTCACCACATATTATAAAAGGATATTCCGGGTAAGCTAAAATTAAACCTTTAAGAGTCTCACAATGATGTTCATAAATAAACACATCAGATCCCGGGGGAATATAAACAGCAACCAAAACGTATTTAACACTACGTGATTCAACTTAGTTTTATATATTCTTCTATTTATTTTGCTATGTAGGTATTTTTTTTCAAATAGGCTATCATTACTATTATATTGTCTGGTGAGTTCCTTTTGTGTACTTCAGACTTTCAAATATAATCATTTATACAAATTTGAAAATTAAAAATAAAGTAAAAGCAATAAAAATAAATTAACATTTTAGTATGTAATGTGCAAAACAAATTTTGGAAATATAATTACTGTTTTACTGAGTACTTTATACAGAATATTAATCTATTTTCTCCTACATCAACTATTATTGTATCAGTAGGTAAGTACCTATTGCTATTTTCGTTCTATCACAACTAGGCAATAAAAATGTTTTCTATTTAAAAAGTATACTGTCAGAGTGTATGACATATATTAGTGGTGTCAATTATGCACCATTTATACTACTTTTCATAACATTAGTAGTAGATAACTCAGCACAGAAGTATGGTATGTGAATGTTGTTGGTGTTGTCCGKRTATACCAGGTGAACAAAACCCACCCAGCGAACTTGAAGTTGTCTTTTTCATATTTTTGTGGTGATTAACCATACCACATAAAGTTCTGATAACATGCTGAACTCATTGATGTTTCAGGTTTTTATTAATTTTAGCTGTGTTGCTAGCTGGTTCATCATTCAATATGATAAAAGCTTCACCGAACCTGTAACTCCATAATTAATTATTTTGATGGTAATACATATTAAACATACAAGTTGAATAGAAATAGTTTTATTATATGAAATATACAAAATATATGTGGGTATATTAAAATATTCCATCAGGTGAGGGATTTCCATAAACGTGCATCCATGATTTTGGGCATTGTACATCGCTCATTTTAAAATTTCTTAAGCACTCCACATATTTATATAACAGTTCAATCATTGAATAAGCATCTGGTCTGTTGTCACCTTCTGATACATATTTTATTAGCATAGTACACCTAACGTCATCACAGAGTAATTCAAAGATTTTAAGAATTATCCCAGCTCCATGGAGCACATGACGACCTATATCATCCATTTCCATAGGCGAAACACTCAATTCTTTCATAGACTCGTTGACGTCTTCATTACTTATATAACGAAAGTGTCCTGAACTGATAGTATGCAACTCATATGCAAAAGTACTAGCCAATAATATTACTTTTTCAAACTTTAAGTTCTGAATTACATTTTTAAGTTCTTTGATGAATTTTGTTGCGTACTTTAAGTCAATTCCTGAGCGTATTTGAAGAACTGCTAATTTTACTGCAGTATCAGCATACAACGAACATGCCGTGGAGATGCTTGCAGGACTCGCATCGTCATAAGGGTCTCCTCCAACACACGGGATAATTCCAGGATGCCAGATTGTTGCAGTTAGCTTCATACTGTGTGTTTGTATTAATAAATCGGCCGCAAGTTGTGGAACATTGCCAACAGATACACCAGGTATTATTAGAGTAAATCCAGTTAAATCTTGTGGACAAATAAACTTTACAAAACCATCCAAATTTCCTAGCATTTTTGCTGTCTAATTATCACAAATCTTAAGTGTTTATGATCTGAGCTTAAAACTCGATGACTGGAAAATGGAAAAATCCAATCATCCAGAGCCGACATAACCTCACTGCACACTGCACAGTACAAATAATGAAGAAAAAGAAACCTGCTTCACGGGTGAAAACTTGCCAAATGAGTTGCCAGTTATTAAGCAACCGACAGATGGCTTCTCGTACATCGGAATAAATTCAAAATCCAAGACCATCTAAGATCCAAGACGGTTTGGGTTATTTTAGCCATTTCGCCACTATAAAAGTCTAATTTGTCAAAACATTGTACTTCGTAAGGCTTATTCTATGCGATTAAATTCTTTG
Source organism: Rhyzopertha dominica (assembly GCA_025024175.1). NCBI lineage: Eukaryota > Metazoa > Arthropoda > Insecta > Coleoptera > Bostrichidae > Rhyzopertha > Rhyzopertha dominica. The sequence continues at coordinate 16,441,673 of QCXZ01000003.1, forward strand.
ATTTGATTCTTGTCTTTTTAACCATTGCCCGTCGATACGTTTCGGTTCCTACATCTTAGGAACGTTTTTTTACCCAGAATTATCAACGTTTGTCCATGATCCATCTTAAACTGTCAAGACATACATACCTACGTCTTTCATCATCACATTTTTTACAAAATAAAAAGCATTTTTATATTTCGCTATAATTAACAGCGTAACCTGGCATAACAGTAAAGACGACAGATTTTTCAAAACTTCTTTTGCGAATTCTGTGAATCACGGGCCAAGGAAGCATTAAATGTCACAAATTGATCATCATATTATGCGTCTTGATAGTTCTGTGTTCTGTGCTTTATTTGTTAAAAAAATGAAAGTCGACTGTCAGTTGGTCTTGACCTGACATTTCTATTGACAGTTACTGTTAAGTTTGAAAGCTACCAACTTGGCAACAGTGCAAAATATCGGACCACAAGTAAAAGGGATTAATGGTGTTTTGTATGTTGTATCAGAATATAGTGATTTCGAGGCAATAGTGAGACTGCAATTTTACTGCATTTATAATACGGATTTGTGAATTTATTTTTGAGTGCGTTTGTTGCACGGATCGTTTTAGAAACCTAAGTAAAAACAAGAATTCGAGTATGAACTGAGTACCAGACATGGCTGCGTCCAGAAAACTGCAAGGCGAGTACTACAAACTAAACAAAATTTCTAAAGTAACTGAAAAATTGCCGTCTTATTTTACTCCAGTGCGTTATACCAAGAAAAAATTGAATTTTTCCTTGCAATAGACATATATGGTGCGGTTGACGTAAAAACAGCGACCTGTCATTTATAGCCTAAAAACGGATGGTTTAATAACGGTATTATTTCGTGATTCGTCTAATCCACATTTTCGCAATAATTGTAACTGATTTGTTGCGGTGTCAATTTAAAAGTTAAACAGCTGGTTCTTCAGATTTTAAATCGACTCTATTACTGATAAAGCATTTCTGGAACGTAAACAAATAAGTTGACAGCTTGCATCTAACCTTAAAGTGTTCATTGATAATGCCAGTTGCGTAGATATCTATTTTTGTATACAAATAATCGCTTTTAGCGGGAAATAATCAAAACATTCAATGCAGGTGAGATTGATCGATGTTTAAAAAAAGTAACAGAAGGTGTGGAGACATTCGAGGACATTTGGCAAAAGGTTCACAATGCAACAAACAGCAACCAAAAGGAAAAATATGAAGCTGATCTCAAAAAGGAAATTAAAAAGCTTCAGAGGCTACGGGATCAGATTAAAAGTTGGATAGCTTCAGGAGAAATAAAGGATAAGAGTGTGTTAATGGATAACAGAAAACTCATAGAAACGGTAATTATGCCTAATATTGTAAAGTTTTTATGAGCATTACCAAATTGATTCTTTTGCAGCAAATGGAAAGATTCAAAGTGGTGGAAAGAGAAACAAAGACGAAAGCGTATTCAAAAGAGGGTTTGGGAGCCGCACAAAAATTAGACCCTGCTCAGAGAGAACGTGAAGAAATTCAAACTTGGTTAGTGAGTTCCATCGATGCGTTAAACCTCCAGGTAAGTTTAGTTAGTTTTTTTTGTCCATAATCACACCTGAGTTGAATTACGATAGCGTCCCGTCGCCTACCGACCTGAAGGTTTTCCTATCCCTAGATAATGACCTCTTGAACACGAATCTGAAATCTGTACTTGAGCTCACCTCAGGTTTTTGAAAAATGTGTGCTTATATGTGGAACTGCTTCCATGTACTACAGCAGTAGTTCCCAAACTTATTTGGACTGCCACTCCCTTTCCAGAAAACATTTTACTGAGTGCCCCCTGGAAATAATTTTTTTTTTTAAATTTTAGTAGAAATTAAACAGAAATATATATGTATTAATGTTTCTACCTTTTCCATAAAATATAATCAAGGTTGTTAAGGAAACTTACTTACTTTATGTTTTCATTAGTACCTCGAAACTCAAATGAAAAGTCAAGTTTCTGTGTGAAAAGAAACAATAATTAAACTTTGACACAATTTAGTTGGCAAAATTTTTCTTAATGATTGGTAGTCTTGCTGGTTATCTACATTTATTGGCATGCAGCTGGTGGGTAATTGTTTATTTCGTTTACAAAAATAAATTTATTGGTGTTTTAGCATTTATTGTGTTTAATAATGAGCGAGGAGGACTTTTCTAGTAACCTACCAGATATAAAACACCATACAAAATGGTAGTTGGTAATCTGCTGCTTACAACATCAAAAGAAAAAGACGTTATGAGGAAGTATACCACAAATTTGTCGTGAAGCGAATAAAAAAAGGTCCAAAACATTGATCTGAAGGCATCCACAAATTCATGCATGAAGCACCAGATGAMAAATACATATTCGCAAAAGTAATTTTTTAATGCAGACTTTGTACCTATTATTTTTTTTTTATTTTTTACTATATTTAATAAGAGGTCGTTGAAAAAACAATGTGTTTCACTGTGTGAAAAGCTCTCTTCATTGCTCTTGTTTATTGCACACTCGCATGAAAAGAACGCTTTCCATCTCTTGTAAAACAAATAATTATTATGTCTCTTTTTCACCAATCACTTCTTCTGATAGTTTCGGGAAGTACATTGTAAGCCACAGCCCCACAGCCTGTAGTATTATAACTGTGGATATCATTTGCATAAGTGATTTGAATATAATGCTTTATCTTGTTGTTAATTAGTTGTATACTAATTTTAATTGCTCCATCCTAAATATTTCACTAAGCATGAGTGCCATTAACATATAGCTCAATCGTGGGTGTAAGCAGTGATAGACCATGTTTAACCTTTATAGATTTGCTCAACATTCATGTTACCATGACAATCCCATAAAATTTTACTGCACATGCATCTGGCCCTACTGCATGGGGCTCATTTATAACAAAATCCTGTCATTACTTTAAACTTTAAGGAACCTAGGTATTTCTTTGACTATGAGGTTTGCAAGCTTTTTAACCTCCGGTCGTCATGCACATTTGCATTTTCAAGCAGAGTTAGGTTTACCGAGTGATTTTTGACACATTTAGGCCATATTTTTTGTGAGTGTGCACAAAAATGTCTTAAACATGACAAAAATTGCACATTCAGAAAAATAACACCTAAATCTGCTTGAAAATATAAGTGCTTAAGATAACCAGACATTAAGAATCGTGTGATACTATGCAGCAGAGGCAAAAACAGTCCGCATCGTAAAGTAGTTCAAAACTGAAACGTATGTTTCTTAAAAAATTTTGATGTAACCACAAGAAAGGAATTTTATATTTGTTCTAGAGGTATGCAAAATTATAGCTCGATAGGTGTTGGGATGCTATTGTAAATAATTACCTAAATTTGTAAGATTATGGGTAATTGCTATAGTGTCCTATTACTAAACAAGTTGCAAAATGGTCTCCTTAACATAACTCTGCTTGCTTTTGGCACTACTTTATGGGTTAATCTTTTCACTATTCTGTAAAGTGATTTTTTGCATGTGCTGGAGTACATGCTCATTCCTGACAAGAAAATAATGTAAATATTAAAATGTGAGATACTTTTTTTAAATTAAATATGAGCGCAATAAGTTGATTTCCAATTTGTGTTCAGGAAACCATCTTCCATTTGTTGGTCAGACGCTGTAGTAAATAATTACCAGATTGTTGCACACTATCTTTTTTTTGCTTCATGGTACACACACACACTTTATATCATTAAAAAAAAGAACTTGAAACATCTATCTTCAATGGCTCTCAAACTAAATGCAATTATTAGTTCTATAAAAGAATTGGGATGAAACATCATAAAACTTCACATTAAAATTATGGGAAATAGGCATTTTAATTCAAGTGAGATTTTAATTCAGCAAATACATATGTGCAAACTTAGTCTTGAAATCTTAAAATACAAAGTTGAAATAGAAAACAGGATAACTTTACCAAGAGAGATAAGGCTTTGAAAATTAGTAGCATCTGTTTGCTGGTTTTGTTCAGTTTTAACCATACAGATTAGACGTTGATAAACTGTAAGGTCCTTTGACTAGGATAAATCAACGATGGATAAATCACCCAAATAATTCAAGATTGACTTTGAATGAATTCCGCGAAAGTCTAAGAAGTTACATATATGCAAGTTTTTTTAACTAAAAGATAGTGTGTCACACAAATTAAAATATTTGTTGATAATTTTCATTCATTTCGGGTGGTAATTATGTRCACTATCAGTATTGTGCGTTTGACAAMCTTGCGAGCACCAGCCAGTGTTATAAAGGCTACTCCTTTTGTTGCAGTATCTTATCCGGTTAATCATGGAGATATACTGTTCGATTTTCATTCCCTTCAGTTAAAATCACTGCCATCATACAACAAATCTGTTGTGTTATTTCGACACGCCGGCGCCATGCTCACAGCATTGTTACTGCCGGCAGTTAGTTATCTATACCTTGCTTTATTTGTTCATATAACGTATTTACGAAACAATGAAAATAGTAATAAAAATTAATTCGCTACATTCTAGTAGTAGCCCTATCCTACCATTCTACCGCTAATGTGTTTAGACATATTTTTGAATAGGTATTTGGATCTTTAGTTAAATTATGTATTTTAAATAAATTATTCAGTTTTTAGTTTGATTAGGATTCTGTAACCCCTAATTACTTCATACCATTCCTATGATGTCGTCGTGTCATTTCATCTAACCGTTGTCAAAATTTTAAGTAACTGGTGTCATTTCAAACTTCAACTGTAACGTACCTGGTTAGTCAGTTTGCCATATACTGCCATGAATTATATTAACACATTTATTAATTAATGTTCATTTGAAAAATGTCTAAAATCAGTATCCAAACTATCTTGGGATCAAACTGAACTGTTTATGCATTTATTTTATAATGTTTTGGTGTGCATTCCATTTTGAAATTGTTAGGACTGAGTATAATCTGCATTACTGTAAATAGCACCTCCGGAACAGGCTATTTTACATGGGAATTTTTCCATTTTGAAACATTTTAATTTTTGAAGTAATTACATTAACTAAAACGTTCTAAGCATGTGATCGTGAACATGCACGAAATTTTAATTTTATGTCAGATATATTCATATTGGTTGTAGAAACCTACTGGTGCTAATGAACTAGAAAACTTTGAAATAGATTTTCAATTATTTCATTATAAAATTTGTGCGTCAAGCAGAGGCAGAAAACACCACCTCATGACGAAGCTAGGCATGCGACGAAGAAGTTCATAGAATTCCATAAGTAATCCATGCTAGAATCATTAATTTCTTTATTTTTAATACATTAAACTAGTGGACTTTGTACAACATGTATTTTCAAAAATTTTTATTTGCTCATTCGCTTTAAAATGGTCGAAAACGCAAAAAAATTTGAGCGAATTTCTTGTCTGTGTGTCTGTGGTTTTGTTTGTGGACACGATAACTTTCAAAAGACTTAATATATGAACTTCAAATCTGGCAAACATATAAATGTCAACTACCCAAAGCAACCTATTGTTTGTGGGGTAAGTAGGGTATCGGGAAGGGGGCGAAATTGGGGGGTAACTACCCTATTTGCAAATTTTTATTTTTTTTTGTTTTAGTATGTGATTAGTAGTATAACTGCGAGTATTATGCGTTCTTATAAATTTTTGGCACAGCAAACTGTTTACAAGATATTAGCAAAAAAGCGTGACTTAAAGAAAACGGTTTTTCCTAAATATCTCCGAATATATTTAATATATTAAAAAAATGAAAATACCATCATATAGGAAATAAAATTTCTCACAGAAAGTGCCTTAGAAAATTTATCCAATATTTTGACATTTTCGAAATACATATTCCCAAAAAACCTATTTTGGACTTTGCTCGTACGATTTTTTTTAAATTTTGGTATTATATAGAAAATCAAATTTCTGATCAGAAAGCACTCTTGTAATTTTTTTGTTAAGTTAACAATTTTCGAGTTATTTGGAAAAAAACGATTTTAAAAATTTATATATTTTTGCTAATATCTCAAGGACTGTGTCTTAGTAAAAATGTGTAGAGAGAAAAAATGCTCAAAACCTGATTACTAATCGTATAGTATAAGAAATAAAAACGTAAATGTCATTTTGACAATTGGATGTGGAAGTATTGATTCAATTTGCAGCGGTTTTTTTATATATATTAAAAAAATACAATTACAAGGAGTAACAAATTTTATCGTCACAGTTAACTTACGGTATTCTATATAACTATTTTATGTTTGTGAATTAAACTTATTTTGTTGTCACTTTTTTACTTGTTGTGATAACTTGAGATAAATTAGAGAATCACTGAAGAAACTCTATTATAGTATCTACATAGAAATGTAATATTATTTGACTAAAACACATCAAGTTGACCATGAAACATAATATATGCATGTATAATGAAGTTAAACTGATAATATAAAATCAATTTCAAGGAAGGATATACAATATCCAAATACTGATAGTATTCATGGGCCACTACCAGACCATCTGAAAGCCAAAACAAAGTAAATACCAACATTCTAAATTGTTCTTGGATTGTAAAGTAGTATACAGGGAAGTCTAGTATAATATAGTTAATGTATGAGATTTTGTAAAAAAAAACATATTTTAGCATATGCAAAATTTACTTAAATTATTTCTTTCTCAGAATTAAAAAAAATTCATGCTTAAAGTGAGTTTCAAAGTATAAATTGAAGATTGATATATGATAGGTTGATTAGTAATTTGTACAGAAGTTTGCCACAATTTTTTATTTTTGCAATTATGATTTTAATAAATATTTTTTGACTGGTTTACAAAGGGTGATTAAAAATTGCATTACTCAAATTTAGTTGTGAATAATCTATTGCCAACAAGTGAAAAAATATATAAATATGTGTCTGCAAATCGATCTTTGTGGTCTGTTATATACTTTGGTGAAAATTAACGACAAAAGAACTATTTTATAGATTTAATAAAATTTTCCTATATGCCTTTATGGCATTTTGGTTTGGGGAAAAGCAGATAGCGATTTGTGTGTCTACGATGAGTTTTTGGGTAAAAATTGACCCATCTGATGCACTATTATAAAACGTCACTTGTCGAGCACATCTTTTCCTTCTTTCCTTTCGACGGATGCTTTTTCACCCATAATTTCACCATAATGTGTGTGTTTAAGGTTAACCACATTAGTGTCGAAGTACAGTGTACGTGTGGGTTTACTAGATTCATCCCATTCGCATGAAACCACTATGTATTAGTATAAACAATTCATTAAAGCCATCCATCCATTAGCCTCTTATCTGAAATCAGAAACAGTAAAAAATAATTATTGAACATTATCATTTCTTAATGTTTTTGGAATCTACCATATTATTAAAAACTTTTTTATCCACAACATTCTTACATCTTACACCCTGGAAGTTTGCTGTTTCTACCAATTCACTCTGTGATAATTAAAAAAAGAATCATATTATATTTTACTATAGACAATGTTTTTCTGTAAGTGATTAATGAAACATTATACAATACACTGACAAGCACATTTTGTGCAAAAAATTGTTGTTTTTGGTGGATTGTAATATGCTTACTATATGGTCGAAGCTCTTGACGTCGTTATTTGTATCATGTGACCCGCCCGGCATGCATAACCAAGGTTACCGTAATACACTAACCTTGATGAATAATGACAGCATAACGGGTTGATTGTTTTAACTTGTGTTTTCTGCTTGTTTGTGTTTGACAGGGGTAAGTTTTTTATAACTCTTATTCTCATGAGTAATTAGTTAGAAAACCACAGAATATCTTGTTATGAAAACATACAAACAAAATAAATACTTTAGTGTGTCAGCAGGGTTGCCAGATTTGTATGGATGATCGTCTCTACCTAAACTACTCCCAAAAGTGTCGCCAATTACCAAGGCGGCATCACTGCTATATGCTATCTCCATAAAAGTACTGGTATACGTTTGACAAAAAATTTCTGTAACATTTACCATTTATTTAAAAATGTATGCAAGCCGTTTATACAGGAAGGCATTTATGTCATAACTCACATGGTGCGCTAGAGGTTGTTTTGAGAATATAGACTTTGAAATAAGGATATGGATGCACTTTTGTCTCACTAGGATGCAAATCTTAAGAAATTGATTTAAAATCGCTCAAAATACCTTCAATCATTGTCTCTTGCCACTTCAAAAATTTTGTCATGAATTACTGTTCAAATACATATATTATGATGTATAGGTTTATCAGAAAAGCAGGCATGATTTCAAATGAAAAAGTAACTCGCAGTCGGGACTCGATCCCGAATCTCCAGAACGGTGCTCTGGTATGATCAGTTACACCACCGGAGCACTCGAGTTAAACAGAAAACTACAAATTGAAATAATTTATCTTTTTAATCAGAAACAAGCCAATGTTGCCTAACAAAGTTTATGCAATTCTTTTTTTCAGCATTTAGCTCCTGCGGATGCATCTATCCTGCAAATATTTTATAATAAAGTGAAAATTTTATCCCGAAATCTTATTACAACTATTAACGGTAACATGACCTATACTGTACGAAAGAACTTGAAATATTCGTAGTGGCACTTTATCACAACATACCATAGTTTTGAATAAGTTACGACCTATACTGTACMAAAGTAATTATGTACATAATGGTATTATAATACAATGGCATTGTCCATGGGTGCTTCCAAGCAGTTTTTAAGAGTTCCTTATTGTTTCAGTGTGACTTATTCGAATGTGAGATAGAATCGTTATTAGCCAACAAAAAGAAGAAATTGGACAAAGACAAACAAGAAAGAATGGATGAGATTAAGTCAAGACTAGAGAGACACCGGTTTCACATCAGGAAACTGGAAACGCTACTGCGAATGTTAGATAACATGTCGGTGGAAGTCTCTCAGGTACACCATAATGTTTTGGTAAAAATTGAGATCGTGAAACGTCACCGTCAACTTTTAGATAAGACGGATACAGGATAACGTTGAATATTACATTCAGTCATCACAGGAGCCGGATTTCGAAGATAACGAGTTCATCTATGATGACATCATCGGACTCGAGGAGGTTGAGTTGTCGGGTGTTGGCTTGCCATCGTCTGCGACGACAGATAGTAATGAAACGGGAGGTACACCTACCTCCATTATCTCGGGATCATCTCCTATTGCATCTCCGCCCCTTAGTGTTCCACCGTATAATCATTCCAGTGACAGTTCAAACGAGTGTGCAGAGAAAAAGACCATCTTTAAGGATGCACCAAAAGTAAGTGTTATTTATACCTGATGTTTATAAAAAAAAGTACTTTAGAATGCTGTGATATTTTAAAACAGTTGGTTTACATGTCTTCGATTAGGTCATGTTGATAGAAACTCAAAAGTCAAAACTGAAAAAGTACAGCTATTCCTCATTTAGTAAAGTATTTATTCTTATTCCTTTATTTCCGTTGTTCCCTCACTTATTTAACTTTATTCCCTGTAATCCCTTAAATATTCCCCTTATCTCATGTATTGCACCCATTATTCCACTTAATCTCCATATTCCATTTACATCTTACTTCTTTTATAAACTATATAGCCACATGTAAAAATAGTGATACATACCTATGTCAAATTTCTATGCAAAGCAACTAGTTATAGAAGTCCGAAGCTGCTGCCATAATTAGTTTATTTGAATGAAAATTGATGTCACAGATATTGGCTGTTTCATTAAAGGAGTGACACATCTTACAAATAGATGACATGTACAGTAAGCTGGTCTGCGCATTTGGCAATGTATGTGCGTATGTATGTGCTGCACAATAAAAGTAAGCTTAAGTAGCAGGTCATTAGCATTCACTTGACCATGCCAAATTTTGCTTAAAAACATAATAGTAGCACATCTTCTGACTCCAAACTAATGCTATTCATATATTATACATATATAAAAGCAGTTCTATTTAAATTTAATAACAGATATTTGTTTTGCTAGACGTCTAGTGTAAAGTAAGCCATGTTTGATGGCTGGACAAGCACCAATTAAAATTTTATCAAACTAAGCTAAGTATCTAGTCTACACATTTTATCTAGTAAGGTTTTAAAGTATGAAACCAGAAAAATAATTTTTTTCTAAGTAAATAGAGTTTACTACTGGCTTCACCAAATTTGTAAAAAACAAAAGGGTGTAAATGAAAGCCCAAAATGGAGACATGAAAATTTGGATATTGTTGAAGGAAAATTTTACATCAAGGGACTGAAATGTTTGAACATTCCTTTCTGTATCTTGCAGATACATATGTAACCTTGTATTAAATAAATAAGATGATCAAGTTTTTGCACTAAAAAACAACAGTATGACTCTGATAAGAATATTTCTGCCATTGTTCTTGTAGCAATATGCAGGCCTTATAAATTCAAAAAGATATTTCATTGAATACATTTCTGAGTAGGTATCTGAATGATTTTCCTGAATATTTTTTCTTTGTATTATTTTCGTTATTAGTTTAATGAGTTCTCCCAGTGTTTGGTTCATGTCACTATATCTCTAGAAGATTTTTCTTTTTAATTCATTGTAAGACTACATTTTCAAATTTTTGATAATTCTGAATATTATAAATTTTTAAAATCCTTTACGCTTCCTGAATGTGCATTTCATTCTTTGAATTAATAGCAGGTAATAAATTATATTGAGTAATGTAAATATGCAAATTTATCAATCAGATATATGAATACAATACGAATAAATATCAAAGAGACTGCCTTTTTTAATTCGCTGTGGCTAGTCTACCATTCATCGATTAACTATTGTGTTACCATCAATGTATATGACGTCATTAAATCACGTCAGTAACGGGAGTGTACTGGATTACCCATCATCGGTATTATCATTAAGTGATAAAAACCATCTCCCAAATTCTTTGCTCAGTATGATATGCACAATAAAACATATAAACTGTGAATTTAGGTTATGTATTGACGGTACTGCTTTATTTCACTGATGAACGGTAATTCTTTACGCTCCCGTTAATGAGATGCTTTTATGACGTCATATACATTGATGGTATTGCAATAGTTCACCAATAAACGGTAGACTAGCCACAGCGTTTTAATTTTATTACACAGTACTTGATTTAGTAGTCAGTTTCTCGGAATGAGCCTGCAGTTTGATAATAATTGGTTTGTAAATTGTATATATTTTTGTTAATAAATCAATTAAAAATATTTGTGATCACCTTAAGAATCTTAATATACCAGTACTTTGTTAAGTATAATATTCGAAAATGGGATATTTTAGGCAATTTTATTTAGTTTTATCCTGTTCGCTGAATGTCAAAATCGTTTTCTTATATAAATAAGTGTCTAAGACTTTACATAGCTTATTTTCTGGGTTCTTTGACGTGAAAGTAAATATACTTAGTAATTTTTAATATTCTTTTGCAGCCCGTAAAACCAACAGCAGTGAGAGCATCGAGTACAACGTWAAATAGCAGTAACAGTAATTCCATATTGAACTCAAGCAGCAACAGTACGACATCAACGCCTAGCAGCAAGCCCACGTTAGTCAGTAGTACACCAAGCAAGGTGACTGCCCGAGAAAGCTCTCCGTTGTTATCGCAGATGTCAACGTCTGGTAATTTTGCTGCGGTCGCAGCTACTAATAATACATCTTCCAAACCGAACACCTGTAAGTTTTTTTTAACTGCTTGTATATTAGTCTGCAATAGGAAGTGTCGTAATTTATAAGATAAACTTTTTACTGTGGAATGTATAGTGTGTTTCACTTAAGGTTGTGTTAGGGTCATACGAGGGTTACAAACACTGCACTGATGTGCGATTTGACCTACTTGGCTTCTTATTTTGACTTTTGTTTTTGAAGTCTAAAGTGTATATAGGAAAGCCTTACACCATTCAAGAGCTAAAGGTCGCCATGATCGCATCGATTGACACCCTGAAAGAGCAATTATGCCACAGTGTCATCGAAATTGTAAAGCAAAAAAATGAGGTCTGCCACTAAAGCCATAATGAACATTTTGCTGATTTGTCCCACACTTACTTGCCATCGATTAAATAATCAAATAAAAATAATTTCATCGTGGTCGGATCAGTACTGAATTTTGTATGACATGTCATGGTGACTCTCTTATTTGAACACCTTTTATTTGACGAGTCCTTTTCAATAATGATAGTATTGCTTACAATAATAATGTTCCACAATAATTGTTATAGTAAACTGTTTTCAATGTTTCATAGTAGGCAGTGGTCAGTTTTGACATAAATCATGAATCAAATGAAATCATCTATTGTATGCAGATGACAAGGTAATTTAATGACACAACTGAAAAAGTAAAAAAAAACCCAACACTTCTATAAATTTATAGTACAAACTTCAGTAGCATGCTTAAAACTGTTGGTGTCAATTTTTATATGGTAAGGGAAATGTTTTTAATTTTTTGTTGCTCAGTTCAATAAAGTTCATAAATCAAATCAAGTATTTAAAAAACTTTTTTTTAAATGGAATTATGCAACACAGCAAAAGTTGTGAAAGCAATACCAATGAACTTTTTTAATTTCTATCTTTTTTAAATATTATTATAAGAAAAGGGATTCGATTTGACCATTTCGAGACTCAAATATCTAGACAGAGAGGACACAAATCACAGGCTCCCCTAAAATGACTTATAGACCATTCCCCTAAAATATTCTAATACATACAACATTGTATATTTTGTTGACTTTACCTATCTCAAATCCTTATTACCATAATTTTATTCTCAGTTTTCAGTGTTGCATTAGTGTACATTCTAACAGATGGGAAATAAAGCAAATGTTTCCTGTTAAGGATATTCTATGTCTATTGGGGACTTATTCGTAATGTTTCTAGGAACATCCCAGTTTCCCATAATATTCGCTTGGATATCTTATATTATTGTCTAACAACAGCAATAGTGCCGATTTAGCCATCTAAATTTAGTAACCACTTGAAGTTAAAATAATACGCAAAAATTCTATAAGTAACTTTTTGTTTGTGGTTGTTTATTTTTCCAGTTATATGATATAATAGTACATATAAGGTGATTCCTATAGAAGTTGTGACTACATTCTTATTGTTTAAAACAGCAACATGTATTTATATTCCAGAATTTGTTGATGTTGATGTAATTCATACCATATTAAAAATGCTAAATTTAATGGCAATGATAACTTTAAAAAACAATTGAATTGAATGTTTAAATTTAGCTTTGTTGGTTGCCTGGTAGTAACCATAGCAACCGATAACATGCAAATCTCTGGAGGGGATAACTGAAACGATGGAAGGACTCAAGGTGGTGAAACTGAGAAACATTGGTGGAAAAAATCCTATCTTTTTTATTTTAAAATAATAAATAAAATGGACCATAACATTTCTTTTGTAGTTAATTATTGCAACAAAAATAGTAGTCCAAAGTTTTATCGGTTTTCAGTAGAAGCTCATAAGGTGGAACAACGAAGAAAATGGATTTCTTAAGAAAAAAAGCAATAAATGTGTGTGTATGTTTGTCCCATGTAGGCTGTGTTCTTTGCCTGCACGTTGAGGTTGTTGTTATTGCATATTTTTACGAAGCCGGTTTTTATAATTACTGGCACTTTTGAATCCATAACCTCAGAATACAAAAAATAAATTATGACATATTTTCTTACATACTGCCATGATATTTGCAATTAGGCTTTTTAGAACACGTGACTTTTGAGCGACTGCCAGGGGGCAAATTTCAAAACGATGCAGCTTCTAGTGCGCTGTCATAGAAACCCCATTACTTAATGCCAACGTCAGTCGCTAGAGCTGGGACATTCGATTAAATTCAAATCGTTCAATCAATCGCGTAGATTCGGATCATTCAAGTCGTTCATAAGGACCGTGAATTGAAAGTGACAGCGGTGTCTCCTGTCTCGCCACAGCATATAAATATGCTGTCATGCTGTTTTCTCGTCCTGTGCTGTCGTCAGCCGTTAACCATGTACGACGCACGAACGACGCTGATTCATTAGCTGTGAGCCAAATCAAGGCATGAGTCATTCAATTTGAACGACTTGGTCATGAAGGACCCAACTCTATCAGCCACGCGTCCGTTTCCAGGGTTTCGCAGACGCGTCCCATGCGTGCGCTTTTTGCCCCCTGGACGCCATATTGGATGACGTAATCTTAAAAAGCCTAATAAAATAAATGATGAAGGTATAAGAATACTATATGTAATAAAATATTTCAGTAAAGTATCACTGAATTTTAATAAATGACTATTTTATAGTCTTTTGATGAAGATCGGTCCCCATTATTTTTATTTTTAACCACCAGAGGTAAAAGTAACTGCACAGAGCAAATTATCCATAAAAGCTTTAATAAATACCCTTTCAGTTTTATTTTGCATTTCTTATWTATGATTTTTGCCACAAGCAGGGTATTTTAATGTGTTTATGGGGTAGTAATGTTGCATACAAATATTGAATTAAAATAACCAAAGCGACATCTGCTTCTGTAAATTTAATTTTTAAATAGAGATAAAAGTTTCGTTTTTGATAAAATTTGTTGTGCTGTATATTTGGTATATTATTGTGTTATTTTGCAGCATCTGGAGATAATAACACTTCTATATCTGTGATGACAAGCAGTAGTCAAACGCCGACTCAGAATGTACCCAGTATAGTGAATACAGCACACCACCATCCTACAACGGTTCCATCTTCTGTACATGTAAGTAAAGTTTAGCAATAGCAAGAATGATGAAATTTTATTGAGATTCAAGAAAACTATTTATATTGACCATTAGCTATTATATGATCTAAAGCGTCTAATAAGTTTTAAAATATATATATTCAACCTTTAATGGTATAATGCCAGATTTTTAACAGGCAGACAAAACAAAAACAAAACACGAATCTAGTTTGTTTTGACAAAATGGTCCCTTGTTGGCAGCATGTGGACTTTCATTCATATATGGGTAATAGACCCAAACTGTTTGCTTATTGTCCCATAAGAACCAAGTTCATAACTTGTTTTTGTTTTGTTCATTCATTGGAAATCCGGCTTAATGTATGGCATGTTAGGTAAGATTTCCTCACATTCTGTGATTTACCAAGGAAAGCTTGTGTTATTTTATACCGTTACAATTCTCATATTTATTACACATTACTTTCTAATATCTGAATAATCATTGATTTTAAATTATAGACAATTTTTTCTTAGTCTTCATTCATATTGGGTGCCCGAAGTGAACATATCTAATTCTATAAGCTTGGAAATTACAGAAAACTGTTTATACAAAGATGTTTTGAATTTTTTAGTACTACAACTTAAAATTATTTTTAAATATGGCTTAATTCAGGTTATTGCTTCCTTATAAAACGATAGTGTCACTTTATTAATCATACATCAGTTCTAAAATGCACCAGTAAGGACGATTACAATACCCATGAAAATGTACACTAAATAACTATTAAAGTAAAAAAATATGTTCATGGATTTACTGCTATTTCAAAGAGCTCAAAAATTTTATCATTCCAAATAGAAAACAAAACAATTGTGGCTAATATAATATTTTTAGAGTCCTTTCAATTTTGAAAATTTTCAGCTCCAACAATTGATTTTTTTAGATAGAATAGTATAAATATTTTGCGCTATCAGATGTACAATTGAATTTCTTTCATTTGATTTAGATTGTTAATAGTTAGAGTTGACCATTTTTAAATTGCGTACCTATTTAAAAAAATAATATTTCTGTTGCAATTTAAAATATCCATGGTAGCGTCTCTTGTCAACTTATTTTTGTTTCAAGATCTAATATTTTAAACCTAAGTTTGTTTATCTGCTTTTTTATCACTTTTGGTGTTTGAAAATCTGCTGTGGGAAATGTGAGCAAAATTCGATAGCCTGAATAATTTACGTGAACCAGTTTCCAGATATAAAACATTCGTATGAACTACCTTTCTGGCGACTGCTGAAGTATTTTTTCAACTTTTGGTATTGGTATGTCTAGTATAATATAATACTCAAAACAAAAAAAAACATCAGCGCTTAAATAGAATGTTTAAAACATCATCAATACCAACCCTACTAAATTCAGCATCATTATTGACAGTCAACTGATGTAGACTTTGAAAGTAAGCTAGTTAGTGAATTCTAGGGAAGTATAAAAAAGAACAAGAATATTATTTTTTAAACTTATTTTCTGATAGAGCTGATTCCACTGTAAGCTTTGCCAAAAATAAAGGTTGGAAGTAGAATCATACGCAACTATTTTATTATTATTATTATTATTATTATTATTAAAGGGTTGTTTGCTTGCACATTTTATGAAATGAATTACTTTTGTATGATCTGTGTTTCATAATATATAATATTAAGATACTTACGAATAATAGATTTCAGCAATTTTTCTATTTCATAACAAAAAGTCGTGCTGTGACAAATATCAAAAACTATTCATAAAATGTGGAATTTCTCATTGGGGTTTATTATTACAAGCATGCTTTTGTGCCCTTCTACGAGAATCATTTTTTGTTTTCTCAGTAGATATATATCAGGTAATGCTCTGTCTCAGCAGGGCCATCCTGCATTGAAGAATATTAGTTAGTTTCAAAAGTTTCTTTCCAAACCCAGAGAATAGGCTCTCCAGGTTGTTTCATTTTGAAAAGTTATGACTGTATAGGTATTTTTGAAGGCATTTAAACTTAGTTGTTTTGGGCAAGTGTAATTTTTGATTGTATCCTCTTTTTACTCGAACAGTGCAACCATTTTCATAACAAAAATGAAGACTAATAATTTATTAACATTTTAACCTTTGCTACAGAGTATTCAAACAACAACAACCACTGCTCAAAAACCTGCCGCATTTAATGAACATCATGCACAAAACAATAACTGTTCGAGTCCAGTATCCAGTGTGAGTAGTAGAACGTCACCGTTGCCCAGCAATGATGTCTCAGTTATGCAACCCTTGCCACAACCTTTAATGAACGGTCCAACATCAGAAAAGGTAAGTAGTTTGATTGTTGTTTTTTTTTTGATAGCACCGGAAAATTTAAAACAAGAAACTTATTACAGAAGCAAATTTTGGCAACCTTTTCCTAACCTGTTACAGAAATTTTATACAGTGTGTCGCATTTAAGATGAAGACACCCCCATATTTTAGTTATTCAAAGGAATAGAGATCTAAATTTTCGCAGTCCTGAACGGTGACGGATCAGATACTAAACGGAATTCTAAATTTTGACCAATAAGGCCGATTCTCAATATTTTGTTTTGCATTAGAGATATCGAAAAAAGTTATTAGAAAAAAATTGTTCAGAATATTTTTTAGGCCTGTATACCAATTTTCATGACTAAATTCGCATTTTGAATTTTTCAATATTTTGGTATCTTAAATTATTTTCTTTTTTAATTCTACAACTAGTGCGCTATGGAAAGTAAAGACTTGACAATTGAATAATGTTATGTATTCAAATACTTCAATAAAGTAAATAACACAAAGGTATGAGAATTATTTTATGATAATTATTTTATTCTATGATTAAATTTAGATCAAATTTATGAAACAATAATTTTTCTAATACAAAATAATTAATTAACTGTAATTAGATGAGGTCTCTTTTAACTAGATCTGTTTTAATATATTTATTTAAATACATTTTTCAATTCTTTTTCTATTCTGTCTAGCTAATCGTCTTAAGTTCAGGGATGCTGATTTTGTGTCATTCTTGTCTTATTCTCTCACAAAGTTCCTCTCGATTTCTGGGTTTTGTTTTATAAACCTTGTTTTTTAACATGCCCTAAAAAGAAAAATCGAGGGATGTATTATTGGGAGACCTCGGAGGGCACAGTTCAAAAGGACTGTTTCTTCATATCCAGCGCATAGGAAAATTTTGGTTCAACTACTCACGAACAATTCTTGAGTTATAAATAGATGCCCCATCTAGTTGCAAATACATATACCGACCCAACTCAAAAGTATATCCACTTATATCTTCACATCCTTGATTTCTTAGCGTCGAACAAAGCAAACAAAATAAATTTCCATGTTGATCTTCCTTTTAGAAATTTAGGGCACTTTTTTGATTGTTTGTTATTTTTTTGGTCAACTTAAAGAGGTAATAGGCGAAGAAAAAAATTCAAAGTAATTGTTATGTCTGCTGGTAGGCAAATATGTAATAATCAAAGAATCCCAGTTAATTCTGGTTAATTTTCCAACCCAACGCAGATCTCGAACTTGGAGCAAGGAAAACATACTAACTGCTTATTTCCTATCTCCCCACCGCCAAAGTGGGTGGAGAAGAAAGTAATGGAGACTACTTCAAAAGATGACATACTAATTGTTACCATTGCTTTAATAAATTTTGTCTAACAATGTTTTTAAGGTTTTCATATGGCTCTAACGCGTAAGAAAAACCTTTGGCAGAATAGGAAGCATTTACAAATATATTATGTCCATAGGTTCTTTTTCCTTATTTTAACTTGAGGAATCACCCTGTGAGAATCTTTCTTGCATTCATTAGAACACTTTGTAGGAGATATGTTATCTTGTACATTTATAGTTTTATATCCTACAGGTAATGACAGACGGCATGTCATCGCTTAAGAGCATAGCGCAACAGGTGATAGATAGAGCGGGTCTGGACACCAATCAAGTAATGCTGGAAACGAGTAAAACGCAGAACACTGGAATGTCGGAAGCACACATACCACCTCTTTTGGGAGTAGCGCCACTTGGCGCCGTACCCCTCCAGAGGGAACACCAGGGCCAGTTCCAGATGATGGAGGCTGCTTTCTGTCACATGCCTCATCCCTCGGATTCCGAGAGGATACGCATGTATCTACCGAGGAACCAGTGCCAGACGCCACCGTACTACATCCAGCAACCGTTGCCCCATTCGGACACTTTAGAATTCTACCAGAGGTTGGCGACGGAAACGCTCTTTTTCGTTTTTTACTACATGGAGGGCACGAAGGCGCAGTACTTGGCAGCTAAAGCACTGAAGAAACAGAGTTGGCGATTTCATACGAAATACATGATGTGGTTCCAGAGGCACGAAGAGCCTAAAATTATAAATGAGGAATACGAGCAGGTGGGTTAATACTCTTTTTTTTCCCCTGTGTAAATGCATTTTCAGTTAGTGATTGAAAAACATTTAGGTATTTTTTTAAATAAATGTTATATTATATATTTGAATAAACAATGTTTATTGTATTTTAAAATCCATTTTTGAAATTGGTACATAGTACAGTATGATACACAAGTTGTCCCAAAATTATCAGGATTCTGGGAGCCCAGAGATCGTATCTGGGACAGAAACGAACTTAGAAGTTTTTATTGATGGGTTAGTTTCACTATGCCAGAAATGAGTATTTTTATTTTTAGAGTAAGTTAGTTTCTTATCAAAAATATATATTTTTATTTGTGGGAATATATAACGTCATACCCGTCAGTGGCGGATTTAGTCTCACATTTGCCTCTCCTCCGATAGTGGTAGAAACGCTGCACTTGCTTGCTTCTGAAAACATCACATTTTATGCAATTAATAAAGTTAAWAMTTGCAGTATGCACACTTAATATACTAAGTTTAMTCCAGAGATGATATTGCAATTATTATTACCAATAAAGTTTTCATTGCATTTATTCTTCCAAACACTTATTTTTTTATAGAATGTCTTACTAAAGCAAATATTAGTTTTAATAAATTATTTTTGGCATTAAATTTTGTCAAGTATAATAGTGTTAGAAAAGAACAGTGACACAAATGCTGCTTATTTTGTTTTGGAAAATTCTTGAAATTGAATGCCATAGCTTAAACTATAACAAATTTGTTGTGCATTATAGCTTTCTCCCTTAGTTGCAAGATTAATATTATTTGGTTAACCAATGATGATAGTTAAAAAAATAACATATTCGCCTTTTCTGAGGAATTGACTTTTCATGCAATTGCGTTATTCTTCTGGATGTGTGATGTGCTAAAGATGTGTCAAATGGGAGAATGTCAAGAAGCCCACCTGGAAGTGGTTAACATCTTCTTTGTATATAACGTGGCAATTAGATTTATTTTCGAACGGACAATGTCCATTAGAGGAAAAAAATACAAAATAGAAAAAACAAAATTAGAGCATTAACAATGAATAATTACAAAATTCATTATGAAAATAAAATATTATTACAATTCCTAATGAAAGCCTGACTATAATTATCGAAAATATCAATGTGTCATTTAAATTATTATAGATTCTATGAATATAACACAAAAATTGTTAATTATAAAGTAGGAAAGTGTAAGAAAATTTGTTATAAAACATAAGTGTATTTCAAGAACTGTGGCAGAGAACATAAGTGATTATATTGAAAAACGTCACTATAATTAATTTGACCTTTGATTATCTTATACAAAAATACAAGTGATGCATAAGTTCTTCTGCTGTCCAGAGACTTCAGATGAAATTCATTTAACAATTGAATGTGAGGAAAATTACTCATAGGATATTGAACATGAACTTTAAAATTATTTCCAGTATTGTTATTGTAGGTTCTGGCTTCTAATTATATTAAATTACATAAACTTGTATTCATATAACATTGCAAACTTTTATTTATGTCTTTTTATATATTTCTTTATTTTATAATTGCCTATTTGTCAATTATAAACCAAAGAAATATTTAAAATATAAAATCTGTAAATATCAGAAAGATTTAAATGTTGAATTTTATCKTTGTTGTGGACTAACTGGGATCCTAAGCTACCTAGGGTTCAAAAAGAAATATGAATTACATGAGACAAAAATGATTTTAAAATATTTACTGAAACTATACCGATAACCCTAAGTGAATGCCAATTCTTTTGTTTGATCTGAAACAATAGTATGAAATGAAAACTTAAAAGTATGTAAGATATAATTTTTCTATTAAATAATTTGGAAAAATATTGTTATAAGCAATTAGTAAAATAAATAAAAAACTAATTAAAAAAAATAATTAAAAAAAATTTTTATTTAGGACAAATTTAGTTAACAAAATTAAGTTGTTTTTTATTAAGTAAAGCGCTGTGCCAATTAATAATTAATAAAGTGGAGAAGACATTGATATTTGAATAATTTCTATTAAATCGAAACTCCACATTGATGGAATAGTTCGTTTTTATTAACTCGCTTTTATGTCTATTTGTCGGTTCAGTTTGGTACAAATTTTGGAATCAAATTTAAACTAACTTTCTGATGAAAAAGAAGAGACTTGATACGTTGCTTTGAACTGGGTGACGGCAATTTTAACTCTGTTTTTTGTTTGTTTAATACCTATTTTTTACAGTCTTAATAATTAAAACAGCTCCTTCATATGCTGAACAAAATTATGTACATAACTTCAACGGCCATATTAGGTTGACAAAACTGTTCTCGTCCGATCACCCAAGTTAAGCAACTTCGAGTTCGGTCAGTAGTTGGATGAGTGACTGCTTGGGAATACTGCGTTTTGTTGACATTTTTTTTCAACAAACCTTTGTTATTGATAAGCAGGTGTAACAGATTTTGATTTCAGATATGATTAGATGAAAAGAATCTGAAATAAACCAAAATTTTTGCATATTGTCCAAAATTTCAAATATTTAAATCGATTGCAAAATTTCATGCACACAAGACTAAAAACTAAAATGCAGAAAATAACTATTCAAATAAAGAATAACTTTTAATTTACCATGTTTTTTATGCACTAAAAAGTATAAAATAATTTTTCCTAGCCCCATACAGATTTATGACCCCATGCAGATTCCTAACCCCATACAGATTATCGACAAAATTTGTGATTATCAATTTTTTAATAGCTATGAAACCTGGAGCGCCGGCAATAGATAACTTATGCACAAGCTATTAAAAAATTCATAATCCCAAATTTCCTAGACAACCTATATGGGGTTAGAAAATTTCATGGGGTTTTAAATCTGTATGGAGCTAGGAGAAAATGATTTATACTTTTTAGTGTAATTTAGAAACGTGGTAAATTAAAAATTATTTTTTATTTGGATAATGGGGTCGTCCCACAATTTTTTTTATTTTACATTTAAAATGTACATAAAAATTGAAGCACAAAGACATTTTTTGCGATTTTTTCCGGTTCTTCTTTGCTGATAAAAAAAATGTGAAAATATGGATTTTTCAATAACTGTTTCAAATGCCTCGATATTCCGCCATGGAGGTAACGTAAAAGGTTCGCATGCTGACGAAAGCGAGAAATACCAATAATAGCCAGTGCTGTAGCGACATTGCAAGCAATATTTGTTTACATTTTTTTAGCTGCGTCGGGTTGCCAATGTGGGCAAATTTTCGCGATTCCGAGAGGAATGTACTCGTAAACTGGTATTGTGACATTGATACCTAGGTCAACTTAAGGCGTATTTGTGAAAATAACTTAAATTATCCTTCAGTCAGTTTATTCTATAATGAACAGTTCAATATAATAAGCGAATTCACAGGCCTTTTGCTGAAATACGAAAGCACATTAACATGGAACCTGCTTTAGAACTAATGTTTTTATTATGAGGAATTAAACGACCCTTGAAGCTTGATAATGTTTAGTTTGTATACTCATACTTTCATATGATATTCGATATGATAAATTTTGAAACTGTCAGGATATCTGGCCATCGTTAGGAAGAAAACGGTAAACTACCGCTGACAACATTGCACGTTCGCATGTGCTGCATGTGTCACATGTGTAACGAATAACCCTAACAACTCTAGCCATGCGTTTTTGTTTACATAGTTTGGTCAAACTTTCGAGTTTCGTATTTGTCAGATTAAGTGGTGGAGCAAGATGTTGTCGAAGTATTTGGGTAATTTGTTGTTTTTTTAATGTCAGAATGGCTTATGTAAGAAGTGTTTTGTTCCGTGTTGTAAGAATACTACTGCTGATGAACAGTTACAGGTTATTTCTATGTTTACATTATAATTAAAATGCATGTCTATGCTGTGCTGTCTACACCTCAACCAACTGCAGCTCATCAGTGCAGTATAGGTCTAGTGTAGACAACACGGCATAGAACTGGTTTTGCTTATATACCAAAGCAGCTAGGTGGTTTTGTCATCATGTCAGTGTAATGCTGACAGATGGCATTGCCATCCTAAATTCTTACATTATAATATTGACGTTGACGGTTATACTTATACCTTCGCCCCTCTCTCTCACTCCCATTGCATTATTTGTATTTCTCTGGCTATTTATAAAACTGACAACAGTGAGCACCTAGTAACCTAGGGAGCTGTAACAGTGCGCATGACGGAAATTAGGAACCTTTTGCGTAGTTGTTGGCGCATTTAAGAAAATGTTTGAAACAGGGTAATTTTTCTACCGCCGTTTGTTACGAGTTGAATTAATCTGAAAGCAAAATAGATACATGGCACTAGTATTCATGATGTAAGCAATAAAAGGCATAGGTTAAAACTATAAAATTTTAATGTGCGGGACGACCCTATTATTTATACACAGCACATATCTTTGTTACTCTCCATTTCTCAGGAAAAATCATAACTTTTATAGTTAAGCTAAATAAATGTATTTACAGTAGTCGCTAAGAAAAAGAGCAGGGATGTCATTTATTCCTGAGGTGTAATTTTGTTTAAGTTTTCTGGTTGTTAGTTTCAAATCATTCTCGTTAATTTTGAAAATATGCAATTCACTTACATTTTAATTGGTGAAAGAATCACAACCAACACTGTTATCACGCACATATGGACGAGTAAATATCTGGGCAACGTGCGATGCAAACCCTTTTTTTGTATTTGGTTATTATGATTACATTCACACCACATCGCTGGTTAGAATAATATTAAAACATATTCAGCCTGCATAAAATCAGATTTATGCTAAACAGTTATAATCAAATCTATCGTGCGATCAAGAACATTTGGCATCGAGTCAGCCTTTAATATGTCGATGATTGAACCACACGGCTAAATGTCAAATTGTGGAAAAGGTTGTACAAAAGTGAGGTTAGGTTGTGGTTCAAGTTAGCTGGTAGTGATACATTTTAATTAAAATTAATTTGTTTTTAATTGACCGTTAAAAATAAATTTTATTGACAGCAGTTTCTATCTATCAATATGAATATGAATATGATATTAAGTATTTATAAACTGCAATTTATTTTATTAAACCTGCAAATGTCGTAACTTTAGACACCAGAAATAAGCGTATCAATCTTGAAAGACATACGATTTCGCTTTCATGGATGACTCGATGCCAAATTTTCTTGATCACACTTTATAATTTTGAATACTATATGCTATATTAGTGCTGATGTAATGACTGCCATTTTTCTGTGGTACGTCAAAGTCCTGGATCCTGACAAAGCGAGTTGTCATAATGTGCGTAACGGACATCAGTGTTAGGTGCAATTTTGCGACTTTAAAAGTTTATTTAGAAGTGTTACTGTGCTTATTTGAGTAGCTGCTTCACAAGTAGTACAATCCGAAATTACATTTAGTTTAGATCCTGGATCAAAACAAACCAAATTATCATAACATGCATACGGGAGTTAAGTGTTTGGTGCAGTTTTTTAGTATTAAATGAATATTTTAAAGTGTTACTGTATATGTTTGAGCAGCTGACACTCCTTCGCTTTACGGAACAAGTATTAAAAACGCAAATCATATTTAGTTACAATGTGGGTATCGCTGAAAAGCTTAACCTACAATAATCTACGTCACACTAATATAGCGTATTAGCAATAATAGTAACATTTGTAGGTAATTGTATATGTGTGATTACGAAAGTTTCTCATTTTGTTTCAGGGCACATACATCTACTTTGACTATGAGAAATGGGGCCAACGAAAGAAAGAAGGTTTTACATTTGAATATAAGTACTTAGAGGATAGAGACCTGAACTGAGTAAAATATTTTCATGCATTACACTGTTTTCTTTTTGTTCTGTATATCTGTGCATCCCAACTGCGAAGTCTTTAAAATCGTGCGCGTTAGTKAAACTCTCATTCGTTTTTAAAAACTGTACAGTTAGTTATCAATATACCATTGTTACACTAAAATAATTTCTAGTTTTTAAATGAAAGATGGTTGTATGGGAGAGCTTTTTGGGAAAATACTGAATTGCTTTTGTTTCATGTGATCTTTTCTGTGTGGAGCTGCTAGAACTGGCAAATATAATTTTTTTTTCAATGTGGGGTGTTAAAAAAAGCTGTGCACAAAACGTGTGCACTTTTCATCATGCCAACTCTAGGTAAGGGAGGCAGAACAGGTAACAGTTCTGTGCTACAGCTTCCAAACATTTATCATGCGAGGTTTCCTGCTACATCTAGATTCTTCGGTAAGTTCTTTACAATTACGTAAAATGTTTTATATAATGATTTTTAATTTCAGAATTTGATTACTACAACCTAAAACTGTTTCTTTAATTTGTGTTTCACGTCCATAAATCTTCATTAGGAAAAGGATTATGCAGATCGGACTAAACCAAGACACCACTCAAACACCTCTTTCGCAATGTTTCAAAGTTAGTGGGTTGTCTTCTGCAGGCTACAMATTTTTATTTTTATTTAACCAATAAGTTATCCACATATATGACAGTAAAACTCCTGCCTTTGAGGAACAAGTGGTAACCTACTAATACAAAACATGTCTGCCACCACAAGCAGCTGAATTRGCGCCCCGAATTATAAATTAGCTAATTTCATTCATTCATTACTTTCACCTGTKTACACAACTTTTAAACATAACGTTCTGAATTCTTTTGATTTTGTCACATATTTGGAGAAGCTTGTGTTCCTAAAAATCATATTATGATTTTCTTGATGTTGTTTCGTTATCACGGTAGTAGATAGAGAGGGGTGTACGCATGACCATATGGTAACTGTGTGCAACTGCGGCCCAGATTCTTAGTCAGTGTGGAAGAGAGAGGTCTAGTAAGAGATGCAATATAGTAGTAAAAGCGCTTGTCAGTGGCATGCATAACCATACATTCGGTGTGTTTTTGTGTGAATTTTTTTGAAATAAAAATGGGAAAGTTATCACGTATTACAAAAACGTAATTTTATAAAAACAAAAAAGGAAACAAAAATGATTATTGAACTGCAAAAGAATTATACAGGTGTATACCGCTCACGCAATGGGCAAATACCACGACTAGCTGTAGGAGTGGGCTGGGTTCAAACTTTACAGCTAATTTCAAAATTAAAAAGAGAGCCAAGGCGCCAGATAATTTTAAGCCCAACAAAGTTATTCGATAAGTCACTGACAAAAAATTATCAAAATAACAGCGACAGTAGGTTAGCGGAAATAACAAAAAAAAAACTACTAAGCGTTTATTACAGAAGTAAAATTAGTGACACACCTTGATTGAAATTAAATTTTAATGAACTTTTTGAACTTAAATTTATTAGATATAAAGCCGGATGTACTAAATCTAGTGAATCCCAGTGTTTACTGCAATTTCCAAACATATGAGTGCGCATTCATATTTACAATCGTTGGAAAACCAATAGCACAAGGCTTTGAAATAAAGTTAAAGTGTTATCAATTAGTACAAACGCCACAAATATATATATCAAATGCAATATAAACTATACAAAAAAACTACGTTACAAGGGATAATGAGAAAATACAAAATAATCAGGTAAGTAATAAATCAATCGATTCTTTTACAAATAACTTGACCGGTAACTGAAAGGTACGTATTATCTTAAAATGTAAGTACGCAATGCTCTAAAACACGAAATGAATTCTCGATTCGGCGTGATCTCCACTATGGCAGTCAATACAAAATAGCAATACACACAAAAGTCTTAGCGATCACTTCAAATGAATGATGTGAGGTAAGTAAGACGACACAACGAAAATTTTGTACTCAGCCTAGGTCCAAGATAGAGACAGATACCACATCCTTCAGGGCAGAGCTTAATGTACACTGGATGGTTACGTAAGTCAAGCCAGACTCAGATCTATCGCCGCTGCTTCGTCTCAGATTGGATACTCAACCAGACCAATCCCGGAAAACACTGAATTTTCCACAGGGCGTTGCGTAAGTCCAGTTGACCTCGCTCTGTTTTCTCTTTGATTTTCTTTGCCAGGTAAGTAGAAAAAAAAAGCCTAACGAATGGATAGTTAGATATAAAGAAATTCCTAGGTTCGACACTTACCCTATATGGAAGCGGGCTTTTCACACTCTGATTTATTAAACTGAAGATTGTTAAGTCAGGAAATATGGCTGCTGTAGTGAATTGGGCGAATCCAGCGTCAGCTGATTGTTATTATCGACGAAGACTAAGGGTCTCGAAATATTACTAACTCTCACCCACGAAATCAAATACCAAAATGTCGACGACAACAATTTGTAGTAAAATATTAAATCCTGCTTTATGCAGTTGGAATTTTACCGAAATTTATTTTACTACGTCCCCGCTTTTCAGCGTTCACTCAGGCCCTCAGTTCAACTAGTGTACTGATACCTGACAGGTAAAAGAAGGCCACATTCAGGCGCAAGAAACCAAGGTGAAGATATTTTCGATGCAGAACCGGATGCAGCAATCGGATAAACTTATTTTGAATTAAACCGCCGAATTAGCGTTTTAGACAACAAAAATATAATTGGAAAAATGCATCGTTAGTGAAACTTAATCACCTAAAAGACTGTTAATAGAAGAGCTTAAAAAAAAGAACATTACGAAATTAAACGACCGTTACAAATCATTGTGTGGTGCCGAATTGTAACAGTAATTCTTCCGATAGAGCTATATATGCAAAAGAAAATTTAAATCGTCGAAATGCTCCACATGTAAGGATCATCTTTATCGAACAAATGTTTCTGATACAGCTGCTCCTTCATCTAGACTTACTATTTTAAAATCCAGAAGACAGCTAAGTCACCCAAATCAGATCATTTCACAGTTTAAAAAAAAAAATTTTAACCAAACATATTCACAGTGTTGTTTTTGACAATGTAGTGGATRAATTGTTTTCAAACACATATTCTATTTCGTTTCCTTGTAAAGAACACGAAGCAGAAATACTTTCAAAATTTTGTTTATTATATTATAATGAGAATTAAATAGTACTATAAGCACAATGACAGAGATACTGATAAATCAAGTGCAAGAAAGAAGAAGGAATCTAACTTACAGTTTTTTTTTTAATTTTTAGATCTTGTATGTGTATTTTTAATAAACTACAGACTACAGAAGCACCACTTTTTTTCCTAACACTCTTATTTCATATACTTCTGAAGTTTAGTGTGAAATAAGTATTACCCTCATAATATAAGAAATATATAGAGTAGTCGTATTTCTGTATTTAATTTTACTTCCACATCCAACGGATGGGAAGTATTGTATCGCGACAGAAATTTTCAAAATTTTTTATTTGCTCAGTCGCTTTAAAATGCTTGAAAACGTCCAAAAACAAAATTTGAGCAAAAATTTCGTTTGTATCTCTGTGTGTGGACACGATAACTTTCGAAAGACAACATGTGAACTTGAAATTTGACATACATATAAATCTCAACTACCCAAAGCAACATTTTGTTTTTAGGGTGAGTAGGAAATAGGGCCCCCTTCCCTAAAATTGTTGGGTAACTACCCTTTTTGCAAACATTTATCTTTTACCTTTTAGTATGTGATTATTAGTCGGTGCAGCAAACTGTTTAGAAGAAAAAAAAACGGTTATTTAAAAAAACTGTAATTTTGGGAATCAAGTTGATATTATCAACACAGCGTGCTGTGTTGCGTCCCACTATGCTCTATCTCTTTCTAATGCGACTGGCTACGGAATCGGCGTGCTCCATACGGCATCGTGCGTATACCCCTCTATCTACGACCGTGGTTAAAACTCATTAGGCATTTCAGAACACGTGACCTCAGTCCCTTTAAAAATGACGGCTGTTTATTTCCTATATTTAGATTCGTTATGGTTAGTTGGATATATGTATATAATTTTAGTGAAATATACGCTGTCATTAGTGAAAAATAGTGCGAATAAAGACAGTTGTTTTACTTTGAGGCGAGTATAAAACACGTAATCATCATGTAGTCTATATTAAACTAGATCCATTACACTGAAACTATTGTTTATATTAGTAGATACGGCATATTATATATAACCATGATATAATAACTTGTTCAGTGTGTTTTGTGCAGTACGAATCAAAACAACAATCTCAACAAATAACAGCATACATCAACCATCTTGTTTTATTTCTAACAACTGACAAAACACAAAATATTTTCGATGTAAATACAGGGACAGGGAGTGTGTCAACCTGCCAACAGGAAGTTCACCGTCACCTTCAATAACCTTTTTCTCGTTTATTACGCCGAATATTGCGTTAAAATTACACAGGTATATCTAGCTAATCATGACAAACCTAAATATATGCAGTACGCTACTAATTTCAGCCCCGAACATACATAAAAAAATCTTAAAGTTTGTCTCCCGTAAGAACTCCTTGTAAACAATGGCTTTGTGTGCCAACAGCCTCCATCTTTAAAGGGACTGTGACATAATACTGAAATGCCTAATTATGGGCATTTACCTGAATTACAGCATTTAAGAATACCAAAAGAAGACAGAGAAGCGATAGCCTCTAAATTAATTGTTGGAGTCACTCCATCCAGGTGAAAAAAATGTGATTGTAAATGAATGAATGATATATAAAAAAACGTTACAGGATTTTAGATGTTTATCGCGATCAGATAGGAGGAGAGCTAAGTGGTGAAAATTTAATTACATGAAAAGGTATAACCAATATAAAAACGTCATACCATGTTGCTATTTGTGATGGGGTCAAACATAAAAATGATGCAATGTCCGTTGATTTATGGATAAGTCAATGTACGAAATGGAGCATAATCCTGTCTTGTTTTACAAAAAACAGGGAGAGATTGATCAAATTAATAAATTATCTGCCAATGATTTCTGTTTGTTATGACATATTTTCAAAAATCAATGCTTGAAAAGTTTGGCGGTAATATTATTGCAATAGATGGGACACATGGTCTTAATAGTTATGATTTTGAGCTATGTACTATTTTGGTGGTGGGCGAAGTTGGTGAAGGGGTGCCTGTGGCATTTATGTTTAGTAACAGGAAAGACACTTCTATATATGAATATGAACTTTATTTCAGCACCATCAAATTGAATGTGGATGTAATATCACCGAAGACATTCTTGACAGACATTGTGTCAACATTTTACAATGCTTGGGAGCGTGTTGTGGGGTCCATAGAGCATCAATTATACTGCTCAGGGCATGTTGACAGAGTGTGGCAACAGAATTTGATAAAAATAAATGATCAAGAGAAACGTCCAGCTCTTTACAAATCATTGAAAGTACTACAACAAAATACTGAAATAAATGTTTTTGCTGGTAGTTTGACAAACACATTTCATCAGTTACTTCAAGATAAAGACTTACAAATTTGGTATATATTTTCAAAATAACTACAGTCTATTTTATAAGAAGTGGGCGTATTGCTTTAGAAGGAGGTGTGGAATCAATACAAACATGAGATTGGAATCTTTGCACAAAGTAATCAAATATTTTTATTTTGACGGAAAAAAATTTAAACGTCTTGATAAAAGCTTGCACGTATTATTGAAATATGTAAGAGACAAGAGTGTGGATTCTCTGATTAAAAAAATAAAGGGTAAATACACTCAACATAACACTGACATAATAAAACGTCATAATACTTCCATAATTACCAACTTTAAGATTGAATAAATTGAAAATAAAAAATAAGTGGTTAATCATCTCGGAAAACAGTTCAACTTATTAGGTATTCCTACGAAGTGTCAGTGTCTATAGAGTTTAGCAAAAATTGGAATAACAATAATAGCCGAATCACCTACGCAGATAACTTATACACAAAACTTAGTTACACACCTAAAATCTTTTAAACGATAACTACAAAATACATGTAAACATACTACATCAAGTCTTTGTTTACCCTACAGACACCATTTTTAAAGACACTGACAGTTCGTTGGAATGCCTAATTATGTTAAAAAGGTGGCAAATGAAACTTTTTGTGATTTAAAATGTCATAAAAGCAACATTTGTTGTCATATGTATACATGTACGTCAAGATTTCTACATTTCTACATTCAATCCGTAAACATATTCATTTTGTAGCCACAAAATTCAGACCTAATAATGAAGTATAATAGCTCATGAAATAAACAGCCAAATTAATGAAGTACCTGCTTGGTTACCAAAGAAGAAAGTAGACTATGATTCAATAAAAAATAATTTATATTCAAACTTGTCAGTGACCATGTCAGCATTACAGAATGCAGAAGTAGACAGAGAAACTCTATCACAAATTGAAAGCCACGTTGAAACCATTAATAAATTATTAGAATTGAAAAGACATCAATAGCCAAACGTTTATTCCAAACACTAATGATGAACCTGCAAATAAAAAAATTATGAAGCAAAATAGTTTTATTGTTTCAACCAAGAGAAACAAGTCCAAAAAAACTGTTTATAAAAAACCCTCTGAGACTGAAACAAAACACATTGGCAGAAATTGGATAATTTGTGTGTCAATGTCTGCAACTGAAGATCATACATATACAGCAGCTGAAAATAATGTGTACCAATAGCTAAAAAATGTGATATTTAATTACTTACCTGTTATATCTTATTATCTGTCTATTGTATTTGAAGCATACCTTTTATTTACATTCAATAAAATATTTTTTTATTTTCATGAATAAAATTATATTATCCAGAATCAGCAGTCTATTATTAGAACATAATTCAATTCCTTAGACACACCTTATTACTCTTTAGTTAAGACTTATATAACATACAATAAGTGTGTTATGGTTAATTAAATGTTAAAACAAATGAAAGGATTTGTTGAATTATGTATTTATAGAACATCTTTACGCAAATATACCCCCCCCAAGAAAAAACTAATCTCATAGTATTAAAAAAAGAAATTCATCCCGCGAAAATTTCAGCTGAATTCTAGTTTCAGGTAGGTGCGCAATACGTAGTTAGCGGAGCCAAGTCGGTTATTTAGGCTGTTTCATTATCCGTGAATTCCACCGTATMTCAAAATCATTTTTCATGTTTATTAAGTGCTTCCACTTCATTCAGCCACCATTCAATTTTATGACAGGTACGTGGTACAATAAGTTTGTAACCATAGTAAGAAAGTTCAATTTGAAGAGTATATTTTATTACTCATAAATATGTACAAAAAACTACATCTTTGTTCCTTAAATATAAAATAATTTATGCACTTATTACACTACAAACATGTAGGGGTACAAAATACATACAGATACAAAAGGCAGGTTTTATACTCAATGGTCATACAAATACATACACAATATTATATGATTAATAGAATATATAAATGTCAAATCCGTAAAAAACTTTGAAGTACAGGAATGAGAATACCTGAGCTGCAGTCAGGACGGTTTTGTGTGTAGCCAGAAGTGGTGTTCATTATTTTAGGAAGTATGATTTGAATTTTAGGAAAATATTCGTTATGTCAAAAGCTAAATTCATCTTCCACACACATCTTTGCACTCAAGTAGTAAAATGAATACTATCATCTCAATAATACCTCATAGCACACATGTAATATACCATGTATGTTTTTTTGCAGTCTAAACTTGGTCAACAGCCCTTTTGAGTACTGTACAAGTCTTGTAAATAGCAATATAGTATCCCTGCTTGTGCCATAACATCCACCGTTCCCGTGGCCAAAGAATCCTTCTTTGAATTGTCTATTTTACCTCCCGGCCGTAGAAGTGTTGGACCAAAAACAGTTGCCAAATTATGTAAGGACATCTTATTTTCATTTTCATGTCTGTATATCCTGTCAACAAAGAATGATTGAGGTTAATTACAGCGTTTGTTTTTATGATCTGCCTTACCTGATCAAGTGTTCCAGAATGGTTTCGATTGTTTCTTTGTTTTGCTTGGGCAGTTTAGTGAAGCACTCTTTTAAAAGTTCTGTTCTTCGCATTAGATTGCCATTGCTGTGGTTGAAAGCTTCCAAAAGTGTAGGGTACAGCTGATCGGTAAATAATGCTTCTGGCAACTCCCTTAAATACAATTTAAGTATTCCAGTTACGGAATGAATGTCGACCTCTTTTAGTAGTTGTTCGGCTTCATATGAATCTGCAAATAAAGAATTTTCTATTTTATAATACATAATAATAAGTGGTTTATTATATACCAATTTTTAAATAAAGTTCTTTTGGTAGGTAATCTTTCAATTTTGTCTTACATTATTTTAATCAGAAAAAAAATAAATACGGTACCCACAAGAAAAAAAAATTGATGTGATAACTCATTACCAAAACCTCAAAGTAAATTCCGATTAAAACCTTATGAATAGGTAATTAAAGAAAGTACTTTTTGACTGTGCTTTCCATTTTTTTAACTTATTGCTTTTTAGGACAATTAAGTTTAAGTTTTCTTTATATTTTAAAACCTATATTAGCTAGCCCAGATTTCTCTTCAAACCTTCTCCGTCTTATAAGAGGTGTTTTGTGCAGTACAATTTCTTGGAATACTGATTGTATCACCGAATTGTTAAAATGCACATATTACAGAATTTTGCATATTGATATCCTTAGGTCCAGTGGCACAAAGCGTAGTTAACCAGACCCCCTGGTTAACACGCGGTTATCCAGCCGTAGCCATGAGCAGCACTAATGAGGAACATGTAGAAAGGAATATTCCATGACGACTACCTGTTGACCATGTGTTAATATAATAACTTATTCATTACATTGACTGTAAGATGGTGTTCAAATCCTACAATGACAACAATGACATGTAGTTTCAATGACCCCTTACTTTTCCAAAATTTGTCTGCAATGTGTTTTCCTGGAGATTCATTACGTATTGAAATTTTTTTTTAATACGTAATAAAGATGGTCACAAGCATCAGAAACATGAACTACCAATACTATGTGTACAGCCACAATTAGGCATTTTCACAATTTCTGAAAATAGTGTGAAGGGCAAGTATACATATATGGCTTTAAATGCATATCATGTATTTTGAACATTTTATTTCATGTAATTACATGAATAAATTACAATAGTTTGAAAACGAAAATTCTTGCTTAAAACAGCCTCTTGCGGTTGCGCAGTCGTGTGACGTAATTTAACATATTTGCCAATTGCAACAATGACGTTTTCAGGGTTATTACACATTTAATAAGTCCTACCAGTTTCAAAATGGAGTGAGCACCCAACACATTGTAGAATAAATGCAAAAGATGCAAGTCCGATGCTAACAAAAGATGTGAAGTGAGGTTGATAACTGTCAAAAATGAGAAATTATATGACTTAATGTGTCACACCCGTTTTCGATACTGCTTGTTTTTGGACATTTTTCAAATGAGCATTGCTTAGTAAATACCTACATAAGAACATTAAACATCAGTGGTAGCATACTTATTTATGAATGCAAGCTTTATATTGTTTTGTAGTGGAGATGATTTTTTGTATGTTATGTTGCCATTGATGAAGCCAATAATCATGTTGGTTTTGTTTTATAAGTAGCATACATTCCCTGATAAATAATGCAGGGGTAATAAGGATTCATAATCTTTTAAAATGAGGTCTACAGCTGTCTAGGGGCCTTGCTTCAGTGATTGCTTTGATTGCTTGTTTTTGTAGTTTGAATAGTTAGATAATAAATGATTTAGGAAAGTTGAATATTATGCCTTTGAAAAATTGAAAAAAAAGGTCCGATATTAAATATCTATAATAAAGTGGTCTACAATCATGTACACTAACAATATAATCAAAAAGAACTTTAATCAACTATACAAAGAAATTCTAAATTCAAAGGGCAAGAGAATAGACATAAAATATTCAAATCTTTAAGTCCGGAAGCACACATGTTATATGTTAACTTTATATATTAAAAAATCACTGCTAGAGCTGATACAGAATCGGATTAAAAAAATAATTAATTGGTCAGTGATTCTATTAGTCTTGTATAGTAATTTACTGATTACAATAATCAAATATTTTAGAAAAATCAATCAATTTAGATAACTGATTATTCTAATATACATAATAAGAAACAGCTTTTGTATGAAATCACTAAAAGCTATGGGAATCGCGCAGTTTTGACTTTGGCACTTGGCAAATGTGTGGTGTCTGGCATAGAGTTTTTCATTTTCCTTTGTGAAACTGGTATCTTATACTTAATAATACACAAACAAAAGTAACTTTTTCCTGTTTGATTAATCGATTATTTTGATTATTTTATCAAGATAATAGCAGGCAAATGGTTATGAAACACGTGACATTTGGCAGACATTTCTGGTAATTTTGCTATGAAAAGCAAAAATAATCAGCATACCCCTAAAATTTTATATATTTCATGTCTGGCTGTGGACAAAGGTGTATTAATTCGAACCATGTAAATAGCAATATTTAAATCTTTGTGCAATTTGACAACACTACTTTTCATCAATACTATATTGCACTCAAGATATTGATTATCATAATGTAGTTTTGCTATTAAACAAGTAATTTTTGGCATGGTGTCACTTCCACCATAACTTTGTATGAATGAACCTAAGGCACATTTTATGGTTTTAACTTTGACTCAAACACAAACATGTAGTCTTCTGGTGATTTTTGTCAATGTTCCAAGTTTGGCAACATGTTTTTTTTAAAAAAGACCTAATATACCTACATATATATTTAAAATGTATTGAATTTTGGCACTAATGGTATTATATTTTATCTGCAAAAATAATTATTTATTACATACTAAATTTCCTTACAGAAAAATTTGTCATTTATATGAAATTAATGATTTTAGAGAAATTGCAGAGTACAAAATTTAAGAATATGAGTGGTTTATCAGGACAGTCAACCACTAATGAAATTACTACCTATAAATATGTAATTAAAACATTAATTTCACTATTCCATTTGTAGCATATAATATGGTGTTTTATAAAATAAATTACTCTAATTCCATAGACAATTCAGTTGTGATTTTTTGAGTAATATGACTAAAAGTATAAATGAAAATCATGCCATTGGAAAATTTATCATTTGTTCTGAAAGCAATGAAAAGAAGAAATTAGTTACAATGTACCTCCAGATTTGTTAAAAGGAATATTATTTATATTGTTTCATTTTTCAACAATTAATTTCTAAATTAAACAACAAGCTTGTACCCAAAGAAAATTAAAACATTTCTACCCAAATTTAAGAATATAAAAAGTTCTGGTGAAACTTCTTTGAAATGAAAATAGGGTTATTACGCACAGTCTGGATGAAGATGACCCGTAATATACGCAGAAACAAATCTCAATGCATGAATTTTCTTTGTTATGTGTCATGAACAAATACTTACTTGTTTCGAAGGACTTCTTCAGTCTAGACAGGTCTGACGATGAACCAGAAACCCGATAAATCCCAACTTCAGACATACCTCGTCTTTCTACTTCCCTTATACATGCCGAAACAATGAAAGGTATGTTCCTTTTTTGCCGCCTATCAAAAGCATATGTATCACAAACACCCACAGCGAAAAGTAATTCACTTACTTGCAAACCACTTGAATTTTTTCTCCAAACAAAGAACCAACTTTACCAGTCGGAACCCTCCTCAAGCTAACTTCACAAGGTATAAATTTCAGTCCGATTCTCAATGTGCATCCGTTAATTTCCAATTTCTTCTCTTCCATTTCCTGACCGAGACGAGTTATGGTCTGAGTGTGCTTTCCAAAGAGGGTGTCGTTGGGATGATTTTCACGGTAAACTAACAGTCGCAAATTCTCGCAGCCTTCTAAATCTATCACAAACGTTTCATTCCATACGTAAGACTGAGCGTCGTGCTTTGCTTTAGTCTTTGCCTTCCGGAAGAAGTGACCATAGAAGTCGACTTCGACACAAATGTACAGATCTGGAAAATCAAGTGATCATTTAAATATTGGATTAAAGTGACAAGAAATGGGGAAGTTGCACAAATTTTTAAATTCTGTATAAACAGCAGAAGTTCATTTGATTATATAACGAGTGGTAATTACAAAATTAAAAATAATTGCATAATTAGTGAGATATTTGCGTAGTTTAAACGGATGGGCACCATGGTCGACGTGACGTCGGTTCACACATATGACGGCCGGTCTTGACATTTAAACAGCTTGTGACTGCATCACTCATCTTGATTA
This sequence comes from Rhyzopertha dominica, assembly GCA_025024175.1. NCBI lineage: Eukaryota > Metazoa > Arthropoda > Insecta > Coleoptera > Bostrichidae > Rhyzopertha > Rhyzopertha dominica. Next base: position 16,478,821 of record QCXZ01000003.1, read on the forward strand.
TTATTTGAAATTTACGTCACAGAGTGTATAAAACTGGTGTCAAAGCTACATAGCCCTTTGCGAGCACATAGAACGAACGACTGTGTAAAAATCAGAATTAGGTAACAATATATTCAAGATATACTTTATCATGTACGCCATATACCAACTCTTCTTATAAATGAGAGCTGCCTCCAACTATTTGCCCTTTGTAGTAAAATGGTATCTTTTATTGTTTGTTGTTTTGTCCATAGCGAATATTTGAACAGGATAGAATAGACTCAAGTTATTATGATTTGTAACTTTATCAAGGCTTATAATAAGTCGTCAAAAAAAACATCGAATCGAAACACATTTAGTTAAATTGAAATTTGAAACATATAATGAAATTGAAACTAATACGATGAAGTGGGACAGTAACATCCTTGAAACCATACATGGCCATGTGAAGTATGGCCACAGGTTAAGAAAAAATACATAAATATTTAATGCTTACCTATAAGGTACTATTTTTGCACACAAAATATTCAGCAAAAATTCAACACTGCAATAAAATACAGGGTGTCCCATTTACAATAACAAGGTTTATATCTATTTCTGGCGTATCCAGACATGCAATTAAGCTGAATACCTTTTCCCGGTACTACAGAATTTTAACATCAAAACTCATATTCCTTGTAACAAAACGCCCAACAAAATACCACTCTGTACATTTCAATAAATTTATTTTCAATTTGTTTATTAAAAATTCAAATTACTACTTACCTGCAGGAAACTCTAAACCATGTATATCAAATATTGTTATATGTAAGTCTCCAACCAGTAGCTTTTCATCATGCCCCGTTCTTAACAAATACGAGCCCATATTTGTTTTCAAGAAGGCACGGCAAGCAGTGATCCAAGTTTGCAATTCAAACATGCTGAAGTTTGCTGCTGGCACCGGAGGTTTGCTTGTCCTCTGCAAAGTCTGGATTGCCTCAATCCATTGCGTACGTTCAAATTCCGACGACAAAAAGAATATATAGGTTTTAGTTGTTTGTCTGTGTTTAATTCGGAAAACCAAATTCGGCGATACCAATACTAATTGACTCTCTAATTCCATCAGTCTTTTTCTGAATTTCTCAGAACCTCTACCCAGCCGTAGTTTCTACAAATGCATTATTAAATAGTTGGAGAAATTTTTTTTGCTATAGATGCTGGAAGACTTAATTTTATCTGATCTTTTACCATCACAGAATGAATGCTTACCTTATCTTCAGCACATTTTTCTTCTTCTTGTCGTAATTGATCTCTTACGTTGGAAGCTTGGGATTTTAAGGCAACAATATTGGAAGACGATACTTCATGTGGATTAGCAGTCGATTCTTCTAATATGTATATATCTTCTACCGGTATAAACCACTTCAATTCAAATGTGTATTTCTCATTACGACCTGATGACTAAAATACAACGAATTTTTCTTTTTTTCTTTGCATTTACAGTTTGCTTACCTTGTACTTGGCACAAGCAATGACATCATTAAATAAAAAGAGATGTCTTAGTTTTCGACTGCCATCTGCATACTCTACTATGAACGAATTTTTGACTAGACGCCGTTGTGCTCTATCTGAAGCCTACAAATAAAACATAATTTAAAACATGTCAGAATTTTTGAAGGGTCTTCTAGCATCAAAATAAGTAAAAATCACCTTTTTATTAATATCTTTTGGGTAACAGTATTTTAAACTCAAATAATATAGCAAATAATTTTTTTTTATTAAATTACTTTTTCCTCAAAATAATAAATTGATTAGCAATACTTACCGGAAACATAGATTTCGTCTGAATAATGTTAAACTGATCCAAAAACTTCCTCGTCAACTGCAAAGCTTCAGAGAGACTGTTGTAATCATGATGTGATTTTGGGGTGTACTTCAACAAATCGTGCAACACCAATGCGTTCTTTTGTACTCGAGCCACAGGCTTGTGTAACAAGTCCTCCAACGAAATTGGTTGGCCTGACAAATGCTTGCATGTGATGTTCTTGCTTATTTCTCCAAACTGTGAATTGCTCGCACTGCATTTGCGGACAGTATCCAGTGCTCGTCCATAGTTGCCCAGAAATGCACCATACAAAGCCAAATTTGCAGCCATGATTTTGAAACTGTCACCAATCTTTGTGTCCCAGCTTTGCGTGTATCTTTTAAGAGCCTCAAGAAAGTTGACATGCAAATTGTACAGTTCGGGAATTTTGTAAAATATTGTTTTCAGTTCTGTTTCAGTCACTATGGGCTGTGATGTTCCTATTGTGGCTTGAATCGCTTTCATGTACTGAAAATAATAAGGATTGGGAATTAAGAGATCAATAACAAAACAAGCTTATAATATTCTCAATTCACATTAGACACAAAGTCCTGTGTATTATTTAAATGCATTTCATATAAAATAAGAGTACAATTTTATTTCTATTATCAAATATGTGCCCAACTCACTGTTCATATCTTATGGTAGAAATATTCATTTAAAAGATCAAATTTTTATTTTTATATCAGGTTCGTTTAAAATTATTGTAATAGTAATTTGATGTGTTCTTAATATATGTTTCTCATTTAAACTGGCATCTCAAATATGCATTCATTTCAATGGAATAATGGATGAATTATAATTGTGCTCAAGTGTTATTTCAAAGTGTTTTAAAATATCTTAAAAGCAAATGATTTTTAAATTCTGCCATTGCATGTAATTGCATTGTAACACAGTTCAGCCCATTATTTTTACAATGCTAATATATTTCTAATAGAAAAAATATTCATAAAGCCCTAATACGTCTACTTTTCAGTGGACTCAGCACTTTATATTGGCAGATACTAAATTTTATGGCGGTTTTTTAAAATGGGGTGAATTTTAAAACAAAGGTAACCTAAAATGGATTGTATATATCATTAAGGGAGTTCCTTGTTCAGTATTCTCTTGTTTTGAATTGACTCATTTTGTTATATACTTTATTATTCCAATACAGGAAACTTCAGTAAATCAGCGGCTGCACCAGTGATCGAACAATCGATAAAGCTGGCTAAAAGATGAAGGTGTTACTGGAATTCAATAATTTTCAGTATACCTGCATTTTCAATGTCACTAATTATGATACCAAAATCAGATTTTTTACATTCGGTATTTGAAAGCTTTTTAGGTTGCTAGTTACGATCAACGATGGGCAGGGTGAACGATTCCATCAGGATATTAACWCAATGAAAATACATTACATTATGACTCCTTCAAGAATGATTTACTAATATTTATCAATACACTAATATCTGGCAAGCATCAGAATTAAAAATTATTTTTATGATGTGTAGCGGCTATCTCTGAGACTGAAGATCTTTATAGGTTACCTCGAAAAGAGATACTGCACTTCAATGAGAAGGCTCTTATAATCTACGGTGCAGCACAATGGATGGAAAGGTCTAAGTGCAGCGCCCTGCCCCATCTGTGGGGTCGCACCGCAGAAGATAGAATAGAATATCTTTGACATTAAGGGCGCTACACTGTGAAATAAACAAATTCATGCAACATATGTATAAAGATGAAATAACTTATGTACACAATGTTGCAAAATCAGATATAGCAATTTAAAATAGGAATCTTGTGCCAAAATCTGAAATAAAGACATTTGTACTTTATTACCAATTGCTCTTTAATATCTATTTGAATAAAAATTTCTTATCGAACATAGCAAGCTAATAAAACCACTAAAAAAAATAAGCTCATTTAAAATAAACAAACTGCAAGGCCATATAACTGATACTATTTCTGATAATAGTATATACATAAGTAACTTCATAAGTTTTAATTAAAAAACAAGAACTCTTTTCCTGAGTCATAACCAAATATTGTGTGAATGTGAATTAACATTTCTTCTTACCTTCAGCAGCACTCCCAGCCACTCAACATAATTAGTTTCACTATCAATTATATTCGACAGTATGCATTTGTACATTGTCATCCTCTCTGCCTCAATTTTCGTATCCCCTTCTTGACTGAATTTCCTCCTTGTCGATGGAGTCGTGGACTCCAATGAACTTGAACTTGCATAAGAGCCATCATCAGTGCTCCGCCTCAACAACTCTGGGACTTCCTCATTTTCCTCGTCACTGCTACTGTGACCTTCAGCACCAATTCTTTTTCTGTTGGAACGTGAATAGTGCTGTTTACAAGCATATGGAAAATGTAGTTTTGGGTAACTTACTGAATGAAATACTCAATGTTAACATAATTGGAGGTGCCTGGTGATTGCGGTTCTTGGACGTTTTGCAGGGAATTATGCTTATTGGCTAATGGAAGAGTGCTTGATGTGCTGAATACATTTTCAGTACTGGAATGATCACCTAGTATAAAAGAAACATGCGATTACTTTGTGATAGATGGAGAATGTTTGCAAACTTGCCACCAATAGTAAATTTTAAAGAAATATAGGTGTTAAAGTGTGAAACTGCAAGAACACATAATTAAAAAAAACACTTTTTAGTAAAGCTTGTTTGGCTATGTTGATGAAAATAAACTAACACAAACCTAACTAAACAACTTAGAAATAAGTTAACTGTTATCAGATAGCTCTAACAATGATTTGGACGTGGTTATGGAGAAACCTACTAACCTACAAACAAAATTTGAGCAGAAAAAATTCTTATTTGTGTCTGCCGATCTATGTGTGGACGTGATAACTTTCGAAAGACTTAACATATGAACTTTGAAATTTTGCATACATATAAGTCACAACTACCCAACGCGCCCTGTTGCTTTTGTGTAAGTAGGGTATAGGAAAGGGGGTGAAATTGTGGGGTAACTACCCTTTTTGCAAATTTTTATTTTTTCTTTTAGTATGTGATTAGTAGTTGTATTCATCCCTATAAATTTTCGATGCAAAAAACTGTTTAGAAGGTATTAGCAAAAAACCATCACTTAAAAAAAACCAGTTTTTCCTAAATATCTCCGAAAATACATAATATATTTAAAAAGTGAAAACACCACCAGATAGGAATTAAAATTTCTCACAAAAAATGTCAAACATTTTTTACAAAACATTTTCGAATTATTTTGGATCCTGTCCACATCATTTTTTTTAAATTTTGCTATTATATAAAAAATCTTTCTGATCAAAAAATATTCTTGCAATTTTTCTGTTAAGTTAATAATTTTGTAGTTATTTAGAAAAACAGAAAAAAATCCTTTGGTAGTAACCGAAATAAACCTCCATGGTTTCTTGAGCACCGATATTAATTTTCAGAAAAAAAAAATCATAATTGTGGATATTTGGTCAGATAAAACACATTTTAAAACGTGACCACAAGTGCTACCGGTAATGTATATTTGTGAATATCTAATTGGTAAATAAAAGCTAATGGTTCGAAACTAATGCTCTTACAGATAAAGAATTGGATTTATTACACTACTAAAAAACAATACACAGCATATGTTCAATTAAAATTGATCTAATAGTAATACATTCTTAATTGCAGAGAACTGTATTTGCCCTCTAAATATATGGAGGTAATGAGACAATGTAAAAAAAGGTTTTGTAATAACGGCATGAATCTCCATGATATTTCGAGCACCCACATGGTCCAAAAAAAAATTATCAAGAGTAAAAGAAGTACTGTTGACGGACAAAAGATTAACTGGATAAGTCTATTTTCTTAGAAAAAGATGAATCATTTCTGCTCAGTGTTCAACACGACTCCTTTGATGAACCTGTACAAAAGATTGACATTCAAAAGGAAGCAACAGCACTAAAATTATAATAGATGATCTTTTCATGCTGACTGAAAAAAAAACTCATAAATCTTAACAAAATGATGCATCTTATACCTTTAGAAATCTCTATTAGTATTTGAAGTAGCAGTCTTTGTTTATGTAAATGTGTATCCCAAATATACAGCCTCAAAATTTTGTATCCAACTATTATTCTTTAACTTTAAAGAGAATTTGTTGGCTCACCCAGGATGTGTTTAGAATAAACATTTTGCGTATCTAACTCACATCGTTTTTCAGTAGTTCAATAATTCCAAAATGGTTATGCGTCAACACAAACACGACTACTGCACCAATGCCTTGTCACATTAATTCAATCAAAATGTTCTCAATAAATCTTTTAAAAAAGCAGTATCAAATTAAATATTACACAATTTTTTTGTCTTGCCTATCTATCGATATCAAGCTATTTAATATTGTTTGCCTTTCATCGCTTAATGTTTGTGTTCGCCAAAATCAAATCACAAAACGTATAAAAAGGTTGTATAAATAGTTGAATTGCTTAACGACCATCAAATATATAAACATAAACCAGATACAATTTTACTACAACACCAAGAACAAAATTGATTTAGTCAGTCATTCTGTACAGCTATCTTACAAATTATTTTTTATGGACAACATTAATTATTAAATGCATAAATTCATGTGCAGTAAAGTGCATATTTGTTAAATTCCTTGAAACATTTAATTCAATTTTGCCAAGTAGGACAAATTATCTGCAACAAATAATAACTGTGGGTAACACCACATCAGATAAAAATATGTGGGTCAACGGCAACAAAGATCACTGCAATCTGTTGCACTTCCTCAGTTACGAAATGATAATGAAAACCATATCGAACAATAACTATGATTCATCTTAAAAAAATGTACTCTGCCTAACCTGCAAACTTTAAAATATGTGTTAGTGAAAATGAGCAACATGTTAACATGCCAGACCCACATTTTCAGGCATCTAATCTTCACCACATAAATATGCGAGCCATATTGCATGTTATAATGAGTCACAATTGTAATTCGTATGCAAGTCATAAATTCGTGTATTAATCAATTAATACGACATGTGTGTATGTGTGTGGCTGTTTTAGGAAAGATAACTGCTACTCGTGCACTTACTTTGTGCTAAGGCCTCATCTTCGGGAGCTACCATGTCATAGTACGGTTCATCTGTTGCTATTTGCTCATATGACGATTCTAGAGACTCTGTACTGCTCATGCGGGTTGTAGTTTTTTCTTGGACGCTACTGCTTGCTCGCTTGAATGGTTTTGCTGGTAACCTAAAAGAGGCAATTAAAACAAATAGAAAAAGATATAGGAAGTTAGTGTTATTAAATGATGAAGTGCAAAAATTTAGTATTATTAGTATTACAGATAACAGTTAGGTATCGAAAACGGCAACCCAACCCACTTTGAAACACACTGGATGAAGTTATACATTGCACAATCAAACTTAGGATTTCCTAGTTGCATATATTTTTGGTGTACATCCAACCAAACTTACAAATTAAAGAAAACCTGTTTGTAAGGGCATCACAATTTGACCATGTTCGGAATAATAGAAGATTTTAACATCAACGGGCAAAAGCAAAAACAACTTACATTTATTAACAGTCCAGACTTTAACGCCAAATAATCCTGATACTACACAATATATTGATCTTTGTACTTCTAATATAAGGAACATAACAAAACCAATAAATCTAATTCCTGATTAAAATAATATACTTTTCTCAAACACTACCATCTTACATAATAAAATTTATCCAAATGCCTGTTTTTGGTTTCAGTGCAAATGGAACGGGTCTAGGTTTACAAAATTTTGGCACTGTGTTATCCTTAAGTTTTAAGGAAACTTCAAACTTATTAAATGTACCTAAAGTCCCATCAAATATGTCTTTATCTAATACTAATACTTTGATTAGTGAAGCTGAGCCCTCTAACAAGTTTATATTATTTTCTGGCTTTTCCAGTGCTTTTTTTATTTTGTTAATGCCAAAATTTAGTAAGTGGAGCCCATTTCGGCCTATTAACGGAGGACCACCGTTCTTAATTATATGTTTTTAACAGATGCTTTTTGTTTTCAAACACCACCTGAAAATTTACATACCCCAACGTTTGAAAAGTGACACCAATATAATCTTTCAATGTTAAATCGTTTGGGTATGGCATTTTATTTTGAAAATGCCTTAAATACAGTTTTCTCGGAAATTGCTGAATGTGCGAATCCGGTATCTGCTTCGAAACTAATCGGTACATTATCCACGATAAGTTTTAAATATGTTGGTTGTACATTTCCGGTATCATCAAATACATCTAAATTTGCAATTGAAAAATTAAAAATAGAGTCTTCGGAATTGTTCCAAAAAATGATGACGTGTGCGCTGCTTTTTACACACTGGTGCAACATGACCCTTTACTCCGCATCAGTGGCAGACACAATTTTTGAAAGCACATTCACGGCTGACATGATTGTCACGCCCACAAACACTACACTTGTTACTGCCATTTCCTCCTGGAGATTTGCTGCTCCCCGGCTGCTCTCTACGATTAGGTCTTCCCTCTGTCTGACGTCCAACAATCATTCTGCTCTTCTCTTGAAGTTCATGACTTCTGCCTAACTTTCGATGATGACTGTAGTTGACGGGTTCTGCTTTGATAGTCGAAATTCCAAGATTACCCCTTTCTACATGTTCCTTTACTGCAGCCTCTTTTGCTAAGGTAATCCTCACCACACTCTTAAAATTTGCTTTGGTAGCATCTTCTTCAAATAATCGTTCTAAAATTCGGTCATCGTTTATGCCCATTACAAAAATATCAGTCATTACTGTTTCAAGTTCTGCGCCAAACCTACAGTTTGATGCTAGACTTTTAACTGTGGCTTCCCATTCTGCCACGCTTTGGTTTACCTTTCGTTTGGCTGTGTAAAACTTTAACTTTTCGGAAAAATACGATTTTACTGGAGCGAGGTGTTCTGTTAAAACTTTAAGTAATTGTTCAAATGTTTTGGTCTCTGGTAAATCTGGCACTCAGAGATTTCTTACTAGAACAATAGCATCCTTCTGATAAGGTGTTCAAGAGTATTGCTTTTTTGTGCTCTTCCTCCATTTTGTTGGCAATAAAAAAACTGGTTTAGTCTTTCTTTAAACACAGATATATCCAAATACTTTGGATCAAAAGAACTTAGTGTCCCCAAAAGTCCTACAATTTTATGCATTTCTGTCATGATTTACTATTTTTAGTAACAGTGTTCACTACACATTACTCGTTCATACTTCCGCCACGCACTGCTTTTTATATTTTAATGCGAAAGTTTTTTTTACAAAAGTTCACATGAGTTCTATTAACACTACCTCGTCGCCAATGTTACGTATGCTACTAATTTGAATAGCAACGAATTCGCTATTAATTTGAATAGCGGAGGACCGAAAATAAAAGTCCATGCAAGTATGTGCCACGAGCATTTATTTTCAACTGAACTCAACAGAAGAACAATCAAGGATAGCTGCCTAGGTGGCAAAAACATAGATACAGGCTTCATATCTAACAATGCCTGAATAACAACAACATTACCTAAGATAATAAAAATGTAACTCATTTGTTTAAGGATCATTATGTTTTTAGATATTCGCAGAAAGACAACTATAACATCAATAATGAACGGGCAGTCCAAGAGTGTATACAGGAATATTTTGAATATCTGATGAGTGGCAAAAATACAGCTCCTGGCAATGACAATATACCCAGAAAAGTAATTAAGCAACTTAATGATAAGATCCATCAAACAATAATTAAAATTATAAAGTACTGCCTTTTGACAGAGTGCTTTCCTGAGAATTGGAAGAAAGGCACAATTATTCATACAAACACTAAAAACTACAGGCCCATAGCACTATTGCCAGTAATAGATAAACTTTTTGAAAAAAATAATATAAAAGAGACAACATTAAATACCCCAGTACCAATTTGGTTTCAAACAACCGTCCCACCCATTCATAGTATTCACCTCTAACATCCAAACCCACCAGATTTATAGGTAAAAAACAGCTATATTAAACAATGTAAACTGGTCCATTATTAATGGACATTCAAAAAGCCTTTATAATGCATGGCATAATGAATAATAATTTGCAAGCTTATTAAGATGGGTGTTCCAGATACTGAGGGAATTTCTCGATGGATGAACTTTACAAATTAAAATTGATAACCATCTGTCCAGTACATTTTCACCCCAACAAGAAGTTCTGCAAGGGTTGCCAATATCCCCAATACTTTTCAATATTTTCTGTTCCATTATCCATCATAGTCAAAGTTATAAACACTATCTCCTATGTGCTACAATTTGCACACTGCAACTCTGATAGCATATGCAAAAACTCTGATAGTTATGCAATAGATCTCTATGTACAATAAACAAAATTATTCACAAGAAGGAAGCTAAATTCACATTGTTTTCCAGATTATTTGTTAAGATATGTTTCACTTTGAGTTTGCCACCACCCTTTGATGGCTATGGTTTGCCGACCTTTATAGGAACGGCTTTTACAACTTGACGGCATGATGTTAAATATCTTAGGATGGCAAAATCAAAACAGCGCTGCCCAATTGTAGTAGATTTAGATGGCACCAGCACTTTATTGTCACTAACTATAAAACAATGAACCACCGCCACTCTACTGGAAAAACCTTGCATTCCTGCCGTAGCAGCTCCGAAGCAAATCCACAGGGTTTGCGCATTATTAATTTTAACACTGCTTTTGTATGATTTCAACTCAGGTAATGTATTTAATACTATTTTAACAACTTTGAAAAAACCTTCATTAACACAATTCATAGCTGTATAACTATACTGCCATTTAAGAGGAAGTAACCAAAAATTTCATCAACGTATCAGAGAAATGAACCTTAATGATCAATTTCATCAGGATAGCATTGGAAGCTGTCACATATTCACTCAGTTTAAATTAAATTTACCCAAAACGGAAATTAAAAGTTAAGATTTTGGCTTATTCAGTAGATAAGTCAAGCTTGCAAGTTATCTTCAGAAAATTAAAAACAATGCTCAATGTTGTTTTACATTATTTACAAAACCTTAGTCATATGGTATGAACATAAAGTAGACTAACAAGAAAAAGTTTTGGACAACACAAAAAGTAGCACACAACTCTAAAGTTGCAACTCAATAGCTCAATAATGCAAAGCAAACATTGCACAATGGGAATATTTTGAGCAAAAATGAAGATACTGTTTGTAAATAATTAAAGAAAAACTACAAGACTCGTTTCTGGTCAAAAAACTATTCAGGAAAAACTTTCAAAGAAAATATGACTCTATTGTTTTAGTAAATTTTTTTGCAGTTACTGTCAAGATATGAGGAACGAGCATCATTATTTTTACAAGCTCAATTTTGGAAGTGTTTTTTTGGTTGGTTTAGGAAAAATAAAAAATCAAATGAAGGTGCTCTCAAATTTATAAACATATGTAATATTTTAAAAACTGTATGATATTCGTACATATAAAAAAGCATATAAAAAATAATGTTTTTTTTGTATATCCCTAAAATGTGATATTAAAAAAAAACAGCAATTTTACCAATCGAGAACACGACTGACTTAAGAAGCTTTTTTCATGTTAAAGTTGTTGAAAGCATAACAGCAGTCTAAAAAGTAAAGCTAATGATATTGTTTTTACGGCAAACATTAAAAATTTTACCTTTGACCTTGATATATTTCTGAACGCTTCCAAGCAAAAACTACAAAATGTACTGAGATGGAAAATTTTGAATATTTAGGGCCAGTTACACAAAGCTTGGATAACCGACCGCGTTGTCACAAACAGCACCGGTAAAGACCACTTAAAATAAACTTTCAATGGTTAACTATGTATTCTGCAAACGGCCCAATTTGTATAATAATTTCTAGTCACTTAAGCATTGAATTATTTCTGTTTATAATGTATCTTCAATTTCTGGTTGCTGTTATAAATTTTAAAAATGAAAAACAATATGTTACATTTTAAACATTCTACATAAGAAACAAATTCTCTGTTGCATTTTGATAATTTATTAATATGTACCATAAGATTAATTATTAAAAAGAGAATATGTTAAATCACAAAAAAGGAATATAGAAACAGAATATTCATCGTTATTGTAATGTTTTAAGTAGCACTTTAGGTAATTTATGTTTGTAAAAATATATCTGAAAACAAAAACATTTTCTCTTTGATGCCTATGCTGGATAATTGTCATTGATCTAGATATTTTGTAGTACATACTTCCTCTTACAGACAAACTAGCATATCTAATTTGCTAAGACATGCTCACTGACTATGACATCATCAACACCTTATCTGAATTTAAAAGTAGAACAGCTACTTTGCTTTTATAAATGTAATGCTTATAAATTATAACTTTCTTTAACAGTTCTGCATTTACTGGATTACATAGGAAGTGCTATAAACAAAACTGTGTATTAATAGTTTACTCACTTGGGAGGTGTTTTCCTAACTGGAGGTGGTGTGCTGACTTCTGCAGGTTTTTGTCCATTGACTTCTATCACAGTAACGAAACTGCTTGGATCGACCTTGTTGTTCTCATTCTGTTCGACGTTATTTATGGAAGTGTTTGATTTGCTTCTGCTTAAATGTTCAGACAACTCGCTAATGCACAAATTCATCGAATTTACCTCGGTCTCAGAGGGCTCCATTGGAGGAGCAGTTGGTTCCAAACTGTTTTCGTTCTGGAAGTCATATAAATAATCACTGTTACGATAAGTATTAAACTGTTGTAACAACATACATGTTAGACTAATATAAAATTCTTAATAAGTGCCTGTACAGAATATGAATGTTGCCCTTGACCGTCTAATAGGACCGAACACACAAAAGGTGACAATATGAATTAATTAATTGATTCATTAATTACGTTTCTGTTCAATGATATCATCAGGCTATGTCGAATTCAAATATTAGACTAGCGTTGAATGCATTTTACATATCAGTTAAGAATTAATGGTAAGGATTTAATTTACTGAGATAAAGACATTCTTTCAATTAAGCATTTAACAGTTTATCGTTTTATTTCATGAGTCATTTCATAGACAGGAAACATTAGGAAGTATCCAAGTACATGCAGTACTTCAAACGTACATCATCTCCCACTATTTCAAGAAGGGAAGATAAGGTATCAATATTCAAACTTACACATAATGCGCATTATTTACCTTAGATAACATATCCGTTCTGAGATCAGAAACTTCAGTTTTGGTTTCTTCATTTTCAGCCTTCTCTTTTCCGATTTTCTTCTTGTGTTCTTCCACATCAGACAGCAGGCGTTCAAGATACTCCACGTAAAMTTCTTCCTTTTCGAGTTCCTCCTTTAATAAAGAGACTTTCTGTTTGTGTTTTGCTAGATTGGCTCGTACGTCCTCCTCCCAAGCAGCGGGTAGCTCGCTATCGGGAAACCTTTTAAACCACACCTGCTGAAAATCACCAAACACGCTCATTTTTCATAAATTTAGATTGCTCAAATCATGTTTGTGGCTGTGTTTTATAATTTTTTGTTTCACTGAGTGAAAATAAAAGCACAACAGCTATTATTCACAACAGCTACTGACACATAACAACGACACAAGCAACATTATTTTGACGTTTGTACTGCAATCTGCATGTTGTCAAATGTTTGGATGTTCTCTCTTTTGTCTGCTGTCAAAACGAAAATCTTCGAATTCGGTGACGTTGACTCACACCTTCCTCTGTTGCCATTGTTGAGAAATAAAATGTAATCCAATGAGAAAGTGCAGATTTTATCAATGTATATATAATACGATATCACATTGAATTCAATTATTAACTAAAATAGGAAATACTGCTGTTATGTTAGTATGTTTACATAGCGTGTAATTATCAGAATTAAGCCTAAAAAAGTATTTTTCATTGAAAATATTTTAATAGTGTTCAACGATGTGGCAGCAAGGCTGTAATTAAATCGTATTGTGGTAAGCAGGAAGCACGAAATACTCTGGAATCTCAATCATTCACAATTTTTTAGATACGCTCGTTTGTCGTTTACATCTTCATGCCATAATTGCTTTCACAATGCTGGAATGAGCCGAATCTTGATCTTTGCTCTTAAAGTTCAAGGTTAGATATATCCAACTTGCGATAATTTGAGGTGGTCTCTTATCGTTTGCGAACGTTGTTGGATTCGTATGGTTTTAATTTAGTTGGTGATTAATTTTCGAATTGTGCTCAAAATGGGTGAAGTGTTTGATGAGTGGAACGAACTTACTTCTGATTTCAAGGAGTTGGAGGTATGCTAACCAGCAAAGTGAACTGCATTGTTCGGAATGGCAAGAGTTATTTGTTTTAGACCACAAATAAAACATATCAGGAGAAACTAGAAGAATTGGATGCTTATCAAAAAAAATGCATGAAACACATACAACACCAAAGGTATCGCATGGGAGTGATATCAAAAAGCTTAGCGGAGTATGTAATGGTCAAAATAACGAGATCCTGTGAAACTGATAAACTACATTTTAGACTGAAGAAGAAAGGGGAAAGTAGTAAAGAAATTGAGGAGTTGGAAAGCAATATATTAAAACGTAAGGCACATTTATCAGAAATTGAACAAACGTTACCAAAACCAAATGGAATGTATCTGAAAATTATATTGGGAAATGTTAATGTGTCCATTTTAAACAGAGAACAGAAGTAAGTTGTTTATAGAGTACCTACTTAAGGATATACTTCTGTTTTTTCTTTACATTTAAACATGATACTGCAATTACTGTTTAATTTATCTAAAATGAATTCCATGTTCTTCACTATAATCTACAATGACATCCCATATACTTTGTTGTATGTACCTACCTGAGTGAAATGAGTCTTCTTTGTACTATTTTTGGAATCCTGATGCATGAGTTTGCCTTTTTTAAACTGTCTCCTTTTGTTTTGTGACCATTGCACAATTTGTACTTTGAATGTTGCTCAACATACCTAAGTAGTAGGTATAATAGCTATATGTATGATTATGAAATATACTTTTGATTAGTTGTAGAATATAGGTAGCTAATAGTAGTTCAATTTTCATTCATGATGAGTCAGTTTTTGTAATTTTTGTCATCTTTCGAAACATAATACAGCAAAGTTATCCACTAGACCAAAATTTGTACTAAAAGCAGTAAATAGCCCAATAAATGTATAAATTAATTATACATATTTTGCTTGTTATTGGCCAGAACATTTACATTAATTGTTATTATTTGCTTCTCTTTTATGTATGTAGTTTTCATGATCTGATATCTATAAAGATACTAGATAGAATTGGTATTTTTCCTAAAGTTATAGGAGAATTTCTTAGTTTGGAATGTTCAGAATATTATTATTTATTGGAMTTTAGAAAAATAGTTCACATGTAGTACAAAATCAATTTGTTTTGTTTTTTAATATTTTATTAAAGATTCACAATATTTTGCGACAGTCATCCCTGGTTGAGTATATTTTTGCTGACTGATATATTTCAAGTTATGTAGATACAAAATAAGCAGTAAACATGGGAGGTAGTAAATTCCTGTTTATTTAAAATACAAGCGGAGAGAAGTAAGAAGTGCTTATTTACATATATTGTATATGTAAAGAGTGTCCCATTTTCTTTGTAATTGTAGGGTATCGCGGTAACTATTAATGCTAGAGCGTTGCGGTTTCGACATTACTGTATTATTTTTTTGTTATGAGTTGAGCTGCACCATAGCCATATTTGTATCAGTTTTTGTTTTAAAGCCATAGCCAACTTTTGAAAATGTAACATTTCTTCAGTTCTCAATATCACGATTGGCTATATAGACACAAAAAAAAACTGTTGAGATTTTTTTTTAGGGGGTCACATTTTAGAGATATAACTCAAACTTGCATTTTTTTAAATGGAAACCATAGTTGGCTTTGCTATGTTTGAAAAGAACTATTTTTTCTGATTAAGATAATGTATACATTGTTAGGTTTATCTTTACTAATTTTGGTATTATTCCATTTTTTATAATAACTTAATGAGATATTACGTTTTTCGTCAAAATGGATGTAAATACTTTTTCATAAAAATGCACCCCTACTTATCTCCAAATAAACAATCATTTTCTTTAGTTACATGGCCTCCTAGATTTTGATAAAGAAATGCTTGAGCGCTCTTAAGAGTCTTTTGTATGTATTAATATGCATATATTATTTTTAAAGGATTAGAATTTTTACTTAATAATATAAGTTATTATTCAAATATGCATATATTATTTTTAAAGGATTAAACTTTTTACTTAATAATATAAATTATATCGTGTGTTTTCTTATTACATTGCCTCCTGGATGTATACGTAAAATATGATTAAATTGTTCTAAAAAATTTGAATAATTCCAAAATTAGTAAAAATGAACCTAACAAATTATAACCATAGCAAAGCCAATTATGGTTTCCATTTAAAAAAAATGTAAGTTTGTGTTATATCTAAAAAATGTGACCTCCTAGAAAATTACGGGGTACGCCACTGGATGTAAAATAAAAATATCTGTAAAAAATGTCTACAGTTTTTCTGTATCTACATACCCAAGCGAGAAATTGAGAGCTGGAGAAATGTTACATTTTCAAAAAGTGGATTATGGCTTTAAAACAAAAGACGATACAAAATTGGCGACGGTACAGCTGAACTCAGAACAAAAAAGTAATAATTAATGTCGAAACCGCAACCCTCTAGCATTAATAGTTACCGAGCTACCCTACAATTACAAAGAAAATGGGACACCCTGTACATAAAAATATGATATGCCAGTAATGCGTGAATCACTTTTGAAAAGAATAACTAAGGAACTCTAAAATTTGTCATCTTGGTTGTTATATATTTTAAGCATTATTATTATTAGTTCTGGCACTATATTATGAAATATGCTTTTTTCCTTTAGGTTCAAATACAAGGATGAATATGAGAAATTCAAGCTTGTACTCAGTATTATTGGATTTGTTTGTGCCGTATTGAATATGCTATTCACATATAGGTAAGATCATATTATTTTATATTTGTTCAAACACACAAACAAATTGAGTGTTGATTGCAGGGCATTAGAACTGAGTTACATATTTCTGTTGGTGTGGTATTACTGCACACTTACAATACGAGAAAGTATACTCAAAGTGAACGGATCACGAATAAAGGGATGGTGGAGGTTTCACCATTTCTTGTCAACTGTGGTCGCTGGCATTTTGTTAATTTGGCCAGACCCTACTACTTGGTCTATGTTCCGGACACAATTCATGTGGTTTAATGCCTATATCAGTAAGTACTATATATTAGATTGAAAGGATTATGATCACTTCAAAAGGGCTATAAACAACAAACACCATTTTGTAATTAAGTCTCATTTACAAATGCTATTTCAAGAGAGTGATTAGAATGTGAGATAGTAATCATTTAATGACAGATGCTGTATCATATCGACAACATCTCTGATTATTTCATATTGTTAGAAAAAATACTTTTAAAAAATTTCAAACAACAAAAAGATAGTACGAAAGGTACAGAAGTTTATATCTTTATTTTTATTAATAGATATTTAATTTACAGCAGGTACTATTATACTAAGTTGCTTTATCTATTAAGAGCTTTTTGTGACAAATGAGTAATAAAATGACTTGTATCTGGGATTATGATACAACTGATGCATGTAATCACAAAATGTAAACTAGGGTATTATTAAGTAAGTATATAAATAGAGCCAGTTATCTGACATCAGAATCAGAATCAAAAACAACAGCTAGAAGTTTTTGTATTTCTATTTTTTTTTACTTGAAAAGTATAGTGATATACTTGATATATAGCTTTTGCTGTCTGAGAATATCTACTTATATGAGTAAAGCTGTTGTGACGCCTTTACGGTGCGAGCGGTTAAACGGTCTTCGGATCGGAGGCGGACGGGCGGACGGTTATGTAACACGCGGTACGGAACGGTGCGGTGATGACGTAAGCGCTAAACTCGACGTCAGAACGGTTTCTCGGGCGCCAGTTTTTTATTATACTGAGGTATGCTCCTCAGATCTCTGTGTGCTATCCCCCTTAGCACACAGTCCAGGGCAGCTGCAGTGGAGAAACGGCACTCCAGGGAACGACCCCGAGGGTGGATGCCGTAAGCTGAAAGAAAGGTGTTACGGGGTGCGGACGGTGACGAACAGAAAAGAAAACCAACGATTACCAAAAGACACAATTTATTATCTGTGCAGAAACTAAATACAGCCTAATTCAGCGGCAATACAACGGATCCCCCTCCCTTATGCAAGGCTTCAGTCAAGCTATGTGGTTATGTAACGGTGCGGTGATACAAGCGGGCAAACTATTACAACGGCTACGAAGCGGTACGGTTAAGCAACATGCAACTAACGGTATTACGGCTACGGTGTGACAAGCGGTACGGTGTGAGTGATGCAACAAACGGGGGTTGCGTAAAATGAATGATGTAACAAACGGTGGTTACGTGAGAGTGATGCAAGCGGTTAGAAAGAGTGAGCTTATTTACAGGTGGCCGGGGTTCGGTGGTCGGTAGGCGGGCGGGAGAAACAATCAGGGATGACAGAGTAAGAAAAACAGTACGGTTATGTAAGGGCAGTTACGTAAACAGACAGAAAAGAACGGTGAGACAGGGCGTCGGGTATATCCTGCACGGAAAGCGACCTATACAGTAAACACCCAGTGCCCTACGCCACTGACGGGGTATATCCTGCACGGAAAACGACCTATGCAGTAAACACTCCGTAAGCGACTGCCTCGACGGTTACGCAAGCGGTTAGAGAGAGACGGACCAGAAGAGAACGGCAAGAGGCAGTTCGCCGGGTATATCCTGCACGGAAAGCGACCTATGCAGTAAACACCCAACGCCCTACGCCGCTCACGGAGTACAGCCTACACGGAAAGCGACCTATGCAGTATGCACTCCGTAGGCGACTGCCTCGACGGCTACGGTCGGATGACAAGAGCTAGAAAGTGGAGTGGGAAAGGTCGGAGTCGGAGTTTGCGGAAGGACGCCACTGCGATATATTATTTACGCTTCGGCTCACTCACCTGTTGTTGTCACCTGGTAGGTCACAACTGATTCAAACGGAGGACCGGCGGTCTCTTATTCGTGGTGGTGAGACTGCCTTGCGCGAGAATTTGTCGGCAGACGGCCTCACCGCCATCTATGCGGCTCTGAATTAAAGTACCGGACGCGGACTGAAACCTGACTAAAGCCTTGAGGTTTGTAACATCGTTACATTCTCCTCTTACTTCGGGAGGGGGGGAAAAAGATGACCGGAAGGCAAAATTTATTCGGTTAACAATCCCACTTACCCTAACTATTTACAATCCTAAGATATTTTATCTTATCCTAACTATTTACAATCCTAAATTATTTCATTGTATGTACATGTCAGATCGCGGCGAACTATATATGAAATTGCGGTACGCGGGTATCTGGTCCTGGTTCGGTGGGTCATCCTTCGGGGGTGGATCCGTCTGCTCGGCGTGGACTGGTCGAATAAGGCCTCTCTTTCCCTCGTTGGCCTTCTGGGCTCTGTCGGGCAGTCGCACTTACTGGACATGATGCCTACTGTTCCGCATCGGGAACAGAACAGCATCGGTGGCTGTAAGCAGCCATTACGTCGGTGACCTGGCTCGCCACATCGCCAGCATTGGTCCGGCTGAATAGGGATCCTTTGGCTGGACTTGGAGGGCGTAGTCTTCGGATGCTCGGCTTGGGAGCTTTGTTCCGTTGCAGGTCGGGGTCGGTCGGTGCTGACGGGTTTCCACTGGTTGCGGTTTGCCGTTCGCTGAAGCAGTCCGTGTGGCCTCTGCTGTGAAATTTTAACACCCTGGCAGTGCTGGCATCTACGGACGTACTTAACGGCGTCCCGGAACATTCCTGGCCAGTAATATTGCTGGGCCAGTCGGGATATCGTCCTGGATACCCCTAAATGTCCGGCGGTCGGTGCGTCGTGGTTCTCTTCTAACACACGACGGCGAAGAGGCTTCGGTATGCATAACTTCCACGGTTTGAACAGCACCTTGTCACTATGGTGGCTGTCCATGTGGCGGTAAAGTCGGTGGTCGGTGATGCGGTAATCGGGGCATTGGTCTGGATGCCGCTTGACTTCCGTGAATCGGCGTTGGTACCAAGAACAATTTGGCAATTGTTCGGTGGCGGCATCATTCTCTTCGGTTATGTCGGTTGTTCCTATATCGGTGACTGGTACGGGATCCCTAGGTAGTGTGTGGTCTACCTTTTTGGGGACTCCCTTGCGGTGCTTCATGGCAGGTTTGAGCTCGCTGCTAGCGGTGGCCGTGGTGTCGGGTTGCTGGAAAGTCCAGCAGTTCGGTAAAGAAATGTTGCGGTTCCTGTGAAACACGAACCCGGATTGGAAGTTCATGTGCAGGTTCATGGTTCGGAGAAAATCCATTCCCAGTAGTACTTCTCTAGTCATCTTCGGTATGTGCAGAAAACGGTGTTGTCGGGCTTCGTCTTCTATGCGGGCTTCTACCTCGTAGGCCTTGGTGATCTGGACCTGGCGGCCATCGATAACTCTGGCGGACGGCGAGCCTGAATTTTGTCCAGGGACTCCGGTTCTTTCCAGATGTCGAGCAACGGTAGGTCCTATGCACGAAGATACGGAGCCGGTATCGATGAGTGCAGTGAACGGTCTTCCCTGTATGTAGATCCTTATGTGTGGTCGGTTTTCGGAGGCGGTGTGTACGGGCAGCAGTTCAGGCCTCCGGACTGATGTGCTGCCATCTAGTTTTCCGAATTCCGGCATGTGCAGTCCCGTGAGAAAATTCCACGGCGGCCACACCTTGAGCAGAACTTCACAAAGGGGTTCTGGCACTGACTGCGTGAGTGGCCTCTCTGCCCACATCTCCAACATACGGGACGGCTGGTGTCGATACGGTCAGATGTGTCTTCTCGGTGGCGATGACTGGGTCTGTTATCCTGCGGTTGGTGTGTCGATTGCGGTATGGGTGTCTGTTCCGGTGGATTGAAACGTCTGGGTGGCGGTTCTTGTCTCTGGTGATATTCCTGGGGTTGTCGGTATGTCGGTGGATTCCCACGATCAACTGAAATCCTTGGTTGCGGGACGGGTCTTCTTTCTTCAGGCCTTTCGGTTACATCCTGGGCGCTGGCGGTTAGCTGGTCCTGGCGGAGGGTCTCGAAATCCTTGGCGGCGGACAGCAAACTGGCAACGCTGGTGCATTCCTGGCGGCGGATGAACATGCGGTACTCTGGCAACATGTTCCGGTGTAGCCAGTACAGTTCCTGCGCCGGTGTCATGCCTCCATGACGGCGGATCAGGGTACGAATGGCGGTACTGTACTCCAAGGCGGTTTCGTGTGGCTGCTGAGTACGCTGACCTATCTCCCTCTCGAGGTTGATCTTATAGTCAGCCGGGTAGTAATTCAGCTCGAAGTCGGCCACGAAGTCTTCCCAGCCTCTCCAGTCATGGCGGTTGTTACGGTACCAGGCCAGGGCTAGTCCAGATAACAGCTCGGGTAGAATCGGCATGGCTTCATCGTGGGAGACGTCATATCGGTCCATGACGTCTTGCAGCTGCTCTATGAAGGCTACTCCGTCGGTGGATCCATCAAAGTGGATTCCCCAGCGGTGTGGCTTCAGGTCAGAGCGCATGCTGACACGGCGAGCTGGAGTCGGAGTATACATCTCTGTATTCGTGGGATTCGGGAACGGKGTCGTAGCCTGACTGGGTCCTGGCACGGCTGTCGGCATCGGTCGGTCTTCCAGGCTCATGTCTAGTAACYCYCTCTTCGGCGAACTACGTGCTGCTGGCGGCTCGGTATGTGGTGGACTGGCTACTTCGTGCCGTGGAAACTGGTGCTCCTGCGGGCTGGTCCCTCGGAGGAGTGTGTCGAAGAACTCTCCGATCGCAACTTTCCTCTGCGGGTCGGTTACTGGTTGTGTCTGGCTCGGCGGCGGTCTGGGGATTCGGTCCGGTGTTAGAGTCCTAGGCAGGCGCAGTGGCTCGCTTGGTGCTTCCCTCTCCGGAGAGCCTAACAACGGTGACGTCGGTGGACTGGTGACTCGAGGCTGCGGTTGTAACTTCTGCGGTGGATGGCTGGTGACTAATTCCTGCGGTGGCTGGAACGGAACTGTCGTCAGCGGTGGTTGGGTCGGTATTGTCTTCTTCGATAGCTGGAACGTAACTGTCGTCAGCGGTGTTTGGGTCGGTGAATGGTCCTCGGCTGATAGCTGGATCGGTACTGTCCTCTGCGATGGCTGGAACGTAACTGTTGTCAGCGGTGTTTGGGTCGGTGAATGGTCCTCGGCTGATAGCTGGATCGGTACTGTCCTCTGCGATGGCTGGAACGTAACTGTCCCCAGAGCTGCGGGTATCGGACCTTTATAGGTGCTGGTGACGGTGGTCGTTGACGTCATCGTGGTGGAAACGGTGTAGATCGGAGAGGGGGCTGATACAACGGTGGGGACCAGGACGGTGGTGGGATACGGAGCCTCTTGACGGAGGTGTCGGACCATCCGCTGGCGAAGCTCCTGTACGGCCCCTTCGGTGGAGAGCTTCTGCTTCCGTAGTTCATGTATCAGCTGGTTCCTCTTGAGGCGGTACACCCAGCTGACACGGGTGTCGGTGGACTCGGAGTCGGATGACTCGCTTTCGTCCATGTGGGTCTCTTCAGGAGGTCCTCCGGTAGCCATCTGCTCGGGACGGTATTCTCGGCTTCACTGATGATGGCACTGGACGGAGAACCGTCGACTTGTTAGAAACGAGTCCCCACTCGGCTGGTCTCGGGCAATAGGAAGTCGGTCAAAATCGCAAACTCTTCCGGGTTACGTAATAGTCCGGAACTGGTTACGGCAATCGATGGGGGGTGCCTTGCTTGTGAGAAACGAGCCCCCACTCGATAGGACTCCGGGATCGGGAAGTCGGTCAAAAACACCAAGTCCCTGGTGTTACGTAATCGGTCCAATCTGATGTTACCAATCGCTAGAGCGGGTCCGGTTTGCCAGAAACGAGTACCCACTTGCCGGGTCTCCGACGACGGGAAGTCGGCGAAAAATCGGATCTCCGTTCCCTTACGTAATACGGTGACGGCGATGACGGAATTCAATTCGGCGGCCTTGGTTTAGTCGGACGGGAGGGGTCACACGGCTATGCTACGACGTTCCAAAGTCAACTTCGTAACAAGGGGGTGGTCGGGGGTGAGAGTCGGTTTCCAGCGATCTTCTTATGCGGACTCCCTGATGGACTTCAAAAATCCAGTGGAAAACTGCGCTAGCGGAATTTTTGAATTCCGCGCATGCGTGAACTCGCAGACGCTGGAAACGGGGTGGTTTTCTTCTGTTGGATGACGGTTACGTAATTCCGGCTCCTCCTCGAAGTAAAACGGTCCCTGCTCGTAGGGCGCCAAAATGTGACGCCTTTACGGTGCGAGCGGTTAAACGGTCTTCGGATCGGAGGCGGACGGGCGGACGGTTATGTAACACGCGGTACGGAACGGTGCGGTGATGACGTAAGCGCTAAACTCGACGTCAGAACGGTTTCTCGGGCGCCAGTTTTTTATTATACTGAGGTATGCTCCTCAGATCTCTGTGTGCTATCCCCCTTAGCACACAGTCCAGGGCAGCTGCAGTGGAGAAACGGCACTCCAGGGAACGACCCCGAGGGTGGATGCCGTAAGCTGAAAGAAAGGTGTTACGGGGTGCGGACGGTGACGAACAGAAAAGAAAACCAACGATTACCAAAAGACACAATTTATTATCTGTGCAGAAACTAAATACAGCCTAATTCAGCGGCAATACAACGGATCCCCCTCCCTTATGCAAGGCTTCAGTCAAGCTATGTGGTTATGTAACGGTGCGGTGATACAAGCGGGCAAACTATTACAACGGCTACGAAGCGGTACGGTTAAGCAACATGCAACTAACGGTATTACGGCTACGGTGTGACAAGCGGTACGGTGTGAGTGATGCAACAAACGGGGGTTGCGTAAAATGAATGATGTAACAAACGGTGGTTACGTGAGAGTGATGCAAGCGGTTAGAAAGAGTGAGCTTATTTACAGGTGGCCGGGGTTCGGTGGTCGGTAGGCGGGCGGGAGAAACAATCAGGGATGACAGAGTAAGAAAAACAGTACGGTTATGTAAGGGCAGTTACGTAAACAGACAGAAAAGAACGGTGAGACAGGGCGTCGGGTATATCCTGCACGGAAAGCGACCTATACAGTAAACACCCAGTGCCCTACGCCACTGACGGGGTATATCCTGCACGGAAAACGACCTATGCAGTAAACACTCCGTAAGCGACTGCCTCGACGGTTACGCAAGCGGTTAGAGAGAGACGGACCAGAAGAGAACGGCAAGAGGCAGTTCGCCGGGTATATCCTGCACGGAAAGCGACCTATGCAGTAAACACCCAACGCCCAGTAAACACCCAACGCCCTACGCCGCTCGCGAAGTACAGCCTACACGGAAAGCGACCTATGCAGTATGCACTTCGCAGGCGACTGCCTCGACGGTTAGAAAGAGACGGACAAGAAAAGAACGGCAAGAGGCAGTTCGCCGGGTATATCCTGCACGGAAAGCGACCTATGCAGTAAACACCCAACGCCCTACGCCGCTCACGGAGTACAGCCTACACGGAAAGCGACCTATGCAGTATGCACTCCGTAGGCGACTGCCTCGACGGCTACGGTCGGATGACAAGAGCTAGAAAGTGGAGTGGGAAAGGTCGGAGTCGGAGTTTGCGGAAGGACGCCACTGCGATATATTAT
Source organism: Rhyzopertha dominica (assembly GCA_025024175.1). Taxonomy (NCBI): domain Eukaryota; kingdom Metazoa; phylum Arthropoda; class Insecta; order Coleoptera; family Bostrichidae; genus Rhyzopertha; species Rhyzopertha dominica. The sequence continues at coordinate 16,503,391 of QCXZ01000003.1, forward strand.
TTACGCTTCGGCTCACTCACCTGTTGTTGTCACCTGGTAGGTCACAACTGATTCAAACGGAGGACCGGCGGTCTCTTATTCGTGGTGGTGAGACTGCCTTGCGCGAGAATTTGTCGGCAGACGGCCTCACCGCCATCTATGCGGCTCTGAATTAAAGTACCGGACGCGGACTGAAACCTGACTAAAGCCTTGAGGTTTGTAACATCGTTACACTGTTATAATTTATTCCTTCTTAGTCATGGCTAATTTATGTTAGGGCCTACATACAACGTAAACATGGACTGAAACTAAAACACATTTTTCGTAAAAAAATGAACTTAAAAATAATCTTGTAGAATGAAAATAAAATAAATAATAAAAGAAATAATAATAAAGGTAGTTTGTTGAAAAAAAAAGGCAAAGGTGACAGGCACTTAAAGCAACTATCATAATGTATATGATTATTAAGGAACTGTTTGACAGTGTTGTAAGATAGTTCACTGTGTAGTGTATTATTTGTTACCTTAATAATAGTACAAATGTTCTACTTAGTACAAGGCAAGGGTTCAATTCAATTTAATATATACAGAGTGTTCCATAATTATGTTAAAATATTTTAAGAAATTATTTTATGAATTTTTTATTTTATTTTTTTGAAAACTGTTAAACTTCAAGATTTGAATTTGGTACACATTATTAGTTGGTTGAAGGCAATTTTTTTATGGTATTCTATTTTCAGGTTTTGTTTATGAAGGGTAGAAACTAACAACCACAAATTAATTTTTTCAGATCTTGTTTCTATGTTAACTAAACCTAATAAAAAATGTTTTCAATACCTTGTTTAATTTAGAAAAAAATTTCACTCTTATTATTGTTTTGTACACCTGATAGTTTGGCAGTAAAAAAATAGTTTTCCTTATCACATTACTATAATCTTTGTTACTAATGTCTGTTAAAAAATGTAGTTAGCATTCATTCATTCTATGTAGATTACAAATGATTAAGAAAAAACATGGAAAAAAGACATCTGAATAAATAGCACCCTTGTCTAAAATTTCTGATTGGTGTCTTTGGCAGAATAAATCAAAACAAGCACAAATTACATGTAGTTTAATCATACAGAACGTTCAGCAACTAAAAATAATGGAAAAAAAAACAGATGTGTATGTTATGGTAATTAAAAATACCAGCTCGTGTAAATAAGGCTTTGTTGATAAAAAGTATTTATTTATTTATATAAACTAAAGATTTCTATTACGATTCTCTAATATTTCTATACAAAATGTAACACGAAGATTTTTATCTTACATAAGTTATAAATCATATGCATATCGGCATATTCCTAATTGTTGTAACTGATACTTGTTTTCTCTTTGAAACTAAACTATACAACACATATGGATAAATATGCCCGGAAAACCTTTACTACTAACCCGAAGTGCAACTCTTTAGCAAAATTAATGCCAGGAACAATCCTGATAAACACAGAAACAATGTCAAAAAATGGCATGTGTGTGTTGCTATTTCCAGTAGCTACTGTGATAAATAATTTTAATATGGTAACAAATATGAATTCTATTTTTTTACTTGTAAACTATTAGGTGTAAAAAAATTAATAAGAGTGAAAATTTTTCTAATGTAAATAAGGTATTGAAAACATTTTTTAATTAGCCTTAGAGGTATGGTTTCGGATGTTGGGATAATGATCAATCGTCGGTACGTGTGACAGATTCCACCAAGGCTAACACTGGTCAGGTCTGGCCATCTCTCAAGTCCAGCCAGTCTATCGGTCAGGTCAGGTCACCCCCTAAGTCTCGTCGGTTTATGTCAGGTTTGACTAAGCCTCAAAGGAAAGCCTGGGTGCAATTTTGACACATTCAGGGAATGCATATACTATAGATCGAGCATTACCCCGATTTCTGACACTTTACCCCTAAAATGCCTTATAGACCATTCCTTTAAAATATTCTAATTTTACGGAACACCCTGTATATGGGCTGGATTTAATCAATTGTTACAGTATTCTGTTTCATAGCTCTCTTTCTTATGCAAAATGATATTTAGCTGACCTGTTTGATTAAATAATGCATACAATACTCTCCAGTGGAGTTTACTTTAATAATAATTGGATTAAAATATCACATGGCTTATTTAAATAACAAAAGTTTTGTTTTTAATACACAGTTTAGGATAACCTCATCAATAGCAAAAAATGTTCACCCATAATCAGATGATTATTGCAGAAATGCTTTTATTTCAAATAGACTTTATATTGTTTCTTTAATAAGAAAATTTTTGGTTGAATATTGTATGGAAATAGTCTACATAAAACTACTTATTTCCACATGTATATTCAAATTCTGGTTTGTCATGGTATACTAACACGTGGACACTAATGATGTCTTTTTTTAAAGCTGAAAATGATCTGAGTTACAATAATTAGTGAGTAAGTTTTGACAACAATTTTTTGCTTACCTTCAATTAACTGAAAAGTCTGTTTTCCTTTTTAATCACTTAATAGCAGATGTTTTTAATTTGGTCTATAGATGATCAGCTAATGGTCAAAAATGCCCTGCTTGTAACCAATAAATTTAGTAGACTTGGACATRTATTTCTTCTTTGTCTTAGATATATAATTCACCTTTTTTTGTCCTCAGCTGTATTTGGCTTATTAAAATAATATGCCCTAATTGTTGTACAGTCAACTAATAAGAAAATGTTTTGGATCTTGTTACAATATACAATAGCTAATGAATTGTTCAATGTAATTATTTCATTTTTGTTCTTCGACCAAAGCATGTTTTTTTTTAATTATCAAGGCAAGAACTTTCTTGTCACATTTAACATCATTAACTGCATTAAAATGGAATACATTAACAATAATTATTTTTGTAATTTTGATATTTTAATGATAGCCCATTACAGCTGCTTAGGATAAGTAAGTGGTTTTACTATGATGCTTTTATAGTAATCTCACAACCAGTCTAAGTTTTTTACTTGTAGGTGTGGTACAGTACCTACAATTTAGGTATCAAAGAGGAGTTCTTTACAGACTGAAAGCCCTCGGAGAGAGGCATAATATGGATATAACAATTGAAGGCTTCCATTCGTGGATGTGGAGGGGTCTTAGTTTCTTGTTACCATTTTTGTTCGCTGGATACATGTTTCAACTATACAACGCATACGTCCTTTATCAATTAAGCAAATTACCAAGTGCAACTTGGCATGTAAGTAATAAGATCTACTATTTTTTCATACTTTAATGGCTTTTTTTGCAGGTTAGTGTACTAAGCGCAATGTTTTTCGTTCTTTTTGTGGGTAATACTACCACTACATTAATGGTGATACCTGACAAGCTGAAGGAGAAAGTTGCTCTGCGTTATCGATTCATGAGGGATCTTGCATTTCCCAGCAACAACAAACAAGAGGTTTTATAATTAAAACTAGTTGCCTTTTTTGATTATTAACGTTATGATTTTTCTTTCAGAGTGAACAAAAAGGCACGTCTGTGAAGCAAGAATGAGCAGTCAAAAGTATTGTTAGGATTTTATTAATTTGTATGTTTATTTTGTGTAATTAAGTGTATTTATTGTATATTTGGAAAATATAGGTGTATGTTTCTAAAATCCTGGATTGAATTTTTTGGTAGCAGATATACAGGCTGGATTATCATTTCGCAACATGGTTTCAACAGTAAAAGTAGTTTAATTCTATGATTTTGTATCAACAAAGATCTTATCAGCTCTTTCAAAAATGATGATTTTTTTCAACTAGAGTATTAATTATAAACCTACATAATTTGGTGTATAATATTCTCAAGAACCTTTTGTATATAAAATTAATAATACATTAGTTAGAAGCTCTAAAGAGCATAACTCTGGATCAAAAAAATCTTTATGAGGTAAAAGTTTATTTTCAGTTTTATAAGAAAACAGAAATTTTTTGTAAACTATCTTACAATTAATTCTGCTTGACCATTTTTTTTCAATTTAACAGGTTTTAAGACTTACAGGATCAAAAGGGAATGAAAGCAAAACTAAATCATATTTATTTGTACAGGGTGGTCCAGTTGTGCTCACCGAATTAACGGCTTTATTTGAAGTTTTAGCAAAAAAAATGTTTTAAATAAAAGTTGTAGCAACCAAGAAGTACTCGATAATGCAATATAACACATTTTAGCATCTTTGTCAGATTTCAAGTGATGAACCAAACTTGCATTTTTTCAAATAGAACCATCTACTTTTTATGCCGGATTCTGATTACACATTAAATTCTCATCAAAAAAATTAACCGTTTCGAAGATACGCATGTGTGGTCCAGTTATCGTGCTCACCCAGTAGGTAGTTCTACTCAAAAAATGCTAGTTTGGTTCAGTACTCGAAATCTGACAACACTGTAAATGTGCTATATCGCGTTATCGAGTACTCCTTGGTTACTAAAACTTTTATTTAAAACATTTTTTTTGTAAAACTTCCAATAAGCTGTCAATTGAGCGAGCATGATAACTAGACCACCCATGTATATCTCCGAAACTGTTAATTTCAAAATTTTTTGCTCAGAATTTGACGCAATATCAGAATCCGGCATAAAAAGTAGGTGGATCTATTTAAAAAAATGCACGTTTGTTTCGTTACTCGAAATGTGGCAACGTTGCTTGAATGTGCTATATTGCATTATCGAGTACTCCTTGGTTGCTAAAACTTTTGTCTAAAACATTTTTTTCTATAACTTCAAAAAAAGCCGTCAATTGGGTGAGCACCGTAATTGGACCACCCATGTGTGTCTCGGAAACCGTTAATTTTAGGGCACATGTATCTCAATATTTTTTTTCTCAGAATTTGATGTGTAATCAGATTACGGCATAAAAAGTTGGTGGTTCTATTTTAAAAAAATGCAAGGTTGGTTAATGAACTCGAAATCTGGCAACGATGCAAAAATGTGCTATATTGCATTATCATATCGAGTACTCCTTGGTTGCTACAACTTTTATTTGAAACATTTTTTTGTAAAACTTCAAATAAAGCCATCAATTGGGTGGCACGATAACTGGACCACCCTGTATGTACAGGGTGAGCAAATAAGAGAGGTGGCCGGTCATGTCTCATAAACCAGTAGCCCTAGAGCTTTGAGGTAAAATTTTTTTTAAGTAAAGTGGCCAAGAGAAATTGCTGGAAAATATTTTCGAGATTGTAAAGTGACTGCTAGAGGGCGCTGTGGTACCTCCAAATTACAAAATTAATGTTTGTGTCATTTTTTGCCTAATAAACGTCTGCAGTATTAAACATTTTAAGATTGTTTGGACTAAAATCTACCATTTTTGTTCATAACATTTTCTTGTTAAATATCAAATAAAGGAGTGGGGGGCGGGTGAATATTAATATAGAAAATCGCTATTTCAGGTTTGGTTTGACCGGTTTCAACCGACGAAGTGTCGTTTTCCGGTGCTTATGTGCCTTTATAAAAAGCAATTTTAAGTGTCAGAACATTAATTGTGTGTTGACCGCAAGAGGGCGTTTTCTGAAGTTACTACCTAAATATCAATTTTTCTGGAAATTTTTAAATGCAAAGATATAAGGCTATTTACTTCAATAAAAGAACAATTATAGATTAAAATAGTGAAAACCGGACAATTTAAAAATTTTGAGAAAAATCGATTTTAGGTAGTAATTTCAGAAAACGCCCTCTTGCGGTCAAAACACAAACTATGTTCTGACACTTAAAATTGCTTTTTATAAAGGCACATAGGCTCTTGAAAATGACACCTCGCTGGTTGTAATCGGTCAAGCCAAACCTAAAATATTATTTATTTTCTATAATAATATTCACCCGCCCCCCACTCCTTTATTTGACATTTAACAAAAAAATGTTCTAAACAAAAATGGTAGATTTCAGTGCAAGCAATCTTAAAATGTTTAATACCACAGACATTTATTAGGTTAAAAATGATATAAACAATAACTTTGTAATTTGGAGGTGCCACAGCGCCTCCTAATGGTCACTTTACCAACTCGAAAATATTTTCCAGCAATTAAGATTGCTTGGACTAAAATCTACCATTTTTGTTTAGAACATTTTTTTGTTAAATGTCAATTAAAGGAGTGGGGGCGGGTGAATATTAATATAGAAAATCGCTAATATTTTGGGTTTGGCTTGACCGAATTTAACCAACGAGGTCTCATTTACAAGAGCTTATGTGTCTTAATAAAAAGCAATTTTAAATGTTAGAACATAGTTTGTGTGTTGACCGAAAGAGGGCGCTCTTTGAAGTTACTACCTAAATATCAATTTTTCTCGAAATTTTCAAATGCAAAGTTATAAGGCTGTTTACTTTATTAAATGAACAATTGAATATAGAATAAAATGGTGAAAACTAAAATGGCGAAAACCGTAACATTTAAAAAATTCGAGAAAAATCGATATTTAGGTAGTAATTTCAGAAAGCGCCCTCTTGCGGTTAACACACAAACTATGTTCAGACACTTAAAATTGCTTTTTATAAAGGCACATAAGCTCTTGAAGGTGACACCTCGCTGGTTGAAATCAGTCAAGCCAAACCCAAAATATTAGCGGTTTTCTATATTAATATTCACCGGCCCCCACTCATTTATTTGACATTTAAGAATAAAATGTCCTTAACAAAAATCGTAGATTTTAGTCCAAACAATCTTAATTGCTGGAAAATATTTTCGAGTTGGTAAAGTGACCACCAGGAGACGCTGTGGCAGCTCCAAATTACAAAGTTAATGTTTATATCATTTTTAGCCTAATAAATGTCTGCGGTATTAAAAATTTTAAGATTGCTTGGACTGAAATCTACCATTTTTATTTAGAACATTTTTTTGTTAAATGTCAAATAAAGGAGCGTGAAACGGGTAAATATTAATATGGAAAATCGCTAATATCTCAAGTTTGGCTCGACCGATTTCAACCAACGAGGTATCATTTTCAAGATCTTATGTGCCTTTATAAAAAGCAATTTTAAGTATCAGAACATAGTTTGTGTGTTGACCGCAAGAGGGCGTTTTCTAAAATTACTACCTAAAATCGATTTTTCTCGAAATTTTTAAATTGTGCGGTTTTCACTATTTTAATCTATATTCAATTGTTCTTTTATTGAAGTAAATAGCCTTATATCTTTGCATTTAAAAAATTCGAGAAAAATTGATATTTAGGTAGTAACTTCAGAAAACGCCCTCTTGCGGTCAACACACAATTAATGTTCTGACACTTAAAATTGCTTTTTATAAAGGCACATAAGCTCTTGAAAACGACAGCTCGTCGGTTGAAATCGGTCAAGCCACACCTGAGATAATAGCGATTTTCTATATTAATATTCTCCCACCCCCACTCCTTTATTTGACATTTAACAAAAAAATGTTCTAAACAAAAATGGTAGATTTTAGTCCAAGCAATCTTAATATGTTGAATACCGCAAACATTTATTAGGCTAAAAATGACACAAACATTAATTTTGTAATTTGGAGGTACCACAGCGCCCTCTAGCGGTCATTTTACAAACTCGAAAATATTTTCCAGCAATTTCTCTTGGCCACTTTACTTAAGAAATTGTTTTACCTCAAAGCTCTAGGGCTACTGGTTTATGAGATATGACCGGCTACCTCTCTTATTTGCTCACCCTGTACAGTCGGTTTCACAGGTATGACATCCTGGTCTGGGCACCTGGTGGATAGCATCTGATTATCTGTGAAGTCGACTAAAAGAATCACCTCAGTATTTTATATTATTTTTGCACTATCAATCAACACTGCAAGTCAGTTCATTCAGATTTTGGGATCCTATTTAGATTGATACAACTTTATCAGCTACTTGAATTAATGCCTATAATAGTAATATTAATAAAAACACAACTTTTGTTTGTCCTATAATAATATAATCATATATAAAGAAAATCTAACAAATTTCAGTTGTAAAGTGCCAGAGTGGCCTAACTCATTGCATATAACATTTAAGTAATATGCAACTGAAGATTTGTTGGTTTTTCTCTTAAAGCACATATGTTTTTATCCATCAAGCATCCATATTTTAGAAGTTCGATAGTTATACTACCATGGACAATGTTTAAAGAGAACATCTTTACCTGCATTAGCACCTTTTTTAAAGAAAAAGGTGTGGAGAGGCCACTATATGGCATTTAGTCTTTCAAATAAACTATGTGACTTAGGACACAAAGGAGGTATATCCAATGGATAAAATTTTGAAAAGCAGAGGCGTGTTCATAGGAAGGCGTCAGGGCTAGAACCCCCACACCGCCCCCCAAGACACAGGACTCATTAAAAGAAGCAATTTTTTTATTTCAGCACGAAAAGCTAAGATATTTCTCTATCCCCCCCTGTAGGGGTGTAGTTGTCAGCCCCCCAGCTAAAATTCCTGGGCACTTCACTGTCGAAAAGTGGAGGCCCATCGCAACGTGTGCAGCTACAGAATGAATTTCTTATATCTACAGGGTCCGCCACCTAAAACTCCCCAGGCTCGTATTTTCTTTATTTCTTTAGGTACAACCTTAAGTTATATGTCAAATTGTAGGTCTTTTTAAACTCTTTAAAGATAGCTTAGTGGGCGTCCAAATTTTTTTTTGCAGATTATCATATTTTGTATTTAAAGTTAGTGTTTGTAAAATTTTTTAACCTTACCCCGTATAATAAATATTGCTTCATAGTTGAATGCCGATTTTTGTCTTCTTCAATCTGTGTCATTACCATGTGTGCGTAATCTTTACTCCTTCTTAGTGAAAAACAAGAAAAACTAGTCATCGCCATGTTCTTTAAATATGGTTGTTCATAATTTTTTAAGTGTTAAGTTTAACAGCTTATTACGGTACAAATTGTGCCTACATACCCATCGCTGCACACAAAACCGCAAAATTTTAAGTAACGTTAAAATAAATCAAGTACAAAGTTCGTTCTAAAGAGAGAGAGGCTAGAAAACGAGACCCTGAGACGAGGCTAGTGCGAGATTTAGAAAACCAAACTAGCCTCATCGCAGGGTTTCCTTTTCTAGCCTCTCTCTCTTTAGAACGAACATTGTACTTGAATTATTTAAAAGTTTCTCAAAATTTTGGGGTTTTGTATGCAGCAATGGGTATGTAGGCATAATTTGTACCATAATAAGCTACTAAACTAACACTTAAAAAATTGTGAACAGCCCTATAGCAGAACATGGCGGCGACTAGTTTTTCTTGTTTTTTTACTAAGAAGGAGTAAAAATTACGCATACATGGTAATGACACAAATTGAAGAAGACAAAAATCGGCATCCAACTATGAAGCAATATTTATTATACGGGGTAAGGTTAAAAAATATTTACAAAAATTAGCTTTATTTGCAAAATATCAGAATCTGCCAAAAAAATTTTGGACACTCACTATGTTATTTTTACAAAATTTAAAAGGACCTACAATTTGACATTAACTTAAGGTTGTACCGAAAAAAAAAACAAAGAAAATACGAGCCTGGGGAGTTTTAGTTGGCGGACTCCGTATTTAAAAAATATGAACTAAAAGTTTCACTATATGCGTGAGATTTTCTTAACATTAACAGGAAAATACAAAACAATCAATTTAAATTTTCAAATTGATGTCTCCTTTCCAATTTGTTAGTGAGTAAGTTAAGAGTAGCCATTGGATTGAAAATAGTAAGCTTAGTGTGCCGGTTATCCAGGCACACTCGATCTTTAGATGCTACCTAGAAATAAGTCTCAAAATAAATAAAATGAAATCGTCATTAGATATTATTAATCTTATAGGCAAAGAAGTGGCATCGCAAAATTTGTACAAATAATGTAGCTTACGACCAGTTTGGAAAGAGGAAAAACATTACTGTGGTTTGTGTATTTAGTGTATTTGGCGTTGATGTGCCTCCAATGTTCATTTTCAACAGAAAAAGAATAAATAACGCACAACTACGGAAACACCAGGGGCTTTGTATTCCTGTTTTCTAGGGTGGTTAAAGCATTATTCAGCAGTTCATCAAACCATCTCTTAAAGATCCCGTTCTTTTAATAATGGACAATCATTCAACTCACTGCACATCAGACGTTTACAGATTTTGCGAGAGCAATGGAATCATTCTTTTAACTATTCCCCCACATACATACATCCCTCCAATGCCGCTCTGAAAACTGCTTATAAGGTTGAATGCACCAAGTATATGAATAACAATCTTTTCGCAAAATTACAACATTTGAAGTTTCAGAGTTGTTCATTCAATAATACTTATATTTGCACCTTACACCTATACTACACCTATACTTCGGTGCACTGGCATTTGGCACCGGCATTTGGTCTTTCCTGCAGAAGATTTTACACCTGCTGATCCACAAAATAATATTCAACATTCAGATGTGATACTTCGTGAAAATCAAACCTTTTTGTTTGAACATATTTTGTCACCTCCTGGACCATCTTCTTTTGAACCAAATCATTCTAGAGCGTCACAAACTAGACAAAGAAAACAATAAAAAAGGGGTTGGAAAATAAACAGAGAGCAAATGAAAGAAATGTTAAGACAAAACTAGCAGAGACTAATGCAGAAGACAAGAAGAAGTTGCACAGTGGCCTTGAAAATACAAGGTCAAGCGATGGAAATGATGAAGAAGTTGAAGACGAAGAGAGCGAAAGCGAAATGAATAAAAACATATGCCTCATTTGCAGAGAATTTGGAAGTAATCGTGAAGTATGGCTGAGATGTGTGGCATGTGGACAGTGAGCTCACAAAGCGTGTACCAATTTAGAAAAGGGTTCTAAATTTATTTGCGATTTTTGTGAATAAATATCGCTTTACAAAATGTTACGGGCTCCATCTTTTTCATGTGTATTTCATGATTATCTCTTTATTTATTACTCTTATTGTATAACTACTATGTTGCTGAGTTCATCTGTGGTCTCCTAGGATGAGATTGTGGTAAGCAGACAAAATAATTATTTTACCCCCTAGGTACCATTTATACAGGGACAAAAAAATACTGTGAATAGCCAATATATGGGTGATCATTTTAATAGAGAAAAGAAAGTGGTCGCTCAAAAAACACGATTAAAAAAACACCCCCGAAAGAAGGTTGCACCCCATAACTTTAAGGGTAGTAACGACAGAGGGTTGTTAATTTTCTTAAGAATAGACCTTATGGAACTACATTATTCCAATTTTTTTCAGATTTTTATCTCTGACAATTTTTGAGAAAAAATGTTAAATATTAAGGGTTGAATGGCAAAAMCTAGAAAACGGAGTGGAATTGGGGTGTGTAATTAGGTGTGCGACATATACCCTTAACTGGGAACAATATATGTCAATTTTAGCCAAATTCCAGCAGGGGTACTTTTTACCATCTTATCGTACTATAGCCTTTGAAGCGAAAGCCAAAGAATATTGATCCATACAAGATCATTAAGTAATGACGATGTAGAAAAAGTAAGCATCTTGCTCTCCAGAATCCCACAACGGGTGCTATTTATGGAATTTAATAATAAGATATGTGCTTACTTGATTTAATTTGATATACAAAAATTATTTACAAATTACCACCGTATTAGGATATTAAAATTATTTACGTACTTTTCCCCTATTTATTGACGTAATGATTACATTTTATCGTTGTCTCTCTCCGGTTTTCTATTAAATATTGACGACCTTAGTAGAAAATACCTGCTTCTCCACAAATGAAATTTAAATTTCAAATCTCGAGCTCGTCGATAATTATCATTCGATTCAGGTTGCTCACGTCTGGATTCCTCTAGACTCGGATGTCCGATCCTACAGGCAGCCTGTTGAATTAATGTGGTACCTACGCTTTCAGCCCTTCAGTGCCACCGATTATAGTCGTTCTGTTATGAGGATAATTGCAGGGATGATTTCTAGTGGTTGGTTAGTTAGATATAAGATATTTKTATTGAGCTTGTTTAACTAGTTAGTTCTTAAAAGCTACCATAAGAATGTTTTTGACAAAATATACCAAATTGCCGAATTATATTCTATATAAACATTTAACAGGTGCATACGCTACTGATACAAGCAGGTACAGCAAAATAATATCTACCTTTGTCTAGTACTTTTCGAAATATTCTGCACCGAGATGAAAAATATTAATCAAGCCTGCATAATTTTTTCAGCTTTGATCGCAATGCTATCGAGTACTAATTATACGTATAAACATTTAATTGAATGCTAGGTACAAGTACAACCTTTTATAGGTACAACCGTAGTCAATGAAAATGTCCTGACTCTCAAAGCATGTTACTGCTCGATGCCGCGCGATAATGCATATGATACTCACCATATTGTTCACCTGAAAATCGGGCAGCCACTATATAGCATAGTTGATTTAGAAGCGGTGCAAGAAACAGGATTCATCTGTCTGAGCCTGAGCAATATTTACCCCTTTCCGAACAAAACCAGATGCAGACCACATTCCTGTAGTTTGCATTCGCCGGATCTCTTAACTATACCCTGTCAGATTTCCGAGGTTTCTAGTAAGTGCATATCAGGCATTCGTATCTTGCTTTGTATATTTTAAGCATTACCTGTACGTTGCAAAATCTTAAAAAGAGTGGCTGTCTGACATGGCTCATATGAATGAAAAGAGAAAATAATATCAAACAGCAAATATGGATAATTATTGTAATGTTACATTAATAAACCTTATTGCAAGAAAGTGGATTCCAATAAAACAATCAGTTTTAATCATTTCAAATTTTGTGTTGTTTAGGTATCTAATATCGAAAATGGAATTTGAATAAAAATCAACTATAATTTTTGCATGCATTTATTTATAAAATGAGTATAAGAGGAGTATCGGGATAGCAGCCAACATACACTTTTTTAAGTATTGCAAGCTTTGACCGGGAATTGAACCCTCTTAATCGCTCTTAATCGCTGGACACCAGAATCTGGTGACCATGGCGAATTCCACAAGAACGGATTCAGCAACATATATGCCAAATGCCGTTTAGTGTAGCGTTACAAGTAGTAAAACATTAATGTATATATGCTGCTTTGACGTCGAATTTGAGTGGGTTAATGGTGTAGCATCACATTTAAACGGAAATTTAGAGGTTCTGGTTTCCATTCACGGTAAAACCTGGCAATCATCTTTCAAAATGTTGCACTGTTCTCCGATAACTTCTTTTATATTCATTATAGTATTTAAAGTTATTTGTAAAACAAGATACACATATCATTGTGTCCGCTGCCCATTACCGAAGAACAGCCTRAAAGAAAACCTGATTAGTTAGTAAGAATTTTGCTCAGTGTATTAATTGACCATTTGAATTTTGTTTATGATTTATAGATTCTTACATGTATTCTTAATTTTGAACATAGTTCAACGCGGGGAGTATGTTCGGATATTTCCCTAATTTTGTAAACTTGATGGAAAACACCATAATGACATTTTGTTGCCGAGTAGAAAAACAATTAAGAATGTAAACGAAGAGTAGAAATTAAAAACTGATGAACCTGTCAAKTCTGTCTGTCTGTCTGTCGCTTCTAGCACAGTAATAATATTAAAAACCAAGTAATACAGTCCACTCAATCGAAACCACACTAACAATATGTTCACATTGGTTATAACGTTTTCAACATTTATTGAAGCTTAAATGCCTAAGTTATTAAACTACGATGGCCTTTTTAATTCCTCTTTGTTTTTCTTTTTTGTTTCACTTCAGTGGATATCAGGCAGCCACGCTTTTTATCAAGTTTTGCAATATAATACACATTACGATTTAGAAGAAAATAAACTAAAGTGGGTGGGCAGGTGGTAGGAATGAATGAGGAAAGACCAGCAAAACGAGTAGAAGAGACAACAGAAGACAAGGAACGTGATTGAGGCGTTGAAGAAAAGAAACCTCACCTAGGACGAAGCTAGAAGGATAGCAAAGGACATGACGAAGTGGAAGAAAATAGTGCACCAAAAAGACTGGAATTGAGGCAACATGCATTCTCATATTTCATATTCCCATATTTCCACCGATGATTGCAGGTTCTGAACCGCTATCTCATTACCTCAGCAAGCTCGTGGTTAGTTTTAGCGTGGATACAGTTCTTTCTCTTCCATAACCTTATCTGTACCAGGTATTTGCGTGTTGCATTATGTGTTACGTCATGGACATGCTCATGTTTAACGTCACCCCTAGGTATTTAATGCGTTCTGAATAGAAATCTGGAAGTTACCACTCATGAAACTAAATTCCTTGCCTTTAATATTACTGTCTCGGTCTCAGGCGTAAAAGACGTTCTACAAAGTTGGACCTAAGATGGAGCTCTAGGGAACTCTGCAATAAGTCACCTGAAATGTACCTGAATCGCCAACGATGAGTGTTCTGTTCGAGAAGTAACAAAAATCTGTTGCTCAAGGTTTTAACAATTCCTTTCTAGGGTATAGAAATTTTTTCTCTCTAAAGTTCTCCTGTTTGCAAGCTGCCAAGAGCATCTATACTTAGTCGATTTTCTTTCTCTAAATCAATACTGGAAGTCCGCCAGGTCTCTTATTCTCACTCTTTCCTTTTTAAGTCCGTTGTCTATAAGCCGTTTATATAGCTTTTTGCCCTTCATTAACATGCAAATATTTCTTTACAAGCACTTGTCTTCCAATCTTTGAAAAAAGCACCCGCTCTCCATACCCTATCAAAGACTTCAAGGCAAAAATTACTTGCTTACAGTGCTGCACTCTTTACTACAATAGAGGGGATGCCATTAGGACCCGGCGCCTTTTTGTTTCTTATTCTTTTAGACACCTGTCTTAGTTATTCGTTTTCGTTGAAGCTTATACGCACTTCGGCATTTGAGTTTTGTCATATCCAATTTATTTTCCTACTATCTAGGAACATACTATTTGAATAGCGATTAAAAAAATCTAAATATTTTTGAAGAAAGATGTCTTTGTGATTGAAAATAATAGTGGGTTATACTAGTTATACTGTTGAATATACAAGTAGATATGCAGCGAGCTAACTTGATTATCTATTGTTAAGACAATTGCCTAATAGTAGAGACTGCAGCAAAAACGGTTAACATGTCGAATTTCTACAAATTTGCTGTTATTATGTGTATTTTTTTACCAAATGATGTGCTCAAATGTATGACGATCTACGCAATGTGTTTAGAAAAACTATTTTCGGAAGTGAATATGCCTTTCAGGTTATAGCGTAATTTATGTTTGTGAATCCTTATCAAGCTCTAATAAAGCCTTCTTATCACTTCCAAGTGTTCTAGCTCAACTGACTTCAAGAATTCCGAAACTACTACCATATGCTATACGCCTATATTCATTACACAAATAGTTTAATTATAAAGACACTAAAAAGGAAATTTAAAAATGATAAACTACTGTTGTCATTTGATTGTCTGTCCATGACACCAGCAACCCATTGAACGCGTCTCGAAGTTCTCGTTAATGATATTGTGTGAATACTAAACTACAGACAGGTCCTATTCATCAATATCATCCATCATATTAATAATGCGTGCATTTCCCTTTGTGGTTGGCCTTTAATAAAATTTAGGGTTGGTTGGATATGGTTATTTTACGGTCGTACGTTAACCCGCTTTATATGAACCTGTGGGAAGCGTTTTTGCAGTTTCCGCTCGTATAAAACAATCCGCCCATTTCCTCCATCAAACTGACTGTTAGCAGCTGTTAGTGGTAGAGCGTGGAAGTTAAATGAATCATTCTTGTTGCCTTCTATAGCCGTCGTTGTGGTTACGGGGTATACTGATCCGAAATAATGTTTTACTGACCGGCCAATTTCATACGATTTCTTTTTTAAGTATAGAACTTCCTTTTCACCATTGAAATCTTTGAGATTGCTCCAATTGTTCAGTAAAATAATGTTTTTGTCCAAGATCGATGTTCGCGCGATTTTTGTAGTTTCACAAAAAAGTATTAAATATCATGGAGAAATGGAATATCCTGTATCAAAGATAACCTGTGAAATATGACAATGTTCGAATATAAAACTGAGGTTTTTGGATTCGACTTTTTCTTTAGACGATTTAAATTTACTTACATACTCATTAACTTTCCGTATCTGTAGTTTTAATTATATCTTGTTGCATTTTATGAACGTCTTGAATTTTGTTTCGTATATTTTAGATGTTCACGAAGCCATATTTCTTTAAAAAATAGCCTTTGATACACCCGTTAAGTTTGATATAAATACGCGTATATTAAATACGTGGTAGAGGAGGTATTAACTTTCAGCTAAAATGGATATGACAAAGTAATTTTTTTCACTGGACTATTTTCGCTGGCCCTTTCTGTGCTCTCCTGCCATAGTTTGTAAACCCTCCACTAGATGACGCACACCGATTTTTAAAATACAGTCGCTAGATAAGATTAACTAGCGCAACCATCCGCCCAGTGTTGCCAGCAGGTTTAAAATAAAAGTACTAAACTGTCTTGTGAAAAGGTGCTAGATTGCATAAAAAAGTGTAGCATATAATCAAAAACTTATCTTTGCATTTGGCGGTATATTTGAATTTGACACATGTAATAAAAAGAAAAATAAAAATTCAACACCACAAATAAACATTTATTTTGTCATAAATAAATCCATAAAATAACATTCTTTAAGTAAATAAAAGATACATACACCATAAATAAATAATTTGTATACATTTGCAAAACCGTAATAGTTATTATTGAGAATACATATATATCTATTTTTTGACAATTTATGTACAGGGTGTCCCAGTTAGGGTAGCATAACATAGGTAACTTTCTTATTATCAGAGATAGGGATAAATTTAAATATTTTAAATTTTAGGCTTTTACCCTGCATATTAGTAATATTTGCTCACCGAAAAAAATCGAAAAATTACCAAAATTGTTTTTGCACCTTTAACGATTACCTGACTTCTGATAAAAAAAACAGAGAGCATTTTGTTTGAGCACTTTTTTATACTCTTCAAGCTGCTGTAGTTACATTTTGCGGAAAACGTTTTGTTCCGAAGAAACCATCTTCAGGTTCATTTTTTATGGCAGCCATATTGTCATATTGGATTTTTTTGCTTTTCGGTACGAAACGTTTTCCACAAAATATAACTACAGCAGCTTGAAGAGCATAACAAAGTGCTCTAACAAAGTACTTTCTGTATTTTGATCAGAGATCAGGCAACCGTTATAGGGGCAAAAATGAATTTAGGAATTTTTATGTTTTCTGGTAATAACTCAAAAATGGTAGTGTCATTTCAAATTTGAGTAGGTATTACTATTTACTAATATGCAGGGTAAAAAGCAAACCTTTTCACTTTTGAGCGAATCTCTGATAATAAGACAGTTACCCATGTTATGCTACCTTAACTGGGACACCCTGTACACTATCACATTTCATACCATATCCATGTAATTCTAGATTATGGAAAAAAAACACTTTTCGAAGAACAGGTATTTGCATTTCGTGTTCTTCAAAAAGTGTTTTTTTCCATAACCTGAATATTAATGAATTTATAAAAGTTAGCACAATACTCGCAAGTTATTTATAAAAAATTTTCATTTCAGCCACTTCCTTCGGTACTAGCCATTGGTAGCAAGGCACTCCATTTAAAAGCTCCTTAGCAAGCATTAGTGAGTTACATGTTTCAGGTGATAAACGATTCCTAATCTTTGTTTTGATTAGGTTCAACTGAGAAAATATTCTCTCGGCAGCAGCACTGCTGTGAGGAAGACTCATTATATTAAAAACAAATTCACAAATGTTCTTGTAAACTTTTTCGTTCTCCGAATTATTGAAGTTATACAATTCATCCCAAAAACTTTGGAAGTCAAGACCAGATAATTTTTCTTTTACTTCTCGTGACAAACTACAAATTTCCCTGTACTCGCTACTGATTTCTTCCAAACTGTCATCTACCCAGCTAAGAAATCTACTTAATAAAGGCGTTAATGAATTCAATTCAGTTAACACAGTTTGGGGATTAAGAAGTTCAAAATTTTTGTATTCATCTAAATTAGAAAATCTCTGTTTAATTTGCATACATAGTTCAACATAATAGGCTAAGCACTTATTTTTTAATTCGTGCATGTTTACTGAACGGTGTGCGCCTTTCAAAGTATACATATGTGCACTTTATAACCATACAAATGTACGAAAAGCTTAAAGTAAAACAACACCGGCAACTGCAAAATGTGCTGAATTATTACAAAAAGTGCTGCGGTATAGCTTTTTACAGAAAGTGCTTAGATTCATACTTTTGTGCTGTCACTGGCAACACTGCATCCGCCACGTTTGGGATTTTTCAAGACAGCAAATTCAAAAACTGTCAGTATTTCTAGAGGTTGCAAATATTGTATAGAAGTTAATAGATTTTTTCATATGGAAAAAGACAGTAATTAGAATACTGAAAAAATCGATTAACTTCTATAAAATATTTGCAACTTTTGAATTTTCCGCCTTGAAAAATCCCAAAAATAGCACTACTTAATCTTATCTAGTGAGTTTATTCACAAAATGATCGGGCAATCGTCGTAGTTCGTCAAGCCACTAGATAGCGCATAGGCGTTTTCATAAAGTGACCCCCAAAATGCTGTGTAACACGTGCCTTAATTAAAATCGTTGCAGTGCCATATATCTTATAAATTCAGTGATCTTCAAAGCTGTAAATGATGACTGCATATTATATTTGTACCGACTTTGTTAATCTGTGATGTTATTAATTAAGAACTCATAAATATTTTGATTACAAACATTAGACCGATAACTATTTGTCTTCTTGTGTTTATTTAGCGACGGTATTTTACCGAAAACAAATAATCTCATGCAGTTCTTTATAAGCTGAGATTTAGAATATCATATTCTTGTGGTGGATCGTGACACCCGAGTACTTGGTGCTGTTTATTTAGATGTTTATCTGTTGCATATTTACTATAGAGCTACTGAATGTCAACATAGCAGGAAATGAACACACATAAGTCTTATAGTAGTAGAATACGTCTCAATCAGGTCAATAACATAAAAAAATAAAAAAAACAGGTATCCTGTGGCACATCACAAATCATTGAAGACTACTGGCTCGTGGTTTACCGCCTTCTTAATATGGATGTATTACATACATGAATGCGATTCGGCCTAATTACAGTCAATTTGAACATGCGCTGCCTGAGATATGGTCGCCGGCAACTGTCCAACTCTCCGGCTGCACCTGCAAGGGTGAACCTTTTTCTCTATATTCAAAGCTTATGGTGAAGGCCGAAGTTCATGATTAGATACGGCACTTTAAAATACCCAACCATCTCGTGCGATTCAAATGCATCTCTTTTGCTTCTGATCCTTCTAAACAGATTGAACATTATCAAAAAGTTAAGCATGAATCTAATGATAGAATCGGTAGTGTAGAAACAAATCTTAAGATTAAGATTAATATAACAATTTTCCAAAGATCGTTTAGTTAAACTAGTTTCGGCATCCAATCAGAGATGATCATTTCAGTGTTTTTACCAGAATGTCCAAGGTCTCCGCAGAAAGCTCGCTGACTTCTCTAAAGATTCTGCTAATTTCAGTTATTATATATGATAGCTTGAAGTTAAGCGTGGTTATGATCCGACGTGTGCAATAATGAAGTCGTCCGAATGATTATTTAGTGTTTAGATGTGAAACTGACTATAACTAATCTGTCTAAGGGCAGTGGCGCTCTCTTAGCGATAAAGGATTTCATTGTGTATAGGGAAATTGATCTTTCTAATAGTACTGGTAAACATTGCATATTGATCTGGCTGATATCAAAGCTATGACGGAAAATGCATTAACTTTCTATTTATTAGTTGTTTGTACCCTGCTTTGGAATATTGAATATATCTGCAACGATAATGTTAATTTAATGGCACACCGCCATTCACTTCTGTACCTGGGGTTATGTGATTAATAATTTTCAATCCTTATGCAATTTCAATCAATGTGTTAGCAGTGAGTGACAGAATCTTTCATCTAGTATTTTCGAATATGGCTCTATGCACTGTAAACAAATCGTTCTCGAAATTATTGGTTCCTGAATGTGGGCACATCCTGCTCTGAATATAAGTGTTTCGTGTATACCAATATTGTTAATAAATTTCAAACTAAGGAAACTACTGCCTTTAACTTCAAAATTATCCCCTATTGTATAATTATGGACTGTGATGCATTTTAGTTGATAAACAATATAGAGTATTTGAAATTATTATTCCAAAATATAAGGCAACAACCAGTAATGATCATTTCTCCGATTATTAGACATACTAAATGGTGTTCAGCCTGATTCAGTGCACTGCCTGACTGCTCCGACTAGACCTATTATAATGGCCGAAATTCATGATTTGATACGCACTCCAAAATACCCAAGAATCTCATGCAAATTCATATGCATCCATTTGGCTTTTGACCGTGTTCCTAAACAGATTGACCATTATCAACAAGTTAAGCATGAATTGAATGATAGAATCGGCAACAATTTTCTAAAGATCGTTAAATCAAACTAGTTTCGGCATCTAACCACACGCGTTCACTTCAGAGTGTTTTTACCAGGTCTCCGAGCTCCGCTGACTTCTTTAATAATGTTTGTGATAATGTCAGCTACGATACGATAGTTTTGCATTAAACATGGCTACAATCCGATGTGTGCAATCATTGAATTGTTCCGAATAATTATTTAATGTTTAGATATGAAACTGACTAAAACTAATTTTTCTAAAGGCGGTGACGCTTTCTTGGTAATGAAAAATTCTTTTGTGTATACTGAAATTGATCTTTCCAATAGTACTGGTGATACATGTCATATTGATCAGGCCGATATCACAGTTATGTATGTATGTATTTACTGCTTACAACGCTATATGGATACTATACTCGGCTTTGGAACATTTTTTTGATTTCCTGAGTAATATTAGATTTTCAATTATACTCATTTCTGTATTTAGGGTTTTGATACATTCAGTAATAGATTAATAATTTTAAATTCTTATGCAATTTTAATTACTGCGTTAGGAAAGAGAATCCTTAATCTAGTATTTTTGAATATACGAGTTGCTCCATGCACTGCAGACAAATCGCCCTTACCATTGAATGAAGGTGGGCATCATCTTGCTCTAAATATAACTGCCTTGTGTATACCAATATAGTTTCATGAATTTGAAACTAAGAAAACTACTGCCTTTAAATTCAAAATAGCTAACTATCCCTTATTGGATAGCTCTCTTATGAGTAATGCTAATTTGGCATGTAATGCGTGTTATTTTATTATTTATAGAGTACCTATTTGAAATGTGTATTCCAGCACATAATACTTCTCGATCTTGGTGGCAGTACCCACGCTGCGCTGGTTCTTTTCTGAGATTATTAAATGTATCCTTTTCAAATTTAAGACATTTAAACTGTATAAAAGATACCGATCTGAACATTATTTGGATCTGTTCATGAAATGTTGTTCAAAATTAAATAATAGCGTTGCTTACAAGAATTACTTCTGGAATGTTGAGGACACAATCTGTAATGACTCGAATAAACTTAGGTCGTTTATTAAAATTAAAAGACGAACCACCAGGAATAATAATCTTGGGATATCTGATTCACGAGACTTTGTTAATGCATTTGCAAACTCTTTCAATGGCGTATTTCTTAAATCATACGAATACTAATAATAATAATACATTTAATTATTGCAAAATAAAGTAATACACAGAGGGTAGGAGTTTGATAAAAGTCATTCTTCCACTTCTCCGTTTACATAATATGCTTTAACGCGTTACAGTACGTACGTGAAACATAGACAATGCGGATAGCGGCACACATAAGGTCATATCCAACAAACAAATAATAAGAATAGCAATAGTAACACAGAAACCATGTAGCAAAAACCGCCCTCAAACTTTGATGTACGATGATACGCTACTATAAAAGTGTTGAATCTGACATTAACATCATGTATTTGGGAGCGTTTCAAGAGATCATCTGACAGATATAATGGTGTATTATTCGTGTATATCTTGTATGTACAATAACATACAATAAAGGTACTCAACTCTTTTAAACAAATCAAATGAGGAGTAATGTGCTCTCTAAAATGAACTTTACAAACATATCTTACACAACACAAGCGTTTTGGATGCGTTGAATTTTTTGTTTGTTGTATTTTGGCATAAAATGAAATTAAAGCTGACAACAATAATCAATGTTTGGATAAGTTAAAACTTTTACTAATTTTAATTGTGTATATATCCAAAACAACCCTTAAGTCATATATTGTCTTTAATTTAAAACGAGGTTTTATACACCTCTGCAATGAATATTAAAACATTACTCCTTGTCAAAGATGACGCAATTACAGCCCCTTCAACATAAACATTGTGATTTGGACATACAAAGCTACTGATATGTCGTCCACTAATTCACATAGCAATCTTCTCTTTGGCCTTAACCTCAAGACCGTTATTTTTGCACCATTTTGCAAATAAAGCCACTTCTTGATTTATAGCAGCTATTACGTTATTAGCTTCATCCAGTACACAAGGCATGTACAACTGAACGTCATTAGCATAAAATGGATATGTGACGTTGCTACCGCATTAGGCTAGTCAAACGTACACAAAAGGAAAACAGTATAGGTCCCATGATGCTACCCTGTGGAACGCCGCTCATAGTTTTCCTTAGATCTGAGTACAAAGAATCATTGATTTTTATTTTCTGCTTCCTCCCCTGAAGATAACTTAGTGCGGTCTCGTCGAAACCGATACAATTTAACTTTGCTAGTAGTAACTCAAAACTTATCAGATCAAAAGCTTTAGATTGAGCCAACAGTATGAGCATAGTACACTTTGAACTATCCACAGCGATAGCAATATCACTAGCTACTTCGAATAGTTGTTGTGATGCTATGTCCCGATCGCAACCCAAATTGAATTGTTGGTGGAATAACACTGGTGATCACAAACTCAATGATTTGTTTACAAAGTATACGCTTCAAAAATTTGAAAAATGCCGGCAAAATACTAATAGTTCGTAGGTCACTATACGATGAAGGGGACGTTACCTAAGGAGGGGGTATAACACTCGCAGATTTCCACATTTGAGGAAATACACTTCCCTTTAGTAATGTTAAATATGTTTTTGGCGCCATGTAAACTGTATCACATCACTAGATTCCGTATTCCAATATTAAAGCCGTCTATACCGTATACATGAGATTTTATTGATTTTGGACTGTCTTGAATACCTTTGTCCTCAATTTCTTTAAATTGATCTTATGCTGCGTACAGTTTGATCAGCTACACTCTGTATTTATTAGTACTTCAGATATAGGGTAGATACGCCTAACTGGCTAAACTTTTACCATAACATCTTATTTTAATTTTTGTCTCTCGCCATAATAAAATCTTATATAAGCCTATTTGTCTCGTTTGATTGCATAAGCCACATAGTTTCTCAAGTCTACGTAGTATTTAATGAACGGCTGCAGTATTTTTATGTGCTTTATTTTCCATTGCAATCTTTTTTATGTTAGTCAAAATCTTACCCCAGTTCTATATGTTCTAAAGCTGACGTTACTGGAAATGATGGCATTCCTAGCCTCCGTCTGAAAGTCTGCGGTTCAACTCTTCCATATCTATAATCTTGCTTTGTGTACGTCAGTCTTTCCGGATTGCTGGAAGAAAGCTTATGTTTGTCCAGTAATGAGGAAGGCTAAAAGCTCCGACCTATTTGCCGATATGTAATTTTGTGAAGATGTTCAATGACATTATTCACAAGAATAAATATTCATGTGCCAATAAATGCATTTCCTCCTCGTGGTTTCATGCAGAGTAGGTCCCCTGTAATGAACTTATTCTGCATTTACCAATTTGTTCGGATATTGGATGAAACTGATCAAGTAAATGTTATTTACACATACTTTTAGAAGGCGTTTGATTAAATTTCGCTTTGTCTTCTTGCCTAAATGAAAAGAGTTTGGATTTTTTCTCTTCTGGTACGCCTTTTTCTCTCTTAGTCTTGCGTTTGTTAAAACTMGWGATGTTAGAGCATTTATTGACAGCTACTAGGTAAATGCAGCTGCATGCACTTTGTGCACTTTTAACCGCATGAACCTGGCATCTTATTTACCTGCAAAAATTCATTACCGCTTATGTTTGATTGAAATGCCAGATTTCATTGATTTTTTTTCAGTAGGAATGTACCATCCTCATTAAACCGTTTAAAGTAAAAGTTTTTTTACTCAGAAATAAATTTAATTGGAAAGCGCAAGAACTTCTGAACTTTCAAATCATTCGGAAGCTTTAGCTGCGGTATCGGCGACCTTTGGACGGGTGCGCGCTGCAAATTACGCGAGTACACTGCGATGGCGTGTCTTTGTCCGCAGTTTTATTGCTGATCTCTGGTGGTAGGTTTAATTAGCGATGGCCAGTGGTGGCACCATCGTTACCAGTATACGGGTTGCAGATGATCCCAGAGCGTGTTCTGGGGGGATGAACCGATGCGCTAGTAGCCGCAGTGCGATCCGGCGATCGGCGCTCCGCATTGGGCGACGCCTGCGCTCCGACGCCCGGAATTGAAATGCCGGCCCGGAGCTCAGTGCGCCGCGCGGGACTTTTCCGAACACCTGCACCTGTTGGTCGGGTAGCGCGCCGTGCTTTCGAGTGTTCGCCGAAGAGGATGAGGTCGCCCGGATGCCTCTCGTTGCCGCCGCGGAGGCGGCGGGCACCAGGACACTGACCGAGTCGATCGGCATCGAGTTGTTCTTATAAAAAAGTTCTTTGCTCAATGTAGTAGCTAGCTTAGACCAGTTAGAGTTTAGGCGAGTTTCTTCCATTTTAACGTAGTCGATAGTTCCGGTCAGCTTCCGCCAATTTTTCTAGTCAATACGAGTCTTATGATAACGACGCTTCTAGTGGACGAGGACCAGTTGTGAGTGTGTACTCTTCTTAGTGTTGTCAGTCTGGTGCTTTGGTGCCCGTGATCTTCTTTCGTGACGAGGAGGTGGTTGTAATGCTATTCTGCCAAAATGACGATGTGGCAGAGCGGGATGGGGGGACCCGGGGGGAAGAACAATGCCTGGATGAAGCTGATGGGCATTGTACACAAGCATCCCCGACATCAGGATTCTGGAGCTGGACCAACGGATCGCACATTAAGCCAGTGAGTTTACTTCTCCCATACCTCTTCAAAAATTGATTCGTGTTTTCATCTGAGACTTCGTAATATTGGATGAGTTGGAAAAACAGAAAAACTAAAGATGTGTGTAAAATACGTTGAGGTTGCCCAGTTACTAGCTGAAGTGAATAAATTGGGTATAAAATTTCCTGCGTGTACTGTTCACAGAAACATAGTTAGTTATATTGTATTGTTTCGGCACAATTGAGAAAATGGTTATTCAACATGTGCATAACTATGAAGTTCGCAAATAAAGCAAAAGGCGTCATCAAATGACTTTGGTTTTCACATTTAGTGACAAGGCTTAGAATTAGCAAAAAATAATACACCCAAATGTTCAAATTGCAGTCCATTTACCCAGGACACATATAGATACTTTGGACACTGCGTTCAATAATGTCTGGAGGTAAATAATTCTTTTAATATATACCTTAAGTGTAATCCATTTTAGTCTTTCAACTGTAGAGCGCTTTCGGCTACAAAGTAGCCATCGTCAGTACAATCAATAGGTATAAACAAAGACAAAATGAACTTTTACAAATAGTTTGACAAATTTTTTGAAAAACCTTGCCAAACTGTTTGTAAAAGAATAAAGTGATTACACTCAAAGTATATTTTTAAAGAATTAATTAATTATAATTCCGCTTGGAGAATATGGATCAGTTTTCAATTTTTAATGTCTGGAAGTAGTAATAGGATTTCAGCCTGAATACGAACGTCTAGTTTTACAGTGTATGTAATAGGTCTACACATGTTCTACTTTTAAAATGACCCCGGAGAAAAATCAAATCTGGCGATCGGAGTAGGCTTTCTCCTTGCGACCTATCCATCCATCTGTCATCAAGGAAGCGTCGCACCGCTGCACCATCTCGCTGAAACCAAACGTCTCCATGAAATATTGTCCCGCTCATTCAGAAATATCTTATCCCTCGCAGGTAAAGTAAGGATAGTTTACGTATTGACCGATGAAGCCTGCCTATTAATATTAAGCTTCTAAGATCGTTGGGTGTGTTCTTCATGAACCCATCGTGGATATGCCGTTTAAATAAAAAGTCTTCACTACATCTTCTCATCAGCACCTCGCAGAATTATGCGCGTCGGTCAGGATCGTCTTGCTGAAGTTCGTGAATCAATCCAATCTTACAAGGATAAATGTTTTCTTTTTGATAAAGTTTGCCCAGTGGTAAATGATGTACGTAATTGTTTATTGTGACGTAGGGATGGGTTCGGACTTTCTTCGGCCTCTAATGAAACGTTCATTTTGTGTCGTCGTTAATTCGGGATGATCAGAATTTGGCAAATCTTGCACACTACATGTTTCATAAAATCGGGCAACAAGTGTGATAACAGCAGATTGTGCAATTCGCAATTGACGTTCATCTTCGTTAGCCTCACAGATTTAAAGTACTTATTTGAGAATTGTTACTGTAAATATTATGTTTGAGAACTATCACCGTCAATCTCGCATTTTAGATAGTCGGCTTTGATTGCAACGTTGACTTTTGATAACTTTAGCATTACTTCAAACTGGACTATGCACTTGTTGAATATCAACAATTAAAAAAATAATAGCGAAAACGCGATTGATATCAATAGGTAAAAGTTATCATCTGTATATTCAACCATCTGTACATTCTGAATTCGTTAAGTTTCACCGGAATCTACAGATGATAACTTTTTGTTTATTGATACTAGTAGACGTTTTTGTTATTTTTGGAATTGCATTTGTTAATATAAAATATTCAGCAAGTGCTTGCTGCATTCCGAAGGAACATGAAGTACTAGCAGCTTAAACCCACGTTAATCCTGCGAACAATTTTTTAAGACGTCATATGGATCGATTAGTTGTGTAAAATAATTGTAACTTGAGTGACCACACTTTGAGCTTTTGATTGGCAACTACTTTATGTATTTTTAGCGTCATTTTATGCACGTGTTAAATAATTATTTTTCCAATTGTATTTGAGCGATTTTGAATGTCTCATGCAATATGACATAATGCTCGAATGACACAAACATTCATACGGTTCTTTAAATAAAGCATTTCGTGACGTCATATCTTCATCACAGTAACAGACTGCTCTGTTTCAATAGTCTCAAAATAAAGCTCTTTTTAAATTTAAGTTACCTATTTCAGCGTTTATTCGATTTTTTACAAATAATGCTTACTTTAAATTTTATGTGTTATTTTATTGATACTCGGTATTCTAGCTGACATACTATTATTATTAACAAAGAGAGAAATTACAGAGGCAGAAGATTATTGGCGATTCAAATTAATATTTTCGCGCGCTCGAGCGATCAGCTGATTGCGCAGAAAGCACTCCACTTTGTGGCGCACGAAATACAACTCTGTTTAAGAAAGATTTTTAGCTTTTTGGAAGCAACTATTGCCTGCAGGTGTAGGTATACAGAAAGCTGAAGATGTTCTTAATACTGGTCATCTTATTGTGAGTGGTTATGAAAGTTTTAGCAAGCTAGTAAAATAAATGCTTGTATACCATAACACACAAAAACCTACCACATTTTTAACTGGTACTGATATTTTCAGTTTTTAGTCTGTGTCTGCATACATCTGCTTTGACGAACAGGTCAGAACTGCAGGGTAAATTGAAAATTAAAAACGGGCAAATCAGCATTAATGCATAAGGTGCATGAAATGTACATGCACTCCGACCGTAGCAATATTACATTTTCTTTACGTATTTTCTAAACAGTAGTCGATCAAGAATCCCTCGTCATTCATAAAAGCAACTTGGTATGGTATGGTATCGCTTTGTTAAAAAACGCCTTTATGGATTGTGCCTTTTTTGGTAAAATCACGGAACCTACAACTTTTGCTTAGCATAAGCAACGTGTAAACAACGAGTTATGGTTTTACATGCCGAGGGAACATTTTTCCTAACATTGACAATACTATATAAAAAATATTGTGCTTTAATTAAAAAAAATATAAATTGCACCACATGCCTAATAATTGCTAATTTTTATCCAACAGTTTTGTACACCTTTGAGAGAATTTAACTGAATGTTAGATGAAACTGAGTGTGGACGAGTTCTCGTAACAGTAGTCTTCATTTCATTATCAATRCATTTGTTATACTAAAGTTGGTACAAAACTAATATAGCTTCAGTATCTATCTTTCTGCTTTAACTTCTATGTAATTCTTCAATGGAAACAGCATTTCTCCTATTTTTGGTTTTTCAATTCAGATGGTGGCGTGTATAAATCAAGTTGTTATGAATAGCTAAAAACTTATAGGTACTTATAATAAAACAAAGTTATCGCCCAAACTCATTTATCGCGATGAGTACACGAAAGTGCGAAGCTTCCAGCGACCGTTTTTGAGTAGTTTACAATTCTGCCGCTAGATTGCGTATCGCTTAGCTTGAATTGCCAATACAATACTCCTAATTTAAGGGTTCTTCTATATATAGTTTCATTTACTGCCGTTCTTATATTCACGTGTACTAAACTTTCCTTTTTCCTTTAACACTTACTGTGCATTAGTATATGATTTTTACACTATTCTTCCTCTAAKATTATAAACTTTACCTATATTTCTGAGTTTCATGTTTCATCGCCAGAGAAAACGCTCACGCACAAATTCTGCAKCATCATAATCGTCTTCTCATTTTGAGCCACTCAATGCCTCTTTCAGCGGCCCAAAGGAATGGAAATCGCGCGACCATAAATCCGAACGAACCTCCCAATGCCTTTTTCGAGTACTGCCATTTGGGCAGTATTATGAGGTGGGCGTCTGTCAAAAAAGAACAGTGGCCATTATAATTTAATATACTGAAGGCACAAGCTAAGCTTTTTTGGGTTTTGGGGAATTCTAATGGTGCAATTTCTTTACTTGATCTTATTCATTCTGGCGCAAAGTGTGTGAAACATTTAAAAGGATGCATCGTGGTATTGCCCGAGAAGCTCAGCAGAGACTTTAACACATCGCTGTCTTTGATCCATAGTCAAGTAACCAGGTTATCCACTTTAAGGTGTAATTCAGGTGACACACACTTAGTTTACACCCATTTACAAGAATTCTAGCTACTAGGTATGCTTTGCACAAACGAATTATTTTTTATTTAATTATAAGATATCCTTAGCGATAATTCATACAATTCTAGTACATCCTGAGGTTGGAGGTGTTTGGATTTGAAGTCATCCAATCCATGCAACTCCAGTACATCTTGAGGAGGTAGCTTTATGAAATTTATCATTAAACCCATTCAACTTGCATCCCACTCTGGGTTTCTTGGCAACTTTCACACAAAATGGTGGTCCTGGCAGTCCTGAGTGGTGTGAAGAGTTATTTACGCCGTCTTTTGTTATAGCGCGGTACTTGCAGCCAGGTAAGGCAAACATTATATCCATCATCCTTTCAAGATAAGCAAGCAAGAGTAACAGAGACAAGCAAACATTGGCTAAAACTCATCCTCAATATTACTAAATTGTAAAACCATGAAAATAATTTAACTCAAAATATAAACGTGTGGATTAAAAGTAAGCTAAAATTGCAATGGTTTATTGGAAAGTATAAATATTTCTAATTAAGAAATATGTATTATATACCTCCATTTAAACCACTTAGATGAAGAACTGTTATCATCCCTAGTTATTATGTCAATCAATGTTACCTATCACCTAATACTCTCACATTAAAATAATTGTTCTAAGTGTTGTTTGCAACTGTAAAGATTTTTGCGCACGTGGCCAAAACATGTCTACTTTTGCACCAATATTTTTATCATAATATCATTTGGCTTGACTCATCCAGACCATTTCAATTGAACTGGCAATGATAAGAGGTAATGGAAGTATGTGATGACTAGCTCTTAGCGCCATTTCGTCGATAATGTATTTTTTGTTCTCTTTATGGTTTCGAGAATGATCCAGTAATTCATTTTTGACTTCCGACTTTTGTTATTTTACTGTCAACCCGTTCATTTTAAAACACATAAAATTCGTCGATCTGAAAATGTCTACAGTGACTTGCGAATAAACAAAGGACTGTTTTAGCTTGAACTGCGTAACAGGTCGGGGACTAAAAGAGTTTAAAGATCTTATCTTTCGCATTAATGCATGCTTTCTACATTCAATTCGTGCTTTTCATTTCTTATCGAAGCTTGTCGCTACTGTAGACTGGCTCATTCTACTTAAATGGTATTGCGCATTGAATATAGAATAGTTTTCCTTTTATAATACGTTTCACGCATCTAGTAATTGAATTGTTGACTTTTGGTCACAAAACAAAGCAATAAGTTATAACCGAGTTGGGAGTACATTACATACATACATTACAATATAAGTTATTCTTAGGTGTCGTTCCCAGAATTCACAAAGATTTAGTTATGGTTTAATTTAACTACAACAAAAATACTAGATTAAGTCTGTTCTAACATTTAAACAACAATGCACATGTACAAGCGCGAGAAAAAAAGTCTAGTAATAAACAAATACTTTGAGTAATAGGTATTTGTCTTATTAGTTTTAGCTCAAAGTTAAGTAATCTACCACAAATTTAAGATACACGTTCCCACATCACATGGTGTATCAAAGTTACAGTTTATCCGGGACTTTTTTAAATTTTGATACCGAAATAACTTTCAACCGCTCGCATTTCGTTTTTCTGAATTCTTCTAAATTATTAAAATACATAAATAATTACGTATTAAAAACTAAGCACAATGAATCTTAAATGATTATCTTGAATCTTTTGATGGTTGATATGACTTTCTGCACACAGCAATAGAATGGATGCAAGGGGAAGCCATTGAAACAATTTTGTTTAAAAAATAAGAGATCAACTAATAGTTCACATATGTTTTTGTTTCATACTGATTTATTGACGAGTTATAGTACAATTTTAAAGTAACTGAGCTTCAGACACAGCAACGACAAAATGAGCTGTATTTTAAAACCTTATTAACTAGCTCATGTAGCGATCAATGCAATATGCAAAAAAACTATTAAACGGATAATAAAAGGATTACATTTTATGCCCACGTAATCTGCATGCAACTGGCATGTAAAATACTGTTTGCCTGCTTGTTTTAATGGTTTCATTTTGAAAGCGATTGTTCGGTTCGATGTGGGGTGGAGAAGCGAGAATGTGGAAACAAGGGGTAAACGAAATTCTGTTTGTTTTGTGGCAAACCGATGGCGGCGGTGTCTGGGATTTATAGTGAATTCCCAACTAAACTGTAGTGTTGTAGAGTCACTTTGGATTACTCTTAAGAAAGTTCGTTTTCAGTTCTGTGCAATTTGCTAAAGCAATCTTGCAACAAGTTAATACACCTGTCGTCGGCATATAGAGTAAGAATCAATCTACATCGACGGTCAAGTTTATCTGGACTCCTTTTCTGAGTCTGCAGGATCCTTTTTCAGCTTGTGCAAGTTGTTGTCGTAAAAGGCATAATAACATTTACTGAAAGATAAACCTTACTACGTAACTACACGTTCATTATGTAAAGTATAGATTACTAAACCATCTTCATCTTCAACTTTTCCTCACGCCATCGAGTTTTACCTATTTGATCGACTGTTTCTTTTATCATACTCGCATTTTCTTTAATTTCATCTGTTTCCAAGTGTTGTTGCACGGTAATTATTATTTCATTCTTGGTCTCTTATTGTGCTGTTGTCATTTCTTCCAAATATGTTTTCATTTCTTCTTTTTTTATTTAGTTGCTTTGAGTTCTGTCTTCAGTTCTCCTTGACCCGTATCCATTTCCAGATATGAGTTACATAAGTTGTTTTAATTGCGCCTCCATGTCGATAGATTGGCTTCTTGTTACTGGCATATACATTAGCTCCTAGTTGACTCACTTACTTTGAACTCTCTGGCTGTTGGTAATGTCAGAACTTTCTATGCGTTCTGATTCTTCTCCTGTT
Organism: Rhyzopertha dominica; assembly: GCA_025024175.1. Classification (NCBI taxonomy): domain Eukaryota; kingdom Metazoa; phylum Arthropoda; class Insecta; order Coleoptera; family Bostrichidae; genus Rhyzopertha; species Rhyzopertha dominica. Next base: position 16,535,388 of record QCXZ01000003.1, read on the forward strand.
CTAAAACTTATCAAATACTGACAGTCCCGATTACACAACACTTCAGAAATCCACAATTCTACTTCTGACACCAGTGTTTACGTCATACGGGTAAGAAAAATGCAAATTTCTAAGTTAATCGAAGTACACTAAATTATAACATTACATCAACATACTATTTACCCAAAACTACTAATTCAGTAAACCACTATTCAGAACACTACACTATACTTGCTAAAACTTGCATCAAACACTTTAGAACACCTGGTTTGCTTTTCTTTGCTTGCTTCATCGCTTTTTAAATCAGACTTGCGCTCTTTTCTTCGGTCTTTTATACCTGGCCGTCTAGCTTCCAAGCTTCAAGAACACACGCGAACATACCAGAACATGTGTCGGTCTGGTTGCCCAATCCGCAGGCGCCGGCTTGCCCACATCGTAACAGTATCAATGAAAAGAAATTTGGATTATTTGACAATGATTTTGGTGCAGGTAACTATTGAAAATATTCAAAAGTATTTTGTTTTTTTACTTCACTTCTGTCCTTTTTTTTGCCTGTCATCGAGAAAAATTGCTGTTTACCTATCGCTTGTATAAAATAAACAAATACATTTGCCGTTCCATGTACATACCTATGTGTATACTTACTTAAGTGTCCTTTACATTTTGATTTAATAAATGAGGTGTTAACACAAGAAAAGCGTGGCGACTCGTGCAATAATTAGTGCAGGATTCGACAGCAAACATAAGGTGCCCCTAATGACCCATTTCTGGGTCGCATGTTAACAGTCGATTAGCCCCCCTCAAGCAGAACTTTCAGCTAATATTTGATAAAGAAAGCTGAATTTTAAATGCTCCTTACCTATATATACACAGGGCACCTCTTCCTGTAATTAATTTTCTGTTTACGTTTGGTATTTTCTGTCCGTGTTACGGAAGAGCTAGCTTTCACGGAAACGGCATCCGAAAGCATCAAAGGTCGTTTATACGTGGCAGAAGTAGATAAAATATCACCCCCGAGCGTGGGGTAATGGCGCCATTGTAACATCGGTTTTCGAATTTAGCCGCGTTTTCTCTTTAGTATTCATATTTTGTTGGGGGAGCGATAACTGCTCTGTAGTTGTAAGCCATCGAGTTTAAAACCAAATGAGACCGCCATCCAGAGTTGGTGCATAGATTTAAATGCTGATTAATGATATTAGGCAATTTTCGTTGGGTACATAATGGGTTCTGCGGCAGGGGGGTGGAATTTTTCAATTTCAGTGATAGGAAATATATGTATTCAAGAGGCGTTTTGTTTTTCTATCTTATAATAATAATAATGCATGTAATCGTTTAATGAAAAACTGTATAATGTATTCAATATTGCTATACTACAGCTCACATTTTTTTCGACATAGTTTTCCACCCGATTCGCAGGTGAAGTTATTAAGGCTTTTCGTGCTAAGGACTTTTCGAAATCTAAACGCCTTATTATTATGACATTGGATTATTTCAGCAGTGTCTATTACTTAGATCTGAACAAGAACGCATTTCCTACAGGCGTTGACGGAACTCTCACCTTAGTTATCAAAGTTTGCGCTAATATATTAGCGAAACCACCGCTTTTTCTACACAGATATAACTGAGTTTTATACCTAAGTAGGCAGCCAGAGTGACATAACTACCTGCACAGTAAAATGTATTTTTCCGTTAGACAGGTTCTGAAAAGCATCACAAAATAAATCTACAATATCTAATCTTACTCTCACAATATGCATTTGAAACTTTAGATAACCGAGGTCAAGTAATGTGCGCGTTAGGGAAGAAGGCAGACGTGGCGTGGACAACTATTGTCGAATAAATTTATTAACTCGGCTCATCCATGCGGTTCGCTCCGTTCAAATTGTGGACGATGTTACATTCCTAAGGTGCGCCTTCTTTGCTGGTGCTAACTATAAGAAGTAATTTACATAGATTTCCAGAAACTCTTTATTTCTAAAACGAGGATGAAGTGCTCACTTCGTACCTAACAGAGAGGGGTTTGATGAATGTCATTCCCAGTTTAGTTGCAGCAAACATTGTTGGCATACTTTGTTTGGAAATTAATTTTATCTCAGATTGTATTCTCATTCAGCAGTTTATATATCAGATGCCGTCATGGTGCTAATCTTTCTTCCATAACATTGGTCGACACGATTTTTGTAACAGATCAGTCCATTTCCTTTACAATGCTAATACCTTCCTAATAATAGAAAAATATTCATAAAGCCCTAATAAGTCTACTTTTTAGTGGACTCAGTACACCCTTTTGTATGGACAGATAGTAAATGTTTTGATGGGACATCTAAATGTGATGCATTTTAAAACAAAAGTAACCTAAAATGGATTGTATATAATATTAATTTTGTTCCTTATTCAGTTTTCAGGAAACTGACATAAAGTGATCGAAAAATCTGCAAAGCTATATAAAAGATGAAGGTGTTACTGGAATTCCATAATTTTTAGTATACTTACCTATATTTTTGACGTTACTGAAAACAGATTATCGAAATTCAAAATGGCAGATCCAATACGTACAAATTTTGGTAAAAGTCAAACAAAATTCTTCAAGCTCGGTATTTGAGAGCCTTTTAGGCTGCTAGTTACGATCAGCGATGGGCAAGCTGAACGATTCCATCAAGATATACAATGGAAATACATTGCAAAGGATGATGGTGACCTGCCATGATGGCTCATTACTCCAGGTTTTAGAAGGGAAAAGATGTGACAATCATAAAAATAAACTAGATTAAAAAAAAACCCTTTCGGTGAAAGAGACTTTAGCGCATTTTCCTTGTATCGTCGAGATGTATTTAATTTCATTTTAAGTACAGAACGAACATTCCTTATAGAAAGCAAAAAAGTACATCCATTGAGACGTTTTTAAAATATTTGTATAAATTTGAATGGTGGCCGAGAGGGGCATGTTTCCGGGGGAGTCATTTACATGTTGATCATCGCTAGGCCAAGAACAAACTAATAAGCCATCGACGAACCCCATCCGTTAAACCGTTTTCCAGCTAAGACAAAAGCGAGGACAATAACGCCTTTTTCTCATAAATGAAGTGGAAAATGCGCTAAAAATAGGATTAGTGTATTTCAAATAAATATTTTTGATGTTTGCTTTTTTCTTAAATATCAACTTCATATAAATTATATTATAAGTATCTATAGTCGATATAGGGGGTTAAAATCTTGTGAAATTTCTTTCCAATAAATTATAAATTATACCGTTCTTTAGGCGGTTTGTCTACTGTAAAAAAACCTTGCGTGTAACAACTTTTTCTGGCCATCTTCAGGTGTGGATAGGTTGAGTTTACTACAATATGCTATTCAGCTTTATGTTGCAACAGAAAAATATAATTTTAATTTCTACGACTATTACGTTGACAGTTGTTCTTGAATAAGATGATCTCTGTATTACTTTTGCACTAAATTTGAAGTTTGTTAGCCATGTTGATAGTGTAATGTCAGAGACGTTTAAAGCATAGCGATTTATATACAGTATGTAATTGCAGGGATCTCTCCAGCGAACGAACCCTAAAGGCTCTTTTCTTGTCCCTTATTTGATCTAAATTGGAATATTGATCTATAATATGATCTCCCATAATAGAGATTCACTGTCAAAACCTAAAGTCTATTCAGAGGCAATTTTTAACGTTTTTAATTTTTCTACGGGACGGACCTTACGAACCCTTAGGATATATATAATAATCTGCATCTACTAGATAGATTTTAGCTGGTGTTTTTTTACATATCGTTCTGAATGGAATGTCGCGAGCTCTTGGCCAAAATGAATTTCCTTGTTCCTCGTCGTTGTAGATGGAGACTGGATTTGGAAGTTTAAGAATAAGAATGCTTCCAAAGGTGATATTTTTCAATAGGCTATATCCACCCACACAGCACAAGCTGCTCTAATGGATATCTATAAAACGTAATTTCTGGATATCCATGACATCTATCAGATGTCCAGAGATATCCATGATATGTCTAAAAGTAGTCCAAATGTCCGGGTAAATATCCATATCTTTGTGGATATCAAATATATATCTTGTAGATGTAGATGGACAGCTTGAAGTTGGCTAAAACCTGTAGCTGTGAATGCTTGATGGATATGTATTTCATATCTAATGCTCTTCTAATAGTAACATAAAAAATATAGCGTGTACTTGTAAAGTTTATTAGTAAAAACTTTTCTAATACAAAATTTAAAAAAGAACATTGCACTTATATGTATATGTAGGTCATTGAAGCCACTAACTTTGATGATCAGTCCTGCAAAAAATAAATTGATAAGAAAAATACGGGCGGGTTACAAGAAATATTTTATTAGCTAATCATTTAATATGGTTTAAACACACAGTACAATAGACAAAATTTTACAATTCTAAATTATTCTTGCAAATTCAGTTGTTACATTCTAAATTTTTAACAATAAATTGCTACCCTCATGGCAAAAGTGTTGTCCTTTACACGTTTAAAAGGTTAACAATTGTTATTTAATTTCATAAAGCATGGGATTTTATTTAGTAATTTGATTTATTTATTTGATTTTATTTATTCATTAATTACTGGTCTCAACTTCTGTTTCATTATCAGCAACGTTCAATGGAAAATTCACACGCAATATCACTATTATATACAAAGCACAAGGTTTTGCAAGAAAGTGAGGTTAAGTTTACAGTAAATACCGAATATTTAAACCATATATCGACGGTAAATAATGTTGCTTAAGATAAAACATGAAACGCCAACAAAAGAAGAAATACTTACCGGTAACGTTAAATATATTTTCCATATTTGAGCATCGCACAATCACAAACAAGTTATTTTTATGGTTATAGCGATAGCGCACATTATTACTTTACATAACAGAGACAGACGGTCCAAGATGGATGCGTGGAGTAAGACGTTGCCAATGCCTCAATTACTAGTATCTCGGTAGTGAACTTGTATTGCTTTAAGTCTAAATAATAGTAGATAATGTTAAATAAAATGACATTATAGTTTAAAGATAAAATTTATATACGAATTCAGCACTTGTCATACGAAAAAGTAATTGTATAATGATTGCTTTTCTGACACAGCTTTTGTATATGCTTATCAGCTTTCCCACACTTGGCAACACCGACTAAGTGGATTAGATTTACTATATTATGCCTACACAAACTTAGGGATAAAAAATTTAATGAACGAATTCTCCATATAGTATTAAAGAATAACAATATATGATTAGGGTACAATAATTTATATAAATAGATTTTGCCAAGATTGTTTACCTTATAGAACGTTTATATATCCATTAGACATCCATTATCAAACCGAGTAGACATCACCATGATTTTATTATTCTTTAAAATACAAATGATTGGTATTGTAAAGTAGTTAGGTATATCATGTTACGTACAACTTACAAAATAATGACAATTTGGATGATTTGGCATCTGTGATTGATGAATATCTATTTCACATCTAATGGATGTATCACATAGATGAGATATGATATGGATCATGTGGTTATCTGATAGATATCCATAGGCTATCATGTGCTGTGTGGGATTGTATATATGTACATGAATTCTTTGTGTACTTCAGAAAAGCGCGGTGATTTTTTATCCATAAAGTGTACATTAATAATTAATTACTTTGATCAACACATATGTTTCATTAGCGGCTTCCGCAATAAGGCTGGTGACATTTCAGGCAAAATCATTCCCTCCATTGGTTGATCTTCAAAAAATGATATCATAATTAAGGTTGCTATACTGATACCTTTTGGTATAAAAACATTACTACACTTCACCCAAGATGAAAATAGAGTGATGAGTCATTGTAACTCTTTCCTATCCACTATTTTTTCAAAAACATTTTTGTTTGGTCGGAACCAGTCATTGTCGTTTAGAAAGTATCAAACTGAGAGAATGCACGTCCCACGTTTGAGAATAAATCCTCGGATCGAAATAAAATTAAATATTGCTGATTGGATTGGATTCGATAAGGGACAGTAGGATTTAATTGCTGTGAAGTTTTGTATGATATATAATATATAGATAGTGACTTCTACCTTGACATAAAAGGTCACTCCATTTTAATATTGTACCACCAACTCTTAGTTTCAGGTTAAATCCCTCCACGCAAAAGCCAGAATGCTAATTTCCTCTATTATGCGAGCGAGAAATGGTGTAACAAGTATTGTTGGAATTCAACTTCCCCTATCACCCATAACCCTTAACTGTTATATCAGAACTAATCCGTTAATAAAAGAGATCTAATTACCAGAAACTATATGTCGCAATCGTTGTCGGCACTTGTCAATATTAAAACTTAAAAGACGTTATCTCGACAGCGTTCCGAGAGACATCTGCAGGTTTTAAATGAATTAAAAGGCGGCGACCAATTCGGCAAACGGCTACCGATTGTCATGACAAGCTGTTCCTCCGCAATTTACCTCCGCGGCACGGCACTTTGCATGTCACTTATATTTTTATAGTTGCAAAATGTAAAAAAACCGCGACCATATCTCGTTAGCAGTGTGAAGAATTAATAACTCATGATATTACAGTCAGGGCGCAAACTGGACTCTACCTCACCTCCCCCAAAGGCTGACATATTGCTTTGCTAACCTGGCGCCATCTATCTTTTGGTTACGTTATACAATAATTTGGTTACAGCTACTGCCATTCCAGTTTGTGGTCTTTGTCCAACCTACATCTTTTCAGGCGTTCTATCGCCTAACTTCTTCCGCCTCTGAAGTTTCCAGTATAGAATAGAACATTTTTCAGCTTCCCTTGTGAATAACGCTAGACATGATATGGCCTCACAACGATCCCAAGACCTGTGATTGGTATCCGTCAAATTAAGCATATGAAAAGCATTTCTGAATTCTGAATTACCTATAATAATCCGTTTTGACGATTTCTTGCATTGAATGTCAAATATAAAACTCTGTTTACCATAGTGTCTCATAAAAAACTATCTAAGATTTTTCAAAGTTAAAACTAAAGAAAAGTTATAAATGTATATTATGCCATTGCTGCTTGCACAATTTTTATAATGTGAGCTGAAGGAGTCGCAATCGTTTCGATCCAAATTGGTTTGCTTTGTGGCTCACGACAAAGAGGGCTTAAAATAAGAAATTTTTTTAATAAAACTTCGGAAATTTTGATGTTAATTAGAGCATATGCCACACAAAGCCTTATATCTATTATTTTAAGTTTTCATTATATTCATTGTAAAGAGACTATTATTAGAAAACCTTATGCCTACTTCAAAATTCCGAAAAGGGCTTTGAACGCTTCTCCATATATATCTAATTCGAACTCATCGTACCACACGCTTTACATAAAGAAAAGGTTTTGAAAGGTAATACGATTTTTTTTTATTATCATTTTGCACCTGAACCTGTCGTACATCACGTGCTCTAAATTGCATGCTTAATATATTCGAATCAATATTCGTTGAATATCCAAAAGCTTCAAGCTACTGAGGCAACGACGGGAGCGAAACATACATTTGTTCAATTTTAACTTGGAGAGATCAGCTGCCAGAATAAAGGCGGAGGAAAAGGAAATCACCATTCCAAAGCTGTTTATTTAAAATGTATTTGCCGGAGATGAGAAAAAGCTTCAGCGCTGACATTTTCTCTGACTGCTTGGCGACAGACATTTGCATAACGCAAATATAAATGGTATATTTTTACATAAAGACTCCATTCATCTATAACACTGCTTGAAAAACGGAGATAGCCTTTTCCACCTGTAACTGGCTCTTTTCACTCTTACTGAAAACGAGTAGGTAAACGGTGCCGCTCCCAGTTGTTTTTGAAAACCCCGAGAAAACCGCTACATATATGAAAAAAAAAACAGCTGCAAATTGAATCTATACTTCTACATCCAATTGTCAAAATGACATTTACGTTTTTCTTTCTTATACTATACGATTAGTAATCAGGTTTTGAGCATTTTTGCTCTCTACACATTTTTTCTAAGACAAACAGTCCTCGTGATATTAGCAAAAATACATAAGTTTTAAAATCGTTTTTTCCAAATAACTCGAAAATTATTAACTTAACAAAAAAATTACAAGAGTGTTTTCTGATCAGAAATTAGATTTTCTATATAACACCAAAATTAAAAAAAATTGTACGAGCAGGGTCCAAAATAGGTTTTTTGGAAATATTTCGAAAATGTCAAAATTTTAAATAAATTTTCTAAGACACTTTTTGTGAAAAATTTTATTTCCTTCCTGATGGCATTTTCATTTTTTATATATATTAAATATATTCGGAGATATTTAGGAAAAACCGCTTTCTTTAAGTGACGCTTTTTTGCTAATATCTTCTAAACAGTTTGCTGCACCGAAAACTTATAAGAACGAATAATACTCGCAGTTATACTACTAATCACATACTAAAACGAATAAAAAAATAAAAATTTGCAAAAAATGTCGTGGCTTTATTTAAAATCTAGGAGAATTAAAGTTATAGTACCTTCGGGGTAGGCACTCGATAAAGCAATAGAGTATATTTATGGTATTCAACTTTTTAATACCAAATTAAACAAAAATAGAACTTATAATAATTACGTCTATACCATGTCGCCTGCGTCAAGACAATCTGTGGACAGCTGTTTCGGCTTATAAAGCCTCCTCAGCACAGTCCCAATGCAGACAACACGGCATAGATCTGGCTTCCCTTATATACGCCAAGGTAGGCATATGTATGCGAGAATTACAGTATGTATATGCCATCTAGTGGCAATACGATATTATCCACTCGTCTCTGTGGAGAACAAATTATTATGCTTGAGAACTACATTCGTTGCAGAAATCGTCGTTGGAGAACGTCTCCACAGAGACGACTGGMTGATGCCGTATTGCCACTAGATGTCATGGTGTCATCCACACTGTAATTTTCGCAAAAATAGAACTACTAATGTTGTATCTCGAATTTCGATTGTGCATTAAATTCTAAGCGGTAAGCAATATAGATATATGGTCTAGAATTAAAGTTTTTGAAAATACGCTAGGCAATCCAGTTATCATATTTTCATTATTGAATGGAAGTACTAAAACTCGTGGCAATGGTAATAATAACGAATTTGTAACGCTCTTGTTGTATAGGTTACATTACCAATTAGTTAATTAGTTAATGTGTACATCATAGGATTATGGACGATAACTGCACCTACCGTATTTCTAAAACAGTTGACTTTAAAGCATATTTTTGCTTAGAACTAGATTTTGGATAAAAATCAGTAATAAAAGGTTCGATTCAGTACTCGCTTTGTCGATTGTTCCTTGAGTTCTATAACTTTTATTCGAAACATTTCTTCTAAGATTACAAATAAAGCCATCAAATGGGTGAGCACGGCGAATGGAGCATTCTGTACAAAAATCAACTAGCCACGGCGATAGCAAGCACCCGTATGGTGCTACTCGTATTTTGGAAATTTACCTGGAATCTTGCGCAGGGTAGTGCGTGGTAGCACTGAAACTAGGCTAATTTAAACCGAAATGAACTGAATACTGGAAATACAAGGTGACTCAGAATGGATTGCATATTTCTCTTTTAAATAACACGGTATATAATTATGACAGAGTGGTTAGTCACTATGCGTTCAATAGTAGTGAGCACGGAATTTGTCATATGTAATGCTTTGCCTTCAAGGTGTCTTCTACATGCAGTTATTATGAAACTAGCCTGTTGCGTTACGTTTTTGAATTCAATATGGGCTACATGACATACAATAAGCACCAAGTACCAATTTAATCAAATATTGTGTTCAGAAATTTGAGCGCAGTGGTTCTACCCTGAATTTAAAACCTAACGGACGCCGGCGAACAGTAATAAAACCCCGACAAACATTGACCGCATGCTGCAATTCCTTCAACGAGCATTATTGGTCCGTATTTTGTAATGTAACCAAGGGCACATGCATACTGTTCCGTCTGTGGACCCAGCAACTTAGTGCCACAAGTCACACGTGGAACATTAGAGGCAATTAGACAATCGTTTCCAAACTTGCTTATTTTTCGGTAGAGATTTCACTTGGCTGAAACATCGTGTTTAGGTGAATCCTAGGGTAAATCTTGGACAACTTAAGGCCTGCACACGAGAAAAATTGCAGCAATTGCATATGATATGCTTCAACGTGTTTTCGCGAATTTAATGTATCGCTTTAGGTTCGATTTCGAAGTATGCCAATGCCGAGATGAAAATCTCTTGATGACGTCATTTTTCATAACGATTTCCACATTCCATGCTTTGTTTGGTCATAATTGCATAAAAAATAGTAAAAGATTACAATAAACCTTGGAATTTTGGCAGAAATCACATTTTTACGGGTTATCCCGAAAAATTTACGCTACTCGGCAACCGTGACTGGGCCGTGTATGTGTTTGTCATCCTAGCCCGTGATCCAAGCGCTGGGTCGGCAGACCGCATCGTATAAGGAACCAATAGCATCGTTTTCCTATGAGATGAACAAAGACGCAACCCTGCGCGCATATTTGAATCCTGAGGCGAAAATCGAGACTCTGCATTGCTTGGGTCCGGCAGACAGCATAAAACGTTAAAACGGACTTCATCATTTATTTCAATTATTTCAAGTTTTTTTTAATCAACCAATTATAGTTCTGTTTTCTACTGAGTATTACAAATTATCTGATTGACACCCTTTACATGCTTACAGTTTTTTTTGTAATCATAAACTTAATTTTACGTATATATGTTTTTATTGAAGTTAATAAAGGAGGCCCGGCATTCATAATCGTCGGATTCCGAAAATTCATTTTGACATGTACATTGAACAGCAATTATATATATAGTTCAATACTGAAATCACGAAAAACTACCCGAATGTTCTACGAAATTTTTAATTTTCCCAAGATTATTGTAAGAGCTATCCTCTTAAATAAACAATTTTAAGCAGATACCTTCAAACATTTAACAGAATTAATTAAATACATGTTATAAATTTAGTCAATCTGAAATCATTGAAGAATTTCACACAAAAAGAAAATAACAAAATAAGTAAGCGCCAATACCCATATAATCGCTTAATGCTGTCTGCCGGACTTCCGAATACATCTTCGGATTGGGTTCGACATATATCGGCTTCTCCTCTCCGGTGCAGTACAGGTGCACGCTTAACGCTGAAATTATGAAGCTAGTTGCCAGATTTGGCTATTTGTTACTAAATGAACTATCTTTTTAACTTGCGGCGATATGAAAATTTACAGAAGTAGCAAGTAATAAACAATAACAACAACTACGAGTATATACAATTATTTACTAATTTATAAATAAATAATATTGACCAACTAGAGTGGACCAAAGTTTTTACTGCCGACCCAATAGAATTTGTCACGAGCCGCCACTGGTTCGTAGGTAAAATAATAAGGATGGAGCCAACGCAAACATTGCTCCAACCCTCCTTAGGAGCACCAGCGTTTCAGTTGCAAGCCCGCTCCTGCGAACTGAGTCGATTTACGGGGTTTTAGATGCGGGACTTTGGGGTATCGGTTGGTCGTGCTCCACTCCATATGCGGTGCTTTGGTAGTTCAAATTCAACCAGGTGAATCTGTAATCTAGCTCGTGACAGGGCAATTACCGTAGCGGCACATTGCACCCCTACTGTATATGTCAAAAAATATAATTAAATTATTATTTAAAATGCATGTCCATGCTGTGCTGTCTGCATCGCAACCAACTGCAGATAGATCTATTCGCTATCATTATAGCTCATCAGTTCAGTTTAGGTCTAGTGTAGACAGCACGACATATGAAGTAGATCCCTTAATGGCAGCTAGGTGGCTTTGTCATCATGTCAGTCTAATGCTGACAGATGGCATTGCCATCTAAATTCTTACTTATAAATTATTATTTATCATTTCAAGGGCAAAAACAAGCTTTAGATCGTTTTTACTGGTGGTGCAATTGCTCCATAAGAGCAACCGCTACTGGGTGATAGTAAACACCATTTAGTTTTCCTTAAACAAATAAATTCTATAAAGTTTGATAGTGTATGGGGAAGTTGTGACCTAATATTTAATAATTTATTGTATTTATTTTTCTTTGCATGTGAAATACGATTAAAAAATTCCAATATTGGTAGACGGCGAGCAGTACAAGGAGAGGAACACTTTCTTTGCTTGTGTTGATGTCAATGATCGTTAAATAAAACTGATTAAACATTTTTTTCTATTTTGCATGGTAGTCCTTAATACTATCTACAAGTTTTTTCCGTGTAACACGCTAAATCTATGTAAGCTTACCAGGAAACTGCAATATTTTGTGGAACGGCGTGGCATTTCAATTTGTCCCTTGTAACAGCCAATCATTAACCTTTAAATGTCTTTAAATGCTTCTTCAGCTTTCAAACGGCCACTTAATCTAAACCGTATCGTCCCAACAATGTCCAGGTTAAGGGCGGCAATTTATACTGTCGTACATAGCGCGCCCGGCATATTAAAACGTTGGGAATGATCTATCGCCATTCATTTTTTCATTGTTGCCAACTGAGGGCTTAAGCTCCCCGTCGTCGAACACAGAAAAGAGTGAAAAATTTAAACTAAAATTTATGATTCCTACCGTTTGACCTGCTAGCTTTACATCGTTATCATTTGCATGCGATTTCATTCCTCGTGATTTATATTTGCTCGACTATTTATACTGTCGAATAAAAATGGAGCTTCGCATTATGCGATTTTGCCGGGTATTCTAATAAGATGGAAAGTTTCCCTTTTTGAATTATGGAGCACGTAAACATATACTCAAGTCATTTACGGGTATATTACGAGGAAGTAACAAGCCATGCTCATAAACAGAACGTAAATGTCATACTATCGTTCGCCTAACTGGGTTATTACCAATTTTCATGCCATTAACGTGGGACTGAAATCAAACACATTTAAATATTTACGAGTATAGTAAGAGCTCGATGACGCTTTGTTTGTTGATAATATGGACATGAGGTTTTTCTGAGTGCTATATTTATTCACGTGTAATGTTTCTCTAAACTACGAGCACATTTAATTGTAATAAGATAATGGCAAATTCGGTTCAAATTTTAACCTAGCTCATTATTAAATAACAATAAAATGTCTACAAAGAAAACGCGAAATACTGTTATTATGTATTATGGAAAATATAAATAAGAGTAAAGGTTATAAGAAAATTTGATATTATTTATTTTTAATAATAAATTAAATTATGTATGAAAAACAATATTAATTCAGAGAAACTAAATACGTGTTTCGACAGCTAAGCTGCCATCTTCAGTGGAAGTGAGCGACATATTTAGATGGACTTAATCGGAGGATATTCTCACCAAATTCTCAGCGAAAATGGGCTGGGGTTGGTAAACCTAACTTCATAATTATCTAAATTATCTCATTGAAATTACCACTCTATAGTTGTTATCATTTAACCTGGATGATGAATTGCCTCTGTGGTCGAATGGATAGATGCATGCCGTTTGTGTGAGGAGTGCTATCAAGAACTGAGGTAAAAACCTTGTTGGATGCTGCGATAGCCTTTTATGCGAAAATGCAAGGGAAACGCAGAAGTACTTAAAAGTTTAACAATAAAAATTACTCTGATTGACATCACAATGTATGATGTTTTTTTAGGTTTAGGTTTAGGATCCGAGAAACGTGTTTTTGGGCGCTGTGAAGTGATTACTTAATATCTGTTTTTCTTTGTTTTGTGATTAAAAAAAGACTATAATCGGCACACATTACTTAAGTGTGAATGGTGATTATGTGATTAGTGTACGTATGTGCTGTGTCTCGTGTGTTGGGCTGGCCAGCAATGGAAGAGAGGGATTCAGCGCATGCGAGGCCGATCACTCTAGAAGGAGTGACACAACATTAGCCGGCGTTTTGATAAGCAGCTAAGTCTTAAGTATAACATAAAAGTGTATATAACAGGCACATAATTTATCTCACACGAGCAATAACAACTTTCTTCCTTTAGAATAAATGTAGCAGCATTCTATAAAATTTTGCTACCTAACTAACACCCCCTTAACAGGTATAAAGTCCACAAAACGGGTCGGATTCTAAAGAACCTTTTTTGACGCTGAGCAGCTGAGCTGTCTAATGTTCAAGAGGATGAAACGCAGAGAAACTGGCATGACCAAGAATAGGTCAAATGCAACTATACCGAACTGTTTCAAGCGCGATAATGGATCTCTAGAAAACTTACAAGACATTCAGGAAGCTTAGAAAACAAAAACGTATCGTAGTAATAACAAGTAGAACGAACAACTAACCAACCAAGGTTATAAAAACAACTTTCATTTTTTCAGACGTTCTTTCAGAAAAACAGAAATCTCTTACTGTAACAACGCATCAACTAAAGATGAAGGCGACGTATACAAACCCAAAAATTAATGTAGCATGTGGTTAGCTTACCATCTACGACCCGAACAATTGCTATTAACTCTTAGATCTCTTCATAATGTGTTCTAGTGTTAGGTTCTTGTGTTGACGCTACTGTTGTTATTGTTAGTGTCGTTACAGTGAAGTAGTTCCGTGTGTCTAAAAAAGTCTATACAAGAAATCACACATATGTGGTACAGAAAATCTTAGAAGAAGGCAACCGCCTTCCCGAACCAAATGTCCAGTAGGGTAATATCACCCCATCTAGAGATCCAGCAAGCGAAAGGATAAGAACAAATCACGCAAAGCGTCGGTGCCATCAATAAACAGCAACAAAACAGGAACAAACAATGGGGTTGTAGCCCTCGATCACAAATCGTTATTGCAACACATTTGTAGGTTTTCCTAGACCCAATGAAGTGAGATACTAGCAACAAAAAAATATTTCTTATGTTATATTGTCTTATTTTCGCCTTCTAAAGTTTTCCGCCAAATTCAAATATTGCTAGCAACGTCAGTTGACCCGGCTAGAGTGGGGAGTGTGGTGGGATGACATTTCGCCACGGTACACCTACCGTGATTTCGCGTTTGACTCATAGAAGAGACATCTGTTCAGTGTTGCCTACTTAGCGGATAAAATTCTCGCCCAACCGAAAAATATAAGTTTTAGCGGTTAGCAGATATTTTAACGGAATAAGAAAGTTTTTAATTAATATTAATGTTTCACTTTGGCGTATAAATATGGGAAACTTAGATATGAAGTATATATAATCGATTTATTTATGCTAGGTGACTCGATGATTACTGTATTCCTTGCCTGGGAAATATTATATTTCCTGCTTTTTTTACCTAACAATCCAAAATTTTACCAACGTCTCAATAGTGCTTGTGTGTTTCACGTTGCAGCTCAGACTGTCAGATGAGGCAGATATTATTATCTTAAACCAAGCAAAGATACATATTTCTGGAAGGAACACGAGCTCGACAACGATATTTTTAACGTTATAACATAATTATAGGAAACTAATAATAATTTATGTAAAATAAATAATAAATCCCCTTGTATATCAACAGATTACCCTGTCTTAAAAATTTTAGCGGATTCGATGCGGCAATCTAGCGGAATTTCTATCAGCCAGCCCCAGTGCCAACATTGTACAGACACACAGATGATCTGTTTGTTTACATTTGCGTTTGGCTTGATTTTGCGAGGATTTTCTTTAACACAAGCGATTTGCTGTTAGTGCTGCATCTACTGAATATCACCACAATTTTCGTCTTAATTTTTTTTCGGGTACAATTAAAAATTTCTTCTCTAGACCAACAATACTAGTATTTGCGCATGTTGGCACAAAACATTTCTTTTCAGCAGCCATTTCGTCTGCGTTTTGAACGATATAATCGTGATCGATAAAGAAAAGCAAAAAACACGAGGGTTATTGAGAGGTTATGAATGACGCTCTTCGTCCGTTCGTCGGCAGTTGACAGCGAAAAACACGCATAGGCAACTGGAACGCTGAAAATTATTGTGCCCTGGCAACAACACACAGCTGCTGCCAATCACAAGCGGCAGGGTCAACCTACGTCACACATTCAAATATTTAAACTTTACCATTTTTTTTACGTTTATCTAAGCGATTTGGAAAAAAGATAAGTTAACAGGGGTCTATTATTTTTTATGTATATTCATATTCTGCAATAAAAAAATATGGTCTACAACCCCATTATCTTAAACTCTAAGATTTTAAGTTCATAATGTGTTTTAGTTCTACGTTCTTGCGGTGACATTGTTATTGTAATTGTCCTTAGAGTGAAGTAGTTCCGTGTATCTAGACAAGTATATACAAGAATTCACGTAATCGTGGGCACAAAAAATCCAGCAGGACGGAAACTACCAAATATACGTTGAAAACATTACCAACAGCAACACAAACATCCTGTAAGAGAAATAATAAGAAAAGCTGCAAATCACATTAGACAAAACATATGCAAGCTCAGAAGAACCTTGGAAGAAACCTTTCAAGGACCACAACCAAAATATAAATCAGAGAAGAGGATAAAATTATATCGACAAGAGAAAAGCGTAAGAGACCTCAACGTATTAATGCTGTGCAGAAACCGTAATGAATCGTGAAAGAAAAAAACTAATGCAAACAGACGAGCAATATCCTGTAGAACAACGTCACCTAATCTACGGCTCTAGGAAGCAAACGGATGACATACGAAAACACCTAAAGAAGCGTCAACACCATTACGAAAGTAAACAGGAGACATGAATCATACTTGCCACTTAAAAAAAAACAAAAAAATAATCAATGAAGAGGTCCTAACTCTCTGCACAACTTCAAACATCATTTCACAGCAGGAGGAAAACAATGAAGCCACGCTAAGCCAACATCAAACACGGAAACATCTAAGGAAAGCATTCACTGGCTGAATGCACCCTGCAAACCTTCCCATTCCAATCCTCAGCTTCCCATAACATGCGCTACGTGGGAGCCCACTAGCAACAAGCGTGTAACTCCTCCTCCAACCCAGCGTAGACGTAGCCGGCCCGGCGGTATATCCGGGAGAGGCAGAAATGCTTACTGTACGCTGGTTCAATCAATCAATCAATCAATATAAAAAAACTAGGTTTATTTGGAATGCAGTATTCGTAAGTACCTATACTAATTTGAAATCTGATGTTACCATGCTGGCGAAATGTTCGTAGCCTGTAACAATGGCCCCCATTCTGCTGTGCGCCCTTAACCTTACATACATGGTACTGGGATTTGCTTGGATCTGGCGATGAACCAGTCATAAAGAATATGGTCTACTTACCAGCTTCTACTTTTCATTCAACTTCTCCTTTTATTGATATTGACATATGACTGCCACTTTCTGCCTTTCTCTTATTTACAATATCTGCTACCTCTTCTGGCAGTGATTCTAGTCACGAACACCTAGCTATTCTTCTAGATACTTTGTTGGCATTATACGTAGTGCTCCCGGAGTTTAGTAGCAATCCAGAAACGTAAATAATACTGGAAAGTCAAGAGTTTTTGATGCATGTTGAAGTGCTGCTGTCCTCTGAGGAGAGATCTTTCTTTTACTACCAGTTTTTCCTGTCCTTGCCACTCAAATATAGTCTGTTAAATAGTATGCTATTCTTATGGGACATAGAAGGAGCAAGCAAATATGTTTGTCCTACATGAGGAGATATCTATTTAAAGATGTCCGCTATGGGAAAATGCAACTCGATCGTGTCGTCTTCAAACTTCAACATTTGTATAATATTTCCATTCGTTGATTAGATAGGTATGTTTCTAACAATAAATAACGCTTGATCTGTAAAATTTAACTTAATTTGCTTTTTGCAAATTATTGTTATATGTACCATCATTAGCCTGTTTTCTTTTAAGCGCAACCAGCCTTATTGTCTAGCGAATAAATATTTCAGTCTAAATCCCCCACATTTACGAGTATTTGCAGTGACTGACATCAACGTAAGAGCCAGCCAGCTCGGCAAATCCCACCCTATCCGTATCACCTGCGGCCACGCCGTCATTAAACATGTATGTCATTAGCTTGTGTGTAAACAGTCGCACATATCAACATCTATCAGCTCCCTCGTTTGCCTGTTTCCAGGCTGTGGGCTAATTTCGATTTAATTGCTGGGCTTAAATCTTTTAAATACGCCCCGCAGTGCGAGCTTTAATTTCATCAGTCCCGTTCCCTAGAAAATTGGCGCGGATGCGAACAATCATGCTTTTGCTTTTTTCTTTCAATTAAGTACCTGCCGCTTGGGTCAAAGAGAATCGGGGGAGGGTAGTTGACGGAGATTTACTGAAGCGAGCCTTAAGTGAAATAAACGATGGTAAACTATCTTTATAGTCTTGGCGCCCAAGTCTTCCATTGAATGGAAACCTTGAAATATTAGGGGACAGTTCTATTAGATTAACTAAAGAAAAGAAATAGGAACCGAAAGCTTAGATTGTTTTTTTTTGTTTCATGTATATACAGCGTGTGTTCAGAAAATGGATTTCTGACTCCTTTATCTAAGCAATAATAGCGAAACCCAGTAATTTCAAACACTACTAGTTTAATACACTGCTATTCCAACACTACTAATTCAACTAATTACTATTCAAAACACCACACTTCACAATAGTCACTTTCAAATTTAAGATGCTGTAAAAATGATTTGTTCGAATTAAGCAAGAATTGTAACTGCGACTGGAACAATTCAAGCCGGTGATCCTCAGGGTATACTTCTTGGACCAACATTCGTACAATTTATGTAAATGATCTGCTTCACTGCACTTACTGCATATAACTGGTAGCCGTAACAAATTAAAAATAATACTGTCGAAGCCTAAATAAAGCTTCTAAGAGACGTGCTAGTAAGACCACAATTAAAACAAGGATTTGCATTGCAAAAAACGGTCACTACATATCCTTGCGGTTGGGTATAGCCATGAAGATGTCGTATTTATTTGAGAAAGCCAAGAACCTTTCCAGTTATGTACACTTTAGCTATTGTAAAACATGCTCATGCAAATAAAACATTATCTGCAAGCAAGTGGTAGGGCACACAATACTATGCAAACAGACATTTTGAGGCCTTGTATACATGTTAATTGTTTATATCTGATAACGTCCAATACTTGTAATAACTGAGGAAATAAAGTTTTGTATTATACACACGTTTGGTACATACATACTTATGTTATTAAGACAAACATTTAGTGTCAACAAAAGTTCATAAATCTATAAATGTTTTAGAAATATAAAGGGCTTTTTTATATAGTAATAAAATTTTATTGCGATTTGCCAGCCAGTGTGATATCATTTAATCCAAATTCAGCATCCACTTTATAAAGTAAAATCAAGACGTACATTTGAAGAACTGTATCTCTTATAATATGCAGTTTATGCGCGGCTTTTCTGTAGAATAACTGTCAATATTAAATACAAGATTACGTCAACTGAAATAAGCTTTAAAGTTGAGGGGAATATAAAAAAGAAATTCTGGGATAGTAGCACTACATAAGACAAAAATGTATTACCTCTACGTACAGCACCTTGCAGCTTATCTCTGCCGGGCGGAGCGGAAGAACTACTCGATATCCAGAGCGCTTACGCGAGTGAGGGGATACATAGATGGCAACGAAGTGGAGGTCTGTTCGGACCACCAGCTTTTGAAATGACTCCTATTGCTGAAGTCTGAAGTCACCCACAGGAAAGTTAGCCTGTTGGGCCTTATCCCTTCAAGCCTATAATCTGGAAATAAATTACATCCCAGGCAAGTCAAATATGATACCCCGATATCCTATCTCGGACTGCCCACTCAGAAGATTGTGCCAACCTTTTCAATTTGCACTACTGCTGCCGAAATGCCTCACGAGAATGCCGAGAACTTACGAAAGCAACAAGACTAGAATAAGCGATACCATGACGGAAGTCCCGAGGTCATCTCCGAAGTCAAAGAGAAAGACCTCGTTTTGATCAAGCCACACCGCGGAGCGGAAGCACTACTCGATATTCAGAGCGCCTGCGCAAAGCGCGAGTGATTGGCTAGGAGGTAGGAGGCGGATGTCAGATATCAAGATGTCAGATGTTATCGTATTGTTTATTTGTGATTCGAGTGTTTTCGGTAATAATAGTGGCATTAATAGTTGTGTATTTGCAATAAGTCATTAAAGTTTTGTGTTTCATATAAACTGTGATGTTTGTGTCTTAACCGCCTGAGAAGTTTTACAGCGTAAACGCACCCCAGAATAAAATAACATGAAACAAACAAAAAATACCATGTTACAAAAGTTAACTACTTCTTCTATTACGTATGTAAGATATACGTGCCAACGTCAAATTTACTGATGTACCTATTTTGATACATCCGTAAATTATATATTACATAGCCAGCAGGATTTATTTAATTTTAATTTTACTTTTGCAGTTGTTTCTTTTTTACGTTTACTGTGCTTTTTTTTCTCTTGCATATTGTTTTTTGTATTCAAAACAACGAACATCCCGATAAATAAAAAGCGTTACATGTATTCGCCCATTAAATCACAGAGGCACGGTGATGCTTTAAGTGCCCATTACGTAAATACGTTATTACATTAAAATTTCGCTTTTGGACAGTGCTAACTAGAACATACAATATTCAAGACTTCTTTTCAAAGATAAAATGCATATATAGAAATTTATTTTGGTATATCTAATATCCCTAACAGCATAAATGGCCACCCTATTGATATAAAATTTTCCCTCAGAAAATTTAATAAGCCTCTTTCGAAGAGGATAAGTACATCATAGTAGAATGTGCCTTTGTTACACCAACCGTTCGGGAAATGAAGTCGTATTTGCAAAAGTTCCCACGGTACTTATTTCTGCAGTTTAATTAAATAAAGCAGATTAAGTCGTGCAACTTTCAGGTTATTATTACGCTTGGTTGGTTAAAAATGATCCAATCATCGAACACGACCACACCGAAATAGTCTTTACGAGTGGTGCTCTTACTTTAAAACGAAGAATGAATTACTCATTTTATTTTGTTGCTTTGACATATTTGCAACCTACTAGTTGATAGTATGATGCCTGGGGGTGATTGTTACTGCTCATATCATTTATAGAGGGCATTGTATTGTATGTACAAGTATTAGCAGCATCTCCAGGTTGTTTGTAACAGTGTAGATATTTTAGATAACACTGGAAATACACAGTAGAGGAACAGATGAGATATAAGTAAAAATTATCAAAAAATCAGTAGTCTGCACTTGCTGTACCGATTTTGAGAGAGTCCGTATACTTCTCTTTGACAGTAAAATTTCGGATGTTGGTGTAATGCTCAATCTTCAGTACCTGAGGCTTAGCGGTCTAATAAACTGACTAGACTTTAGGGATGGCCAGACCTGATCGGAGTTGGCCTTGGTGGTATCTATAACACGTATCGAATATTCAGCATTACCCCAATATCCGAAACCATACCTTAAGGTCTGCATTTGTTTTTTTGCTAATAATCGCTATATTTTCGCTTTTATCAAAAAATGGTTGCAACCGTTTAGAACTAAGGAGTCAGTGGCGGCTCGTGGCTTCTGCTGAAGGTAAAATCAAGTTGAATTTGCAGAAGGGGGGTGAGTATGTTGCCAAATAAATCAACAAAAAGTAATTGCCCTGTACGTATTACGTACCTACTTCCGCATATCCATTTACAGGTAGTGTGCCAAGATGCGTGAAAAGATCCGACATAGGATTTACCGATCCGTTTATCCGCGGACGTAATATTTAAAGAGCGTTTCAAGCAAACTCATTATAATATCGTGAACAGGATTTATTTCCTTGGAAAGAATTACGGAACACGGAAATAATTAAAAAGTTATATAGTTACCTGTAGTCTGATGTAAWTGTTATAACCAGTTTTATACTTAACCTTTGACCTGTTCTCCTTAACCTGTAGTTGCTACATATCTCTGTAGTATTCGAGCTACCTGTTGCTCCTCTTGCAATTTGCTGAATAGGTGGATGGTGGCTAATGTCTGATAACAAATCACGATACAAGCAAGGCACAGCACAACAGAAGAGGCACAACGGTTTAATAACAAGAAAGAGAACACAGAATAAAACTTGTTGTCTTTGTCAAACAAGAAGTTACCAATGCTCCATCTCTATCCCTCATGTGTACATCAACGCTGCTGTAATTCGTTCAGTTTCGGAAAGCCTGAAAAGCGACGATTTCGTCGCCTCAGTTAGGCAGGCAAATTGCGTATCGAACTCTGTTCCGCTCAGGACACGTGTATTGAACATTTTTCACTGTATGTAGCGTATGTGGGACTGAGGTGAACGGAAATTCGCCTCACATTTGCCGGCTGGAAGTATCGGAGCATAAAATAACCTGTAAACCTTACCAAAAATTTTAAAATTAAATTAAATTATGGTGAGGCGGCGCCTGATTCGCTTCACCTGGCGAACCGCTATTGGAAGGAATGACCTCAACAAATTTGCACCTTAGACATTTTTTTTTCATATTTTGCTTATTTAGCGGGTACGTAATAATTGAAAAACTGAAGAATAAAAACTTTTTATTTAGCTGCACAAAGACACCGCTCTTCCTCAATGAATTGTAATATTTTATATAGGAATCCTACTAACTACTGTACTAATGCCGGTATGTCACTGCTCGTGTCATAAATGCTTCTTTGCACTACTGGTACGGTATTTTACTTCAATTCTTCATCTTCTTGACGAGTCTCCCGATATGGTCTCCTTTTTTTACGGTGGTTACACTGCCCGTCTTTTGCAAGGCATCCAGTAACTCGTTACCCACATTACGTTTTATTAGATCTTTGGGTACAATTGTGCAAGGTGTGTTTTGGCGTTCTTGACGTGGTCTGTTTTAATCAAATTCGCGCAGCATCTAGCTGACACCGTATATTTCTTATATTATACCGGTTGGTCGACCAACCAGTCAATCATGAATAATATAATTATGTCAGTGTCACTATGCTGATAGCCATCAATACATCGTAGTAGTAAACTAATGTGGTGTCATCTGGTTGTAGCTCCTATAATTATTGTCGTGGTAAAAGTATTTACACATTTCGAAAATAGCGCGAAGGGCAAGTAAATCTTGCCTTAAATGCATATCACGTACCTACTTTAAACAGTTAATTTGATGTAATTATTTAAAAATTAAGGTTATTTTCAAAATGGAAAATTTGCCGAGTAAAACAGCCTATTGGGGTTGTATAGCGTATGACGTCAAGAATTTTTCGCATATGTCTATTTCAACATTGGTGTTCCAATGTTAATGTACGGGTAGATTATAAACAGTCTTAATAGTTTCAAAATGGAATGGGCACCATACACATTGTAAAATAAAAACAGAGGTATGATATTGAAAAAGATGTGAAAAAAGTTCGGTAACTGTTAAAAATTAGAAATTTCATCACTTTGTGCGTCACATTCGTTTTCGACACTGATTTAAAATGCTTGATTTGTATGTTTTTGTAGTGGAGGTAATTTCCTCATTTTTGGTATAAGTTTGGCAAACACAATTTTGACGCGGCGCGGGGCCGCGTTCTTTGCCGATAACTAAATAATAAACTCAATGTACTGCATGCTTTCTTAAGCAAGTAAGCTGCATGGTGTGAGAACCTCAAGTCCTTACCTATAACTAAACCCAAACATTCTCCAATGTGATATTAAGGTTAGGCGCGTACTGAAAAAAGTTACTTGTAAAAAATTGCTACGTGATTGTAGTGCACAGCTTTGTGTTACTCATTACTAATATTGTAGGAAATCTTACATAAACGTCTTGAAATAGGTCTCTGGTTTTTGTAGTATAACCATTGTAGCAGAATGTTCTACACATTAAGTAAAGTTTAACAAAATAATATTAAAATATTTTATAATTCGCGTTGATAATGATTATAAAGTATTGGGTTATTAGGTTAGCATACTAATTAAATTAGAAATAGTAACTCACTACGGTCGGGACTCGAACCAGAACCGAACGAATCTCTGGTGTTTACATTATACCATGCATCTTAGAGCTATTCTAATTAAAGCCCATATATATGGACTCAGAGACCCGTTCTGGAGCGAGTTACTTTTTCAAATTTGATTAACCTGCTTAAATCAATACTTTAAAAAATAATATCATTGTAAAAAATATAAATTACAAAAAAAAACATTACACTAATTATAGATGATATCATTATTAAAAACGAATAAAATGCATCAACACATATTGCATGCTACAAATCGCATTATTATATACAACATTTGTTACTCTACAAACAATGATAAATGCAAACAACATCCATAGGTAATATCAATAATTTAAAGTATAGCTTTTTTCAAAACTATGTCGAGCATTGTAAGTTTTATTAATTTATACCTATATTACAAAGTCTACCTATGTTTTCTAGACTAAAATTCATTCAATACTGTAATTGTCTGGAAATTAGGGTTTACGGTATAACGTATAACGACAGATGAATAATAATCTCACAAATTTGATCTGTGGTACAACGTTAGTGAGAAAATTAGTAGCTAAGGGTTGGCACTATTGTTAAGTTGGCACTTACAGTCGCTCGGCGGCAGCATGCGCGCGCGCGCGCGCAGGTCATCACATCGTGGCATTACGCCATCCGCCATCACGTAAGCCTCGTCCACTCACGTTCTTGTTTTAGTTGTGCGGAAGTGTTAGTGGTTATTGTGTTTTATATTATTATATTGGATTATCCTTATTAAACATCCCCTAATTGTTGTGTACTGCAACATGGACGATTACGTTAAATGTTTAATTTACAGGTACAAAAATGTAACCTTGTTTGTCTAATGAATAAAATCATAATAATGCTGCATTGGTTTCATTTATTTTTGCACTATATCCACTATACTTTTAGTAAATTATAACATTAATTTATAGTAAAGGAAAAGATTTAACATAGTAAAATTTAGCATACTGGAATATTAAATTTGACTATTATAATATGTTACAATAAACAAAACACTAATAAAGTACACTACATCTTGTAGAAAAAATTGTGATAGCCTGCCTAGTAAATCCTACAAAATTTGTATTGAACTGTACTGCATTCTCTAAGAACATACACTATAAAATGGTAAGTACTGATTTCTACATTTTTAGTAAATACAGCTACAATAGTTAATCTACAAAAATATAGTATAATTTTCTACAGTTTGTATCTAGTCGTATTTGCACTATATTTTGTGGTAAAGATTATTACAATTGCAGTTAAATTTACTATAATTTTTTTTCAGTGAGAAATCACCGCGGGTATCATTAAAGATTTGGCCGGATTCATTGTCAAACCACGTTATTTTGAAAAATTGCTAATTCTTTGCAGATCACAGTTAATTTGGTATGTGACTACAGGCAAGCCTTTATTATCAAAAAAGTAATACATTGTGTGTCATCGGCATGCAAATGAACGTTATACATTCTTCGACACCATTTGGTAACATGCATATACATACAGTATAATAAAGGTCCTAGTATCGATCATTGAGACACACCCCTATATATTATGTCATTTTATCCAGATATCGAAAAAGTATCGATATCCGATATCAAATGTTCAGTATTGCACAGTTCCAATAAATATCCCAACGTTAGATTAGTTCGTGAACATTAAAAATGAAGTTGAACAGGTATCGTTCAAGACAGTTGCACTTATCGAGTAAATTTTCGAATCAGATTATTACTCTGTAGTCATCGCTTATTTTAAAAATATACTGGTATTTTGCCACACGCCAGTCATTTGCAAAGTGATATATCAATATACCTGCAACACTAATATCTAAAAGGCGTGGAAGGCACAATAACTAATTTTGAGACAAAGTAATCTAATACAGACTATTGCTATCAGGTATATTTTACGTTATTGTAAGTAGATCTAAACATACGCAGGTCATTAGGACAAAATATAGGTCCAATAATAATATATATCTCACGTTTCCCATTATCTTACTAATGCACCTTGATGACATGATCAAATACCAAGATCAAGCAAATCGACATTTTAGTCTCTTGTCATAAATCCGTCTTCGGTTAAGCAATAAGCTGTCATTAATTTTCGCCTAATGTTCCGCATTTACTGACTGGAGTGCTTGGCATCCGCCCAGACTAACAAGCAGTGGAAATCCAGTTTCACAGAGAGATGGCTGCGAATCGCTAGCTAACTCTGAACATCTGGGCGGAATTGAATTTTTAGATGCGAATGTAATTTCAGCCTGAAAAGCTGCTTGTTGCTTCAGGACTCCCGATTATTCAGACGGCTGGTAGCGCGATAGGCACACATTGACGGCTAGTACGTAACCCAAAGTGCGCCCACATTTGAAGCGGCGGTGCTATCGATTTCAGGGCAACCTGCTTTTTGTAATCCAAGAGCTATTTAACTTTAAAATCTCTGCCTTTATGGAAGTAATAAGTTTGGTTCTAGTTAATTTCGAAGATATTATTTTGTGGGGAAATGGTCTGCTTTTTTCTACAATACTAGAGTTTGACTTCTAAATGAATAGCATAGAATAAAGGCATTTTTGCTACTTTCTGTTGTGCGTTTGATTAGAGCAACGTATCTTTGCAGTTAGGTAAACTTATATAAAAAATCTAAAGTATTATTAAATATGTGGAATCGATCCATAATTAGTATGAAATGCTGAATCCAGTAGTAAAAAACCAGCGAACCCGTCCTTGGCTTCGGCTATATTTATTCCTTGAAATAAAATTAGGTTGTATTATAAAGAGTCAAAAGCTTTCTTATTAATTACATACATAAATATTAATATTAGGTTAAGTTAGATGATGATTTGGCAGCAACGGCGGGCATTTTGAGGATCATTGATCATTTTTCTGTTTTAGAAATTGCAATATTGTTATGTTGTTTTGTACTATTAGTTTGTTGTTGGCTGTTTTTTCACATTAGTAACAGTAAGCTTAATACAAGAACAGGTCAGGTTATTAACTCCATGTGATTTGTCTAGAGAGGTACAGTAAGTAAATGTGATATAAGTAGAAACAATGTGTAATATAGGATGAAAGTTGTTATTCGATAAGGTTACAAATGACAGGGAACGGTTTCTTAAAAATAAGTACCTACAGACTCATTTAGTACCTAACCGTCACCTAGTTTCATTAAGAATTTGAGTATTATATTGTTTTATATTGGACACACCAGAGAACAGTCATAATTTATGAATAAGCTTCAAGGAATAGCTGAACCTTAGGACAAGTTAGAAGTTTTTTTTTCTATTGTAAAAAACAGGTTTATATATATATATATATATATATATATATATATATATATATATATATATATATATATATATATATATATATATATATATATATATATATATATATATATATATATTGCTTCATTAATGAGCTATAGCAACAACAAAAAGTCTATAAACATAGATTTTTTTTAAGATCTTTGATCAAAATTTAAAAATTTCCCTCCCGTTGTCAACCAGCTGCAATAGATTATGTTATTTATGATTATATTGAAAATCATAAAATGTACTTTAAAACTAGCATTTAATTCATTCAATTCGCTTAAACCATACTTGAGTTACGTAATTTTGAAAATTTGAAAATTCTGCTCTGTCGTAGTAGCTACAAAAAATGTTCAAATAAAATTGGCTAAGAATTAGAAATAGATTATAATGAGTCTATTTTAGACCAATATTGTACTGCAACTTCTGTGAGAAAGAAACGATCCTTTGATATGCTATATTAAATGTCCCACCTAACCTAAAAAGAAATTTACCGCAAGATTCTAGCTCGATTAGATTCCAACAAACAGCCGATGTCCAGCCTTAAATGATCACTTTGTACAGTTAGCAAATTGAAATGTTGTGTTGGGATCTATAAATGATTTGATATACCTCAAATGGTTCTTAATTCTAGTACAGATACTCCTTCCCTGACTCCTATATGGAATGCTGTGCAAGAGCCATATCGGATTTCATAGTCTCCTGATCGTTGGGGAGAAGAGATCGAGTCCAATTATGCAAGTTGTCAGTTTTGAAGGCTACGTTAAATAAAGTTCAATCTCATAGAAATCCTAGAAATAAATGAAGCGTATGTATAAGAGAGAAGCAAATTTTGGTTTATTGAAATATAAATAATAAATATAAAGTAGCAGCGTATGTAGCAGTCTGCTTTATTATCAACGACATTAAATATTATGTGAAAGAGCATATTGTTTGTTGCACGTGTATTTCACACACTGTTTGTAATACCTATGTGTATTCAAGTTTGAAATAGTAATTTCAGTCAGCCATTGGATCAGTGTTCATTTAGATTCATTCATTTGTTTAATCTAGTGATAGCACTAGCCGATTTACCGATTTATCAGTCTATTATTGAAACTATTTACTGCCACTTCAGCCAAATTAACAAATTATTCTCAAAAATTTATTCATTTGTTTTGGAACGAATTATTAATAGTTTGATTTACTTTAGTAGTGGGACAGAGAAGCATTATTACACTACGTGTATTAATGAATGCAAATGCCCAGGGGTTACGTTGGCCTAACCTACGTGTGATGTACAAAATTTTTTTATATGTCTAATTAAAGAACACTGGAAAACCTAAATTAACAATTTCCATTCAAAATAAAGATAAAAGAAACTTTCGGAATTCGCTCAAATTTATTGTAAATAATTTCCTAAATGTCAACAATTTTGGTATTACTTGTTCGTTAATCCCACAATAATAAATGATTTAGAAACAGAAAATTTGCCATTGAATATTGAAGAATCTACTGTAGATGTTGTGTCCTTACTTTTACCAGATAAGTCGCGAGTATGAAAATTTCTACGAACGGTTCATTGCCTTCATCCAAAAAATCAAGAATGAAACATAATCAAGTAATATTTGCTGTGCTCAAATATTCAATGTTGAGAGCTACAATCTGCAAAAACTAAAATGTTGATATTAGCAAACTTAATCCTTTAGTTGTTTTTCTGGATAAGCAATCAGTGGGACACAGGCCAAAAATCCAGAGTATTAACTAAAGCGTATGATTCAAAAATTTTAAAAGAAGCTGGAGATAACAAATTTTTGTTGATAAAGGTACAAACGATTTGAGTGCTTGACATAATGAAACTAAAAACTAAATTTCTAAGGTTGCCCTAATAATTGGATTTGGAGGAGCCTGCAGAGTAGATGAATTAATTCACCTATAATTAGAAAACGTTAGAAAAGAGGAACAACTTTTTCATATCTTCATAAGGTATGAAGACCATTTATTACTGTCGGAGGCATCAAAGGAGTGAAGATGGTTGAAGTAATAAAAAAATATTTTGCGCTGCATCCTAATCATGCCGTTCATGGAAGGTTGGTTGGTTCCGCTGGCACAAACATATTAAGTGCGAAGATCGTCCACGGCACTCTTGATAAACACCGGAGCGTTAAAAATAAAGAATAATATTGCTTGGCGATCGCATGCTGATGGTTACATACATTTTTTCACCTGATGCATCAGGTGAAAAAAAAAGAAAAAATGTGAGATTTCTATCAAGATTTCAGCTTTTTTTAAAAGAGAGCTTGCTATTTATCAAGATATAACAAGCATTTCCCAACAAAATGACTTCATCTGCCATTACATTTACTGTAAAAAAACGTGTAGTCCATATTTATCAGAAATAATAACTATTTAGTTGAATTAAATGCCTATTATTGTGCATTTTTCATTTGAATAAAATTTTAAACTATTAGTGTAAAGAGGTTCATTACTCAACTAAAATTATTGCTATAGCCATGCTTATCTAACACAGACGCAGATATATTATTGTATCTTATCTAGACCGGTTGTGGTCGCTCGCTATAAAGACAGGTATTCTATTCTGCCATATTTGACCCACGGCAGTCATCGAAGAAAGGAAAAAGATCCATCTGAAATAAAAAAGGCACCGCTAATTAATTATTGTCCCTATATATTTGAAAACAGTCTTATTCGAAAGCTAGTGATCGACTTTTTCACTGCTTGGTATGTGTAAACTAAGTGATACAATAACTAAAATTGATACAAGTGCAGACCAAAAGTAAAACGAAAGGCAGGCCCAGCAATTGGCAATTATTTTAGCACAAAATGTCAAGTACATTTTTTAATTACTTTAGGGCCTAGTTAAACCTTTGATCTTACAGATAAGCATCCCTTTATTTCTAAATATTCAGTAGTTTTTGAGTAGTGCAGTTTTGTATCAATATGTGTATTTGTTCCCTGTTTATCGTCATCTCCGATATCTTTTGCCTCTTTCTCTTTAAAAACACCTTACCTATAATATTCAAACTGTGAGGTGAGTCATATGTATAAATGTATGTATATATGTTTGAAGCTATGGAAAACCGACAAGTGGATTACGCTTTTGTAAGGTATAATAGAAATGTATTATTTTATAGTTAGAATCACCTTGAAAAATTCTAGTTTAAAAATAATCGGCAGATTGGATGAAAGGAACTTAAAAACGTAACCAAAGATACTATTAAGAGCGATGGGTGTGCCTTGAGAAGAGGCAAACCGCCCACCGTCAAATATGTAGGGAAAAACATCAGCCCCAAGTAGAACCTCAATGCGTCCAGGTTTCTCAAAATCAGGGTCAGCTAGAATAAGTTGATCAAATTCCTCGTGCAATAAATTAGATCCCTGGACAGACGGTGTATAAGTAGTGATTTTTGGCAACACGACAGCATTAGTATGTAGAATCGGTTGCGAAGTATTGTAAGGTTTGATCGTTAAAGAAATCAAACCTGTGGAAGAAGAATTCACAGAACCCCCAATACCAGTAATAGGGCAATGACACCTCTGCACAGGAAAATGCAGACGTCGACTAAATGAACGGGTCACGAGCGAGATCTGAGAACCAGAATCAATCAAAGCTCTGGCTTTGTGATATTGACCATTGCTATCCAAAATCAGTACGCAGGCAGTACCTAAAAGAGTTGTGGTAGACTTGGTCGATATGGAATGACATATTGGAGCTATGGAATGACTATTAGCACTAGACGTAGAAGGTTCTACAGAATCGGGAGCTGGCTTTGGCTTATTTTGTTCCGTGTGTAGTAATGTATGATGTCGATGACCGCACAAAAAACACGATGCTTTCGAGGGACAAGCTGAAGAAGGGTGACCTCCTTTTAAACAATTACAGCAAAGTTTGGCAGATTTAGAGAAACTGAGCCGATCTAAAGCAGATAAGGAACGAAAATCAGAACATTTATAGATGGTATGCTCATTTTTTTTGCAATATGGACACAATTTTGCTAAGGCAGTAAGAATAGCCTTTTTTGGAACAAAGTTCGGAGACCATGATGATTTAGCATGAATAGATTTATTAAGATTAACGTTCTTACTAACGCAAGGCGAACTAGCTTGTGTCAGGGAAGCTGCTCGCACTTGTTTGTCAATGAACTCCATTAAAGTATTGAACGTTGGCAAAGTAGGACCATCATTTTCAGTTTCAAAGTTTTTCCGTGTATTTGAATCCAAACATCTCAAAGCGATATGTAATAAAACAAAATCGTCTAAATTATTCACTGATACTGCTTTAATAGCATTAAAATTCTCCGAAAACGTTTCATGAAACTTGCTGAGTTGTTCAAACCCATCAATTTGCAAAGGCTTAAAACTGAGCATCTGATCTAAGTAACACGCAAGTTGCAATCTTTTGTTTTCATACTTCTTAACAAGAGCTTCAAAAACAACAGTATAATTAGCTTCATTTAACGGAAGGCTACGAACTATAGTAGCAGCAGGACCTGAAACTACTGAGTGCAAATAATGAAACTTATCTACATTATTTAAACTACGGTTTTCATGAATTAAACTTTTATAAGTGCCATAGAATGTAGGCCAGGATTTAATATTACCGTCAAAAGGCACTAGTGAAATTTTAGGCAATTTAGGATTAGGGCACTTAGAAGTGGTAGATTCCAAGTTCTCGTTCTTCAAAATTTTTTCTGCATTTGATTGAATTTCAAAGTAAATGTCATCTGCGGAAGCACCAGATATATCAACATTTAACTTAACCTGGAGAGCCATAATCTTTGCTTGAATATCCTCAAACTCATTATAACTATCGTCGATTTTTGCAAATCGTACCTTGAACGATAAAACTTTAGACGGATCAGTAAGTGCTGATTTGGACGCGTCAAGTAAATTTTGCAGCCGCAAATAAAGTCGTTCTCTGCGGTTTATTAAAATTTTCAGATCGACCTCGGAAGCCATTGCAATATTTAATGAACTGATGATAATCAGAACAAAATTGTTATTAACAATGCTCCGATATATATCTCTGTTGAAAGTGTGTATTCAAAGCAACATTTCTAAATGCAGCACAATAAACAAGTAAGAAAACGCATTCCACACTATCGCACAAGAAACGACAGTGTTGGAGACGAAAATAAATGAACAAAAACTACTGTAGATAAGCAGGTGTGTTTCTCAGTAAAATGTAGCAAATACGTATAGATATTCAAGAATTACTTGCATGTAATTACGCGAGGGCGTACAATTAGCAAGCAGTAGATAAATTATCATAAGTGATAGATAAGTTTTGAACAGAGGCTTTATAGCCCTTATGTTTAGATGAACAGTAGGCACTGTAAATGCGGACCGAAGGACCAGAATTTTGTCGCGTAGGAGAGCGAATAGTAAGAGCAGGACTTACGTAAGTAGGTTGTAGAACAGTGGGACTGCAGGCCAAGGGGTGCAGTACTTGACTTGGTCTTGCTAGCGAAAATGGCACGAGCGCGCACACCACGAAAGATACGGTGCAACTGGTCGTCTTCAGGAGAGACAAGGACAAAATGGTAAACGGAAAAAGGAGCAACAAAAACTGGATCCAATATCCAACATAACCGCCCACCAATTTTGATAACAAAATTAAATAATATTTAAATATTAGCGAGTATCGCTATTAAAGAAATAACTATTGAATAAGGTAACTCAAAATTAAAATTTGTATGAAAGAGATAACAAAACTTAATTATTAATAACATTTCAAATGGCTATGGCTAAGTGTACACCCCATTTGTCAGGCTAATCCTTTGGTAAAGGACTTAGCTTAACAACAGGACGACGAAACACACCAGCTTTAGTCTTAACGTCCACTACACGGACAACTTTATCAGAACCCGGATACACACGTTCAACGCGCCCTAAAGGCCAATGCAAAGGAGGTACATTATTTTCGTGTATTAATACTAAGTCGCCTTCAACAATATTATTTACGGATTTGGTCCATTTAGATTTCTGTTGAAGAGTATGCAAGTAGTCTTTCCTCCACCGGTTCCAAAAACATTGCATAGATTGTTGAATCAGTTGCCAACGGGACAAGCGGTTCAGTTTAGTGTCAGTTAAATCATACTCCGGAACTTCTAATAAAGGACCGCCTATAATAAAGTGACCGGGAGTAAGAACATCAAATTCATTTGCATCTGACGAAATTGGACAAAGAGGGCGGCTATTAAGAACAGCTTCGATACGGCAAAATAATGTAGCGAACTCTTCAAAAGTAAAAGCTTGTGCGCCTACTACTCTTTTAACGTGATACTTAGCGGATTTTATACCACTCTCCCAAATTCCTCCGAAGTGTGGAGAAGAAGGCGGGATAAATTTCCATTCGATGCCTTGACTGCTTAGAGCATTCGTAATAGTTTCAAAATGTGGAGCAGAGAGGATATAATTTTGAACGTCCATTAAATATCTAGTCGCTCCAAGAAAATTTCTACCATTGTCGCTATAAATACAGCGACAGAGGCCTCGACGACTAACAAAACGATTCAAGGAAGCTAAGAATGCGTCAGTCGACAAATCTGAAACCAGTTCCAAATGGACAGCCTTAGTAGCCATACAAACAAATAACGCTAGATAAGCTTTGGAAATTTTAGCATTTCTGCGAGTTGATTCTTTGATAGGGAAAGGACCTCCAAAATCTACACCAACATTAAGAAATGGTCGACCCTGACTTACCCTCGAGGAAGGCAGATTTCCCATGGTGGGATGTAAAGCGGGTGCTTTCTGGCGCAAACAAGTAAGACACCGTCTAAGGCGCTGACGAATGACACTTCGCGCTGCAATTATCCAAAAGGTGCGGCACAATAAAGACTGTAGGGTTCTAGGACCAACATGCAAGTAAGACCGATGATAATAGTCAATTATCAAGTGACTTAAGTGACTATGTTTAGGAAGCAGAATAGGATGCTTCGCAGAGTATGGGAGAGAAGAATTTTGAAGTCTTCCACCGACCCGCCATATGCCTAATGTGTCTCTGAAGGGGCTTAAAGAAGATAGAGATTTCGAAAATTTGGTAGCAGCAGTTGCATCAAAATAAACCTCCTGTGTATGTTTAACCCAGCACATAAGAGCGTTCTGAAGTTCAACACACGACAAAATGGCACTGGATTGACGACTCAAAGGTTTCCTGCAATTGTTACTGAAACGAAGGCACCATGCAGTGATTCTTTGCAGGGAATGAAGGTCTGAAAAACGCTGCAAAACTTCACTTTCTTCAGTCCTCGCAATTACTGTTGAGATCAACGAATGGACGGGCTTTCGTTCGGGAATATTATCAGAAGCAACAGGAACGTTTTCTGAAATTGGCCATTCTGTGCAAGGAAGCTTAAGCCACGGAGGGCCAGTCCACCAAAGATCGCATGAACTGATATTCGAAGGCAGCAGTCCTCTGCATGCCAAATCGGCAGGATTTTCATCAGATGAAACATGATGCCATAGATTAGGCTCGAGAATATCGTGGATTTGGACCACGCGATTAGATACAAACGTTTTAAGAAGATGGGGTGCGGTGCAAAGCCATGAGAGAACTATAGTAGAATCAGTCCAGGCTGAAATTTTCGGTTTAACTGGAAAGCATTCTCCGAGAGAACTTAAAAGAAATTTAAAAGTTTTAGCTAAAAGAAGAGCTCCACATAGCTCTAGTCGAGGGATAGACAACGGCTTTATGGGAGCAACCTTAGACTTAGCGATTAGAAGTCTAATTTTGGGTTCAGCATTTTTAGAAAAAACACATAGGTATACAACAGCTGCGTAACCTCTTTCGCTGGCATCAGAAAATCCGACAAGATGATAATCTATGCCATCACTAGCAAATATATAACGAGGTATCTTAACATGTCTCAATAAAGGTAAGCTCGTGATAAAAGAAATCCATACCTTTTGAATATCCAGAGGGAGGACAGAATCCCATTCAAGACAACGCTTCCAAAGCTCTTGCATTAAAGATTTAGCAAGAAAAATAACTGGAGAAATCCAGCCAAGGGGATCGTACAATCGGGCAATACAAGATAACACTGACCTTTTAGTATGATTGCACTCGAAAGGTGCAGTATGGTAAGAAAACGAGTCACTGTTAGGATCCCAATAGACGCCGAGTAATTTCAAGGAAATCTCAACTTCAGGGGAAAAGAAGGGCTGCATATCACACTTATCTGGAGGTAGATGGTCAAGCAAGCTAGTGTCATTACTGGCCCATTTTGCCAGTTCGAAACCTCCTAGCTCTAATAGCCTAATTAGATCAGCCTGTAATTTTAAAGCGTCTTCCACAGAAGATGAGCCCGCCAAGATGTCGTCAATATACGTACAATTCGCAATTAGTTTGGAAGCTTCTGGAAAGTGCAAACCTTCATCTTTCACTAATTGCTGCAAGGTGCGGATAGCTAAATAGGGTGATGAAGACACTCCATAAGTTACGGTTAAGAGTTCAAATTCTTTGACAGTTTCATTTGGAGAGGGTCTCCAGAGGATATGCTGAAATTTTCTGTGTTCTGGTAACACTAGAATCTGACGATACATTTTGGTTATATCGCACACAAAAACTATCGGATGAATTCTAAAGCTACAGAGAATAGAAGCGAGGTTCGGTTGTAGCTTAGGACCAGCATACCACAAGTCATTAAGAGATTGATTGGATAGCGTTTTTGAAGAGGCATTAAAAACTACCCGAATTTTAGTTTTGTTGCCAGCAGTTTTAAAAACCGCGTGATGTGGAATATAATTAGTGCTAGGACTGAAAGTACCAGAAGAAATAGACTTCATGTGTCCCAAAGATTCATATTCCGACAAAAATGTATTATAGGACTGGAAGAGGTCAGGGTCACGCTTAAAACGTCGTTCTAGAGAGTTTAAAGAAGAGCTGGCGATTGATAACGACTCACCCAGGAGGGAAGCATCATCCTTAAACATAAGAGGAACAACATAACGGCCCGTATCATCACGTTGATGCAAGCATTGATACATTTTCTCACAAATAAGATCACAAGGATCAACAGGTGGTTCAGAGAGCACTTCCTCCACTTCCCAGAATTGCTTCATAATGGTTTCGAGAGAATACGGTTCTGTGGCAACCCCACAATAACTAGAAGATGGAAGCGAATAATCATTAGGAACTTTACCCATAATGACGTAACCAAAGATACTATTAAGAGCGATGGGTGTGCCTTGAGAAGAGGCAAACCGCCCACCGTCAAATATGTAGGGAAAAACATCAGCCCCAAGTAGAACCTCAATGCGTCCAGGTTTCTCAAAATCAGGGTCAGCTAGAATAAGTTGATCAAATTCCTCGTGCAATAAATTAGATCCCTGGACAGACGGTGTATAAGTAGTGATTTTTGGCAACACGACAGCATTAGTATGTAGAATCGGTTGCGAAGTATTGTAAGGTTTGATCGTTAAAGAAATCAAACCTGTGGAAGAAGAATTCACAGAACCCCCAATACCAGTAATAGGGCAATGACACCTCTGCACAGGAAAATGCAGACGTCGACTAAATGAACGGGTCACGAGCGAGATCTGAGAACCAGAATCAATCAAAGCTCTGGCTTTGTGATATTGACCATTGCTATCCAAAATCAGTACGCAGGCAGTACCTAAAAGAGTTGTGGTAGACTTGGTCGATATGGAATGACATATTGGAGCTATGGAATGACTATTAGCACTAGACGTAGAAGGTTCTACAGAATCGGGAGCTGGCTTTGGCTTATTTTGTTCCGTGTGTAGTAATGTATGATGTCGATGACCGCACAAAAAACACGATGCTTTCGAGGGACAAGCTGAAGAAGGGTGACCTCCTTTTAAACAATTACAGCAAAGTTTGGCAGATTTAGAGAAACTGAGCCGATCTAAAGCAGATAAGGAACGAAAATCAGAACATTTATAGATGGTATGCTCATTTTTTTTGCAATATGGACACAATTTTGCTAAGGCAGTAAGAATAGCCTTTTTTGGAACAAAGTTCGGAGACCATGATGATTTAGCATGAATAGATTTATTAAGATTAACGTTCTTACTAACGCAAGGCGAACTAGCTTGTGTCAGGGAAGCTGCTCGCACTTGTTTGTCAATGAACTCCATTAAAGTATTGAACGTTGGCAAAGTAGGACCATCATTTTCAGTTTCAAAGTTTTTCCGTGTATTTGAATCCAAACATCTCAAAGCGATATGTAATAAAACAAAATCGTCTAAATTATTCACTGATACTGCTTTAATAGCATTAAAATTCTCCGAAAACGTTTCATGAAACTTGCTGAGTTGTTCAAACCCATCAATTTGCAAAGGCTTAAAACTGAGCATCTGATCTAAGTAACACGCAAGTTGCAATCTTTTGTTTTCATACTTCTTAACAAGAGCTTCAAAAACAACAGTATAATTAGCTTCATTTAACGGAAGGCTACGAACTATAGTAGCAGCAGGACCTGAAACTACTGAGTGCAAATAATGAAACTTATCTACATTATTTAAACTACGGTTTTCATGAATTAAACTTTTATAAGTGCCATAGAATGTAGGCCAGGATTTAATATTACCGTCAAAAGGCACTAGTGAAATTTTAGGCAATTTAGGATTAGGGCACTTAGAAGTGGTAGATTCCAAGTTCTCGTTCTTCAAAATTTTTTCTGCATTTGATTGAATTTCAAAGTAAATGTCATCTGCGGAAGCACCAGATATATCAACATTTAACTTAACCTGGAGAGCCATAATCTTTGCTTGAATATCCTCAAACTCATTATAACTATCGTCGATTTTTGCAAATCGTACCTTGAACGATAAAACTTTAGACGGATCAGTAAGTGCTGATTTGGACGCGTCAAGTAAATTTTGCAGCCGCAAATAAAGTCGTTCTCTGCGGTTTATTAAAATTTTCAGATCGACCTCGGAAGCCATTGCAATATTTAATGAACTGATGATAATCAGAACAAAATTGTTATTAACAATGCTCCGATATATATCTCTGTTGAAAGTGTGTATTCAAAGCAACATTTCTAAATGCAGCACAATAAACAAGTAAGAAAACGCATTCCACACTATCGCACAAGAAACGACAGTGTTGGAGACGAAAATAAATGAACAAAAACTACTGTAGATAAGCAGGTGTGTTTCTCAGTAAAATGTAGCAAATACGTATAGATATTCAAGAATTACTTGCATGTAATTACGCGAGGGCGTACAATTAGCAAGCAGTAGATAAATTATCATAAGTGATAGATAAGTTTTGAACAGAGGCTTTATAGCCCTTATGTTTAGATGAACAGTAGGCACTGTAAATGCGGACCGAAGGACCAGAATTTTGTCGCGTAGGAGAGCGAATAGTAAGAGCAGGACTTACGTAAGTAGGTTGTAGAACAGTGGGACTGCAGGCCAAGGGGTGCAGTACTTGACTTGGTCTTGCTAGCGAAAATGGCACGAGCGCGCACACCACGAAAGATACGGTGCAACTGGTCGTCTTCAGGAGAGACAAGGACAAAATGGTAAACGGAAAAAGGAGCAACAAAAACTGGATCCAATATCCAACACTGGTATTTTGCCACACGCCAGTCATTTGCAAAGTGATATATCAATATACCTGCAACACTAATATCTAAAAGGCGTGGAAGGCACAATAACTAATTTTGAGACAAAGTAATCTAATACAGACTATTGCTATCAGGTATATTTTACGTTATTGTAAGTAGATCTAAACATACGCAGGTCATTAGGACAAAATATAGGTCCAATAATAATATATATCTCACGTTTCCCATTATCTTACTAATGCACCTTGATGACATGATCAAATACCAAGATCAAGCAAATCGACATTTTAGTCTCTTGTCATAAATCCGTCTTCGGTTAAGCAATAAGCTGTCATTAATTTTCGCCTAATGTTCCGCATTTACTGACTGGAGTGCTTGGCATCCGCCCAGACTAACAAGCAGTGGAAATCCAGTTTCACAGAGAGATGGCTGCGAATCGCTAGCTAACTCTGAACATCTGGGCGGAATTGAATTTTTAGATGCGAATGTAATTTCAGCCTGAAAAGCTGCTTGTTGCTTCAGGACTCCCGATTATTCAGACGGCTGGTAGCGCGATAGGCACACATTGACGGCTAGTACGTAACCCAAAGTGCGCCCACATTTGAAGCGGCGGTGCTATCGATTTCAGGGCAACCTGCTTTTTGTAATCCA
Source organism: Rhyzopertha dominica (assembly GCA_025024175.1). NCBI lineage: Eukaryota > Metazoa > Arthropoda > Insecta > Coleoptera > Bostrichidae > Rhyzopertha > Rhyzopertha dominica. Next base: position 16,574,753 of record QCXZ01000003.1, read on the forward strand.
AGAGCTATTTAACTTTAAAATCTCTGCCTTTATGGAAGTAATAAGTTTGGTTCTAGTTAATTTCGAAGATATTATTTTGTGGGGAAATGGTCTGCTTTTTTCTACAATACTAGAGTTTGACTTCTAAATGAATAGCATAGAATAAAGGCATTTTTGCTACTTTCTGTTGTGCGTTTGATTAGAGCAACGTATCTTTGCAGTTAGGTAAACTTATATAAAAAATCTAAAGTATTATTAAATATGTGGAATCGATCCATAATTAGTATGAAATGCTGAATCCAGTAGTAAAAAACCAGCGAACCCGTCCTTGGCTTCGGCTATATTTATTCCTTGAAATAAAATTAGGTTGTATTATAAAGAGTCAAAAGCTTTCTTATTAATTACATACATAAATATTAATATTAGGTTAAGTTAGATGATGATTTGGCAGCAACGGCGGGCATTTTGAGGATCATTGATCATTTTTCTGTTTTAGAAATTGCAATATTGTTATGTTGTTTTGTACTATTAGTTTGTTGTTGGCTGTTTTTTCACATTAGTAACAGTAAGCTTAATACAAGAACAGGTCAGGTTATTAACTCCATGTGATTTGTCTAGAGAGGTACAGTAAGTAAATGTGATATAAGTAGAAACAATGTGTAATATAGGATGAAAGTTGTTATTCGATAAGGTTACAAATGACAGGGAACGGTTTCTTAAAAATAAGTACCTACAGACTCATTTAGTACCTAACCGTCACCTAGTTTCATTAAGAATTTGAGTATTATATTGTTTTATATTGGACACACCAGAGAACAGTCATAATTTATGAATAAGCTTCAAGGAATAGCTGAACCTTAGGACAAGTTAGAAGTTTTTTTTTCTATTGTAAAAAACAGGTTTATATATATATATATATATATAACGTTGGATGGATTTAGCGGTCGTACTTGTTTATGTTGGGAAGTTTTGAGGGGTATTCGACCTTACGGGTTTGAAATAAGTACACTCTTTTTACATTGCATCATTACATCATCAGGGCTACTACAAAAATTACAAAGTTTAAGTAACAAATGGTTGTTTTTTTATAAACATGTTCTTACCGAATTTGAGGTTACAAAATTTAAGTTGCCAATCTTGCGAAGTTTTATGTAATAACATTCTATATGGGTTGTTTACTTTCTGGATCAACTGGATTAACTTTTACAAAAACAATTTACCATACATTGATTTAGACGATTACAACAGATTAAAAATTCTTAAGTTAACACGTTAATATCGTTAAAATCAGTTCGAAATCACAGCCGTCAGTTTAAATTGTCAGTGTCAAACGCCACAGCCCCAACACCGTTGCCAACCTTTAAGAGAGTAAGTATCTGTTTCTGTTATTTAATGTTAATTTTGATTTATTTTTATTTTTATTATTTAAATAATGTTATCAGAAAGTAGGTAAGTATAAATGTTACTTAATTTTTGTGTGTCTGATTTTTTGTTTATAGTATTTTTGTGTTTGTTTATTTGATACATTTCTAAAATTAGTCGTTTTTTTGTGTTACTTTCTGTTTCTAAAATTTTTATGTTTTCCCAATTTATTTCATGTTCGTTTTGTAGTGCATGTTCAGTTAATGAGCAACGGTCTCTCTTTTTTGTGATATCGCTTTTGTGAAGGGCTACTCTATTAGTTAACCACTGTGATGTCTGTCCGACATATACACTACCACAACTGTTACATTCTATAGAGTAAACTACATTTGATCGAAACTTTATAGGAACCTTGTCTTTTAATTTGCTAAAAAGATTTAGGCCTTTTTTGTTATTTTTAATGGCTATTTTTATATTTTCGGTTTGAAAGGTTCTAATGATTTTAGTTGATAAGTCTGATATATTTGGGAGGGACCCAAATCGTCCATTTTCTTCAGTTTTATTTTGTGTGGTGATATCTAGATGTTGCCGATTCTCCACATTTTCCAAATGTCCGTTGTTTGTTGTACAGAAAAGAATTTTGTTTATTAATGTTTTTGGATATGAATTTTGTAAGAGCATGATTTTAAGTTTTTTTAGGTTTTTATTTACTAAACTTTCATGTGAAATTTTAATTATTCTTTGTTTCATCTGTTTTATGAAATTTGTTTTAATTTTTATCGAATGATTTGATGAGAAATTTAAGTACCTACCGGAAGATGTGGGTTTTTGATACCAGTCCAATATTAGAGTGCTATTTTGCCTTATAACCCTTGTGTCTAGAAAAGGCACACTTTTTTCCACTTCCCTCTCTACAGTGAATTTTATATTTTGATCGAAAGAGTTAAAAATTGTCATAATTTCTTCTATGCTATTTCTGGGAATTACTAATAGTAAGTCATCTACAAATTTTTTGATAAACGTTATTTTACAATTTAGTTTTGGTATACATGTGTCTAGTAAATGGTCCATTATGTATTGTGCCAGGATAGGGCTTAATTTGGAGCCCATGGTGCAACCAAAAATTTGTTTATAGTATTTGTTTTCATAAGAAAAATAACTGCTATCTAGTGTGAATATTATCATCTCTATGAATAACTCTTTTCTTTTATTTATGTTTGTAATCTTTGGACATCTGAAGTGGGGATCTATTTTTTGCCAATTTTCTTGTAATATTTTAACTACTAATTTTTTCGAAATATTTCCAAAAAGATTTATTACGTCTAATGATATTATTTCATGGTCCGGTGGAATGTGTATGCCTTTTACTGACTCTGCAAATTGGAAACTATCTTTTATGTAATATACATTATTTGTATCGTATGATTTTGTTAAAATGTCACAGAGTAACTTTGACAATTGCATTGTTGGGCTTTGAATGCTTGAGACTATCGGTCTTAAGGGGACATTTGGTTTGTGGAGTTTCGGGTTTCCATAAATCTTTGGGCTTATTGAGTTATATGTTTTGTACATTTTTGCATCTTCGGCAGTTAGGTGTTTTATTTTTTCTGATCAAAAAGAATTCAAAATTAACAAGTTCAATAGTGTCGAAATTACAGCAAACGCTACCACAACATGTGATAAATGAATATCAAAGAAGACTCAAAATCAAATTCAACATAATTTTCCACAAAACAAAAACAAAAAATTTAAACAAATTAACAAAATTAAAACAAAACATAAACAGTAACTTTAAAACACAAGAAAAATGGTTTGTAAATCTGTCTACGACAAGTGTGCCACAGAATGTAAAAACAACATTAGCATTGGGACCAAAATTCAGTTTTAAGACAAACATAAAAGATATCCACAGGGGAAAACTGGTTGCAGACATAGAAAACATTTTAGAACACATATCCGAAGAACGTAGAGATTACTATAGAGCAAAAGTAACAAGCTTAATAACAAGTCATTTTAACAAAAATAAATATATAAAGAATCAAACGGACACAATGTATAACCAAACTTTAAAGTATTTGAAATTACACCAAGACTTACTTGTTTTAAATAGTGATAAGGGGGGAGTCACGGTTGTCGTGGACAGAGAACAATATCAGAGCAAAATGAGAGATATTTTATCAGATGTAGACTGTTTCAAAGAACTGAGATGTGACCCAACTCGAACCATTCAAACAAAAGCTAACAACTATATAAATACATTAGAAAAAATAAAACACCTAACTGCCGAAGATGCAAAAATGTACAAAACATATAACTCAATAAGCCCAAAGATTTATGGAAACCCGAAACTCCACAAACCAAATGTCCCCTTAAGACCGATAGTCTCAAGCATTCAAAGCCCAACAATGCAATTGTCAAAGTTACTCTGTGACATTTTAACAAAATCATACGATACAAATAATGTATATTACATAAAAGATAGTTTCCAATTTGCAGAGTCAGTAAAAGGCATACACATTCCACCGGACCATGAAATAATATCATTAGACGTAATAAATCTTTTTGGAAATATTTCGAAAAAATTAGTAGTTAAAATATTACAAGAAAATTGGCAAAAAATAGATCCCCACTTCAGATGTCCAAAGATTACAAACATAAATAAAAGAAAAGAGTTATTCATAGAGATGATAATATTCACACTAGATAGCAGTTATTTTTCTTATGAAAACAAATACTATAAACAAATTTTTGGTTGCACCATGGGCTCCAAATTAAGCCCTATCCTGGCACAATACATAATGGACCATTTACTAGACACATGTATACCAAAACTAAATTGTAAAATAACGTTTATCAAAAAATTTGTAGATGACTTACTATTAGTAATTCCCAGAAATAGCATAGAAGAAATTATGACAATTTTTAACTCTTTCGATCAAAATATAAAATTCACTGTAGAGAGGGAAGTGGAAAAAAGTGTGCCTTTTCTAGACACAAGGGTTATAAGGCAAAATAGCACTCTAATATTGGACTGGTATCAAAAACCCACATCTTCCGGTAGGTACTTAAATTTCTCATCAAATCATTCGATAAAAATTAAAACAAATTTCATAAAACAGATGAAACAAAGAATAATTAAAATTTCACATGAAAGTTTAGTAAATAAAAACCTAAAAAAACTTAAAATCATGCTCTTACAAAATTCATATCCAAAAACATTAATAAACAAAATTCTTTTCTGTACAACAAACAACGGACATTTGGAAAATGTGGAGAATCGGCAACATCTAGATATCACCACACAAAATAAAACTGAAGAAAATGGACGATTTGGGTCCCTCCCAAATATATCAGACTTATCAACTAAAATCATTAGAACCTTTCAAACCGAAAATATAAAAATAGCCATTAAAAATAACAAAAAAGGCCTAAATCTTTTTAGCAAATTAAAAGACAAGGTTCCTATAAAGTTTCGATCAAATGTAGTTTACTCTATAGAATGTAACAGTTGTGGTAGTGTATATGTCGGACAGACATCACAGTGGTTAACTAATAGAGTAGCCCTTCACAAAAGCGATATCACAAAAAAGAGAGACCGTTGCTCATTAACTGAACATGCACTACAAAACGAACATGAAATAAATTGGGAAAACATAAAAATTTTAGAAACAGAAAGTAACACAAAAAAACGACTAATTTTAGAAATGTATCAAATAAACAAACACAAAAATACTATAAACAAAAAATCAGACACACAAAAATTAAGTAACATTTATACTTACCTACTTTCTGATAACATTATTTAAATAATAAAAATAAAAATAAATCAAAATTAACATTAAATAACAGAAACAGATACTTACTCTCTTAAAGGTTGGCAACGGTGTTGGGGCTGTGGCGTTTGACACTGACAATTTAAACTGACGGCTGTGATTTCGAACTGATTTTAACGATTTTAACGTGTTAACTTAAGAATTTTTAATCTGTTGTAATCGTCTAAATCAATGTATGGTAAATTGTTTTTGTAAAAGTTAATCCAGTTGATCCAGAAAGTAAACAACCCATATAGAATGTTATTACATAAAACTTCGCAAGATTGGCAACTTAAATTTTGTAACCTCAAATTCGGTAAGAACATGTTTATAAAAAAACAACCATTTGTTACTTAAACTTTGTAATTTTTGTAGTAGCCCTGATGATGACTAAAATTATAGTCGAAAGCTCGGCAATGTAAAAAGAGTGTACTTATTTCAAACCCGTAAGGTCGAATACCCCTCAAAACTTCCCAATATATATATATATATATATATTGCTTCATTAATGAGCTATAGCAACAACAAAAAGTCTATAAACATAGATTTTTTTTAAGATCTTTGATCAAAATTTAAAAATTTCCCTCCCGTTGTCAACCAGCTGCAATAGATTATGTTATTTATGATTATATTGAAAATCATAAAATGTACTTTAAAACTAGCATTTAATTCATTCAATTCGCTTAAACCATACTTGAGTTACGTAATTTTGAAAATTTGAAAATTCTGCTCTGTCGTAGTAGCTACAAAAAATGTTCAAATAAAATTGGCTAAGAATTAGAAATAGATTATAATGAGTCTATTTTAGACCAATATTGTACTGCAACTTCTGTGAGAAAGAAACGATCCTTTGATATGCTATATTAAATGTCCCACCTAACCTAAAAAGAAATTTACCGCAAGATTCTAGCTCGATTAGATTCCAACAAACAGCCGATGTCCAGCCTTAAATGATCACTTTGTACAGTTAGCAAATTGAAATGTTGTGTTGGGATCTATAAATGATTTGATATACCTCAAATGGTTCTTAATTCTAGTACAGATACTCCTTCCCTGACTCCTATATGGAATGCTGTGCAAGAGCCATATCGGATTTCATAGTCTCCTGATCGTTGGGGAGAAGAGATCGAGTCCAATTATGCAAGTTGTCAGTTTTGAAGGCTACGTTAAATAAAGTTCAATCTCATAGAAATCCTAGAAATAAATGAAGCGTATGTATAAGAGAGAAGCAAATTTTGGTTTATTGAAATATAAATAATAAATATAAAGTAGCAGCGTATGTAGCAGTCTGCTTTATTATCAACGACATTAAATATTATGTGAAAGAGCATATTGTTTGTTGCACGTGTATTTCACACACTGTTTGTAATACCTATGTGTATTCAAGTTTGAAATAGTAATTTCAGTCAGCCATTGGATCAGTGTTCATTTAGATTCATTCATTTGTTTAATCTAGTGATAGCACTAGCCGATTTACCGATTTATCAGTCTATTATTGAAACTATTTACTGCCACTTCAGCCAAATTAACAAATTATTCTCAAAAATTTATTCATTTGTTTTGGAACGAATTATTAATAGTTTGATTTACTTTAGTAGTGGGACAGAGAAGCATTATTACACTACGTGTATTAATGAATGCAAATGCCCAGGGGTTACGTTGGCCTAACCTACGTGTGATGTACAAAATTTTTTTATATGTCTAATTAAAGAACACTGGAAAACCTAAATTAACAATTTCCATTCAAAATAAAGATAAAAGAAACTTTCGGAATTCGCTCAAATTTATTGTAAATAATTTCCTAAATGTCAACAATTTTGGTATTACTTGTTCGTTAATCCCACAATAATAAATGATTTAGAAACAGAAAATTTGCCATTGAATATTGAAGAATCTACTGTAGATGTTGTGTCCTTACTTTTACCAGATAAGTCGCGAGTATGAAAATTTCTACGAACGGTTCATTGCCTTCATCCAAAAAATCAAGAATGAAACATAATCAAGTAATATTTGCTGTGCTCAAATATTCAATGTTGAGAGCTACAATCTGCAAAAACTAAAATGTTGATATTAGCAAACTTAATCCTTTAGTTGTTTTTCTGGATAAGCAATCAGTGGGACACAGGCCAAAAAATCCAGAGTATTAACTAAAGCGTATGATTCAAAAATTTTAAAAGAAGCTGGAGATAACAAATTTTTGTTGATAAAGGTACAAACGATTTGAGTGCTTGACATAATGAAACTAAAAACTAAATTTCTAAGGTTGCCCTAATAATTGGATTTGGAGGAGCCTGCAGAGTAGATGAATTAATTCACCTATAATTAGAAAACGTTAGAAAAGAGGAACAACTTTTTCATATCTTCATAAGGTATGAAGACCATTTATTACTGTCGGAGGCATCAAAGGAGTGAAGATGGTTGAAGTAATAAAAAAATATTTTGCGCTGCATCCTAATCATGCCGTTCATGGAAGGTTGGTTGGTTCCGCTGGCACAAACATATTAAGTGCGAAGATCGTCCACGGCACTCTTGATAAACACCGGAGCGTTAAAAATAAAGAATAATATTGCTTGGCGATCGCATGCTGATGGTTACATACATTTTTTCACCTGATGCATCAGGTGAAAAAAAAAGAAAAAATGTGAGATTTCTATCAAGATTTCAGCTTTTTTTAGAAGAGAGCTTGCTATTTATCAAGATATAACAAGCATTTCCCAACAAAATGACTTCATCTGCCATTACATTTACTGTAAAAAAACGTGTAGTCCATATTTATCAGAAATAATAACTATTTAGTTGAATTAAATGCCTATTATTGTGCATTTTTCATTTGAATAAAATTTTAAACTATTAGTGTAAAGAGGTTCATTACTCAACTAAAATTATTGCTATAGCCATGCTTATCTAACACAGACGCAGATATATTATTGTATCTTATCTAGACCGGTTGTGGTCGCTCGCTATAAAGACAGGTATTCTATTCTGCCATATTTGACCCACGGCAGTCATCGAAGAAAGGAAAAAGATCCATCTGAAATAAAAAAGGCACCGCTAATTAATTATTGTCCCTATATATTTGAAAACAGTCTTATTCGAAAGCTAGTGATCGACTTTTTCACTGCTTGGTATGTGTAAACTAAGTGATACAATAACTAAAATTGATACAAGTGCAGACCAAAAGTAAAACGAAAGGCAGGCCCAGCAATTGGCAATTATTTTAGCACAAAATGTCAAGTACATTTTTTAATTACTTTAGGGCCTAGTTAAACCTTTGATCTTACAGATAAGCATCCCTTTATTTCTAAATATTCAGTAGTTTTTGAGTAGTGCAGTTTTGTATCAATATGTGTATTTGTTCCCTGTTTATCGTCATCTCCGATATCTTTTGCCTCTTTCTCTTTAAAAACACCTTACCTATAATATTCAAACTGTGAGGTGAGTCATATGTATAAATGTATGTATATATGTTTGAAGCTATGGAAAACCGACAAGTGGATTACGCTTTTGTAAGGTATAATAGAAATGTATTATTTTATAGTTAGAATCACCTTGAAAAATTCTAGTTTAAAAATAATCGGCAGATTGGATGAAAGGAACTTAAAAAATGCAATTTCAACTTTATTTAATTTTTTGAAACCACCTCTTATAATCAATCGATCATTGTAACTCTTATATTTAATTATATTTTTTTTACAATAAAAGCTATAATAATAATAATAAATTGCCTTTATTKAACAGCAAGAAAAACAAAGAAAAAATTACTGTTCTAGGGCTTCAATCATACCCACGTCACACGCTCTCGCCACCCCATCATAMTATATCAAAATCAAAATAACCCAATGATGAAAGTGCATTCCACCACAGACCCGTATCATTACTACTGCAATAAGACCCGTCTTAAACTCCGCTTAAATCCGGAACAACTAAGCACTTTGAGACACTCAGGGATGTTATTGTAGGTTTTGCTACATTATACACAAATGAACGTTTTGCAAATTCAGTAGAGTGAGCAGGTATAGTAATCAATCCCCTGTGTCTCAAACCGAGATTATGTATGTCCGTCCGGAAAGTTATATCCTTATAACAAATAACGATTAACCTGACTTTTAATGACCTTGTGGAAGAAACAGGCCGCATGGAAATACCGCCTGCGACTCATGTCTAGCCACCCCAACTCTCCCAATCTTCTCTTCACACTACACCGCCTCCCAACGCCAAAAATCAAACGTATACAAGAATTTTGCAATTTTGGTATACGCTTTTTATCTAAAGAATTCAAACAAGGTGCGTAGATCACGTCGCAGAAGTCTAGCTTAGATAGTACTAAGCTATTACAAAGAATGCTCTTCGTTCTAACATTTAAAAGATGGCGATTGTGATAATTTTTAAGGCTACAATAAGCGCTCTGCAAACACTTTGAAATGTGAATTCTAAAGCGAAATATAGAGTCAATATAAAGACCGAAGCTTCTAGATACATCAGATACATTCAGCCTAGAATCAAAAATTTGTATTTCAAAGTTAGTTAGTGGTATAGGTGACATATCACTTTAAACACATCCTTAATCGAATTGTTACTTTGGGCCAAATATGGCGGCTACTCGTTTTTAGAGCCTTATCAGAAGATGTTTTGTCATGTGATCACAAACACTTTTCTGTATTGGTTGACATCATAAGTTAGGTGAAGCTAAAATACTACTAGCGTCATTCTAAATTATTTGTCTATTTTGCGTCACCAATACAAAGTTTAATAATGAAGCATATTACAAAAATTGTTTCTGTATCCATTAACTTTGTCACGTTGGTCACGTCACCATGTCACGCCACATGACAGACGCCAGGGTAGAGTTGTCAACTAACTAAATTTGAATAAAAAATATTTTGCCAGTGCTGCCGACCCACGAAAAATTACTTAGACTAAAACAATATTTTAAGTTTAGCCGGCGCAGTTTCAAAATTTAATACACCAAATAGTAAATAGTATATTGCACTAGTTAATTAAGATATATTGTCGCACTCTTTTCTACAGAGATGGAAGGCTTTCTTTTTTTAGGATTGCTTCATGTTATTGATGATAATAATTTCCGTTTAAATATTCATATAATAGCAAGTCATAAACAAGAGATAGTTTTAGTTGACTGGATACGTCATAAGTCTTCTGTTTAATTTGCAATTTGCAGGTGTTCTAATTATACTAGTTGCTTCCTAGTAATCATGGCCTGCTACGCATAAGACTACAGTCAGAAATTAAAATTAAGATACTGACTACACGCAACTATTCTCAGCGAAAAAACACCGTCTTTAAAATGTATCATCTAACGTTTTAAGAATACTGTAATTTATATTCAGTACCTTCTGGAGCATAATTGATTTCAAAACCATTTAAAAAGACACACACTACCTTATCGTACAAGCTGCGTTATTTCAATTTTAGTTTAACTCTTATTACGTACAGTTTAATTATATAACTGTTTACGAAAAATCTGTCCTGTAGTCGGCTTTGTTACTTCTTCTCTTCATTTTATTAACCTTTTTCCTGCGCCACGAAGTTATTCTGTGCTTTGCCTGGATAGTCTACACAATGCCGTGATCATAATTCATTTACCAAATTCTGAGCTATGCTGCACGGATTTTCCAACTTAGGTAAAGGGTTGTCACCTCCTTGCCTATTATTTATGGACGTGCATGCATAGTTACCCCGCTCGTCGAATAATACAAAGCGCTGCTGCCGGAAATCTCTTTTGTTGCTTTCTATATAGGTCAACCCTGCGTGTTAAATTTTCAACTACTTCACCATGACAGATTATACTATGCTAGGTTTACATCAACACAGAATAGTGCATTTAGGAAATTATGAAAATTAGATATACGCTGAAACCAATAACGTCCATACATAAATACGTAAATTGCGATTCCCTCTTTAAAATTTACATAACTTTAAAACGGATTGACAATTTCCTTAGTGCGAGTATGTAAAAATGGAACTAGCTTTTAAATGAAGTGTATAATATATCTCCAATTACTATTTACATTTTGAGTTGGTAGCGATTATGAAGTGTTGGATTTTGAGAAAAAACTTACTTATCAATAAAAAAAAGTGAAAACTGATCCATAATTTTCGAAGTGGAATTTTTAATAATTAATTTTTCTTTTAGAAAATGTACTTGAAGTGTAATCCATTTTATTCTTTAATGGTAAAGCGCTTTCGGCTAACAAATAGCTATCGTCAGTACCAACAACATAAGTATAAGTAAAAAAAACTTTTACAAATATCCTGAGTTTGTTAAAAAATAGAAACAACAAGATTGACTTTGAACCAAAAAGCAACCTGCATGCGAGCACCACAAATGTAATATTAATTTAGATGAAATAAATAATTTAGAACGGTACAATTGAAATTCAAAAATCGTCTAGAATAGTAAAATTTTCTTTACTAGCAATTTTATAAGTATATATCCAGATAATTTAATTTTGATGGTTTACCGCAAAAAAATGTAATTAATTTAAATTGTCTAATGTGGCAGTGTGTTTATTTAACAAATAATTTATAACTGCGTCCTTGCTTTTTTTGATATTAACAATCTATTTGCTTAAATTCTCTCAAATGACTGTTAAAAATTTTAAGTACTTGATCAAAATTAAATCAAATTTGTATGTGTTTCAGTAATAAAAGTTGTATACAACAGTCGGATTTAACTATGGGTTCTTCCCTTAGTCCATTTTTAGATAAAATTTTTATGAATAATTTAGAAAAAGATAAAAAGGCTTATTTCTCTTCTCACATTAAATTCTGGTACCGTTACCTAGACGGTGTTTTGCGTCTCTGTACAGGTAAATCACTTGATCTATATAATTTTCTTACTTTTATAAATTCCTTACATGCTTCTATAAAGTTCAATTATAAAACAGAAATTAATAATCAGATTTCCTTTTTAGATTTATTAATTTTACCTAGCCAATTTTCTACTAACGTTTCTTTTGAAATGTTTAGTAAATCCACTTGTATTTTTCTTTACACCCTTATACAAAAAAATAATTAATATAAAAACTCTACTTTAAATACTTGACAAAATATACATTTTATTTTTGTACCACTTATTTTGATGAAAAAGTTAAGATTTGGTATCCTCTTAAGTTTGCTGGTCAAGTCTCAGATAGCCTATCTAAATTGTTTTCTTCTCATGGAATAAATATTGCTTTTTCTACTGTAAGCAGTGTGTTTTTCAATTTTGTTCTTAATAAAAACCAAATTTCTACTTTAAATAATTCAGACGTTAATAGTTTTTCATGCGATGATTGCAATTCAGTTTATGTTGGACAAATGGGTAGATCTTTTTTAATAAGAGGTAAGGAACAGATAAAACGATTCAAAAAGTATGAAAATATACATATTGTAATAACAAATTCTTCGTTCTTCGAATAATAAAGGACTTACCTTTAAAAGTAGGTCTTTTGAGAGCAAGAACGAGATCATCTAGCTACCGGGAAACACTTTTTCAAATTAGAATCTAGCCTGCAAAAATAGACAACTTATAGTTATTTTAGTTTGTTAAGATGTGTAAAATATTTATTTTTACATGCAATGACTGGAAAGCTCTCATGTGCTTTAATTAAAATTGCTAAAATATAAGTTTTTTATTCCAGAGAAACGAAAAGGCTTAATTATAATTACGCAATAGCATTACAAATAAACAGAACAGTTCAAGTGTAAGATTTACGTAAGCAGAGGTTACTGAGCTTGAAAACCGAATTGGTTCGATTTCAGCTAGATCGATAAACCACTTGGAAGGTGGAAAATTTTCTGATTACCATGAGTTAAACCTCCAATTCGGTGTGTGAGGTGTCATTTATTTTCGATGCCAAACGTAAATTATAATGCGACAGCGTATCATTAAGTGCGACCACAATCAAATGAATACCTGGCTGAATAGCGCCGAACGCGAGCACACCGGCGGTTTTTGTCCACAGGCTGTTCGATTGCGTGCTGCCCTTTTGATAATCCAGCTCAAATCTAAAGCATTTTTCTGCTGGCACAGGGAACAGTGAAAAGTTGGTTTGTGGCTGCGGTTTAGCCACGGAGGACACCGGCTTTCAGTTTTACACGGTAAATTACTCCGGGTTTAATCGATTCCAGAGCAAACTAGTTTGAGTAATAGGGGTAACGATAGTTAATTCGATTAGGTGGCACGAAATTAGTAAATTTACAGGATTTATATGGGCACCTAATGTTGGTTTAAAGTCAGATTTTGACTTAATAATAAATTAATAACTTTGAATAGGAAAGATGATCCATAATACTGGTTAATAAATTAAACCAAGTAAATCAATGATTCTAGCGTAAAGACAGGGCTTTTTCTCTTTATTTACCGTAGAACTAGTCAACTTTTGCAGTAATTTATAGTATAGTAATATGCAGGAATGAAGTTATTAACTTCATAAGTTAAAACAAGTAAATTAAGGTCTTACTGCACATCCTTAGATTCAATTAGGTACTAGTACATGTTTCGAGGGAATCCACCCTCATCTTTAGATAATACAATATAAAAATTTTTTCAGATGATACAATCACTAGAATTACAACAAATAAGTAAAATGATTACAAATAAAACACAGTTACAATAATAAAAGCACGACCATGCCTTCATTCCTGCACATTACTATACTATACATTACTACGAAATTTGACCAGCTCAACGGTAAATAAAGAGAAAAAGGCCTATCTTTACTCTAGAATATCATCTGTCACGAAGTTTAATATCAGCGATCAGCGAGGGAAGCTGGGTATTCAATTCAGTTCACCTGATCTTTCCAACGATATTGATATTAAAGAACTTAACGAATTTTATTTATAAGGTAATAATATAAAATTTAAACCCAAACCTGATGTTATTCACTATTATTTGAATACTAGGCATGAACATGTGAGTAATAACTTTGAGTGTACATTTGTAAGTGAACATCATATTCGTGAGGTAATGAATTTTCTGAAAAACGAAGCAGTTGGACAAGGTGGTATATGTTGAAACTCATATTACCTGTAACGTATTGGAAACCCAATCTTTCCTATATTATGGAAAAAATGTACAATACATTCCATACTATCAGAAAAGCTGAATCCTGTAAATATGAGAGATTTGCGGCCAATTGCTTCTCTCAGTTATGTCGAAAGTGATGGAAAAAGTATTGACTCAGTAGCTGCTCAGTAGATTTCCTAAGCTGTGCGATTTTTTTACCATGCGTAATTGATTGCAGACGGTGTATTCTTAAATATTTGCGGTAGTGGTCGCAGGTGAAGTATAGTACGTAATAGGTGCTGTAATGCAATTACGCACTCATAAAATAACTTTTCTATTCGTGCGAGTTACAAGTATCAAAACATGGGAATCTACAGATAAGAGAGTCCCACCGCAACGTGATGCCGTTGCAGCTGCAGCAAATGCTGATTCAGCAAAATACGAACTTCACTTATTTTGTCATTTGAACTTGTATTATACTCAGTTTCTTACTTGTATTCGTTGAATAAGGTTCTACAAATTCGTCTTTTCCGATGGCGAAACAAAAGTTGCATAAAATGCTTTTTACAACACGTATTACGTAATATACTATTACAGGTAATGTTTAAGTCCTGAATGTGCGATCTCTCGTCCCATTGAACATTTGCCTGTGCCAGGCATAATCCCTGCATATCAGCTTTAGGAAATTATATTTCATAATTTTGTTGTTATTTGAGAACCTGCCTTTACATATATTTTCCTTATCTGCATTGTTCAGCAAGGTATTATGTACATCTTCACTAAGGATATTCGACTTTGTTACTGCAACTGCTATATTATTTGTGGATAAAATTACATCCAAGGTTCTTGAATTGGAATTTGTGATATTATTTTGTTACTTGAGATTGTTAAACGTAAGAAAATCACTGCATTCGTTAAAGAATTATTGAGTGATTATTGACTCCCAGTAAATTTCACTTACAGTCCCTTAATTCCCCGTTTGTGTAATTCAATTTAGTTTGCTTCAAAAGATATCAGGAGTAGCTACTTATACATCTTTTCCGATTTATTAGGCCTCTTATAGGTAATATAGATCGTGGCTATAGAATTCGAGATCTGGCTGTCCAGCTTTCTTTGGAAGGCACGCTTTTATTACATTCGTTTATCCCGGAAAAATGGGAGAGGATTTTCTTGAAAAGAAGTAATTTTGCGAAGGAATACGTTCTCATTATTTATGCTTGAACGAGCGGCATCTACCCATTTCTGCTCGCAGTTATTCATGTGGTTGTTAGATAATAATTTATTTAGGTTTAGTTACTTTTTGTGTATTAATACATTATTATATTACGTACTTGGCCTTGCAATCAATTTGATGGCATGTCACTCTTATGTATAGTACTAGTATAGTGAAGTAGTTAAAAAGTTTTGCGCATGGTGTTCTACACCATAAAGTTTAAGCTAAATGCTACAAATAATCATGAGTGTAAAAAAATCACAATGGCCTAATATACCAAACTGAAATACTTATCAAGTACAAGTCAGATGAATCTGGCCATCGATGTTTTAATTTTACTTCTGTTATAATAATTTAATAGTCATATACATATACACCTTACTACACAAAGTGCGATTTCTTTTGTTATAGCCCGGAACCTTAATATAGGGTGTCTTAACAAGAACACCGGATTTAATATGTTCAAAAAGGTTTATTAAATATTCTTACATTATTACAACAGATACATGTTTCAACATATGCAACATAATTAAACATAAACAAAGAAATAACAGGTGGATAAGTACCCTACAAGAAACATGATGTTTAGTGACGAAACACATTTTCAACTAACAGTGACGTTGACAAAAAGAAACTGTAGCACTTGGGCGACAGAATTTACTCAAGCATTCAAAACTGCTGCACTGTTGCATATACGGCAAGCTACCGTGTAATGTGGATTTTGTTTTAGGGGGGGGTTGATAGGCTTTCATTTCTTTCAAGAAGAGGATAAAATTAATATCAGCTTTTTGTGGTAAGGAATTGTAGTTGAATATATGTGGTTTCAACAACATAGCATCATAACGTATGTAACATAAGTTGTGAGACAAAAATAAAATTAACACAATTTATTCAAAATTTGAGCTTTACTTAAACTATGTAAATGATTAACGATAAACATCATTTCTTAACAATAAACATATTTTATAATGCAGCTAGCGGCCCAGGTTTTCAATCCGCCGTATTTTTGTTTGCAAGCGTCTCATAAGTGATTGGATGGTAGCAACATCGATTTCCCGAATCTTTTGGAAAATTCTCCTTCTCAATTGTTCTTCATTTTCTGCCTCCCATCCATTATCATAAACTTGCTTGCTTAATAAGGCCCAAAATGCATCACTTGGGGAACATTAGGTGGATTATCTATTTATGTTGCCGGAAATACAATCTGGTTTTCGTAAAAGCCATGGTACACACACGGCACTTTTAAAAGTACTTAATGATATCGTGGTAGCGACGTACAAGTCATTACTTGCATTTTTGGTTTTGCTCGATCAATCCAAAGCTTATGATCTTGTTAACCACGAACTGCTTATTGCAAAGCTTAAGTACATAGGCTTTGGGAGTGCAGCTTGCGATTGGGTGTCAAGTTATCTCACAGACCGATACCAAAGAGTAGTAATCTCAAATACCGACTGTTCTAACTTGGAAGCTGTACGCGCCGGTGTTCCCCAAGGCAGCATTCTGGGTCCTCTGTTTTATCTGTTTACATATTTGATATTCATAAAATGCTGCATTGTGCTGATGTTCACCTTTATGCAGATGACATCCAGGTGTATTATTCGTTTAAGTTAAAGGATTTTAAACAGGCTATAGATTTGATGAATATTGAACTTGATAGTATTGMAAATTTTTGTGAGAAACATGGCTTAAAACTTAATCATGGCAAAACTAAAGCATTGTGTATTGGCCCTCCCAGAAGGCACAGTAATCAGCCTAATCAACTAAGTCTTTCTTTAGGCATAAAAAGTGAGAGTATTGAGTGGGTTACATCCGTAAAGAATCTTGGTATTGTCATTGATAATAAGTTGTCATTTGATGACCAAATCCGTGTACTATGTGGAAGTTAAAGTCACTGTATAGTTTTAAGAAATTTCTCTCTTCAGATGTAAAATTAAAGTTAGTCCAATCCCTTATATACCCTCATATTTTTTACTGTGGTTTTATTTACTATGATTTTTTGCCTCAATACAATAAAGTAAGATTGCAACGCATACAAAACGCTTGCATACGTTTTGTTTGCAATATACCATACCGAAATCGTGTCACTCCTTACATCAAAAATATTTGTGAAATGAAGGTGCATAACCGAATGTATTATTTGTATGCTGTATTTTTGTGCAAACTTCTGCATACCGGTGTCCCTGTTTATCTGTTTGTTTTATTGAGGAGGAGATCTGATGTTCATTCGGTGAATATCAGAACGGACAGCTTTACAGTACCACCACACCATACCAACAGGTTCAGAGGTTGCTTTTGTTACTGTGCACCTGTATTACTTAACAAATTTTTAGAATATTTAAATTTAAGTTAATCTCAATTTAAGTCGGCAGTCAGATCTCTTCTACTTGTAGATTATTAATGAACAGTTGTTATATATTTTGTACACTATCCTATTGGTTTTCTTTGATATGGAATTCATTTTAATTATGTATTAACTGCTGTTATATGTTTCGCAGTAGCTATATTGTTTTCTTTACTCTGGTGCTTATATATGTATTTTGATTTGGGGAGGAGTGGTAGATAGCATTGTGCTAACTCCTTCCTATTGTGTAACTTGTTTTGTTACTCAATAAATTATTATTATTATTATTATTATTAAGGGTACAAATGAGATGTTATTGGCTTCCAACCAATCTCTAGTTTGCCTGGCATAGTGACAAGCTGCTAGATCAGACTAGAACATGATTTCATCATGATTGTGATGATCGTGTATAAATCGTAACAATTTAGGCAAACATCTTTGTATATAAAGTCCTGCAATGATGGCTTCTCCTCTAACATGTCCTACATATGGCTGCGAAGCACCTGCCGAAGAAATGGCGCACCACACCAGAATTGTCTTCGAATTTGTTTTTTTTTAATTTCACATTATCCGGAGCATCACGGAAATCCTCGGTATAGAATCCATCATTCCCCTTTATCTCAGAGTTTGACAACGTAAAATAATAATGATTCTGACATTTGCAAAGTGTTGACGCCCTAGAGCTCGACAGCACCGTGGAATTAGTTGCAACTGCACAGGTGTATATTATTCCTTTTTTTTGAATAACATTCCACTTCGCTTAATTTCTCGATGTACATCATGTGTGAAACTCTATAGCGCCTTCCTAGTCTTCGTGTAGATGCACCAACTTTTTCTTTTGCACTTTTTCTCAATCTATGTGCTCTGATATCAGACAAAAGCCGAGGCCTTCCGCTTTTTAGCAGGTATTCCTTCCTAACATTCCTTAATTGGGTAATTTAGGGTAAATTTTTGATTCTTACATTTTTATGCTTACAAATAGTATGTTTCCAACAACCCACTGTGATCAAATTATCAATGCTACGTTAATTTGATAAAAAGTTCACTTATGCTGTTGCTTTCACGTTCCTCATCTCCGTCGCGTTGAACCGCTTGTCGGTCGCTGTACACAAATTCCATAACAATGAACATGCCTTCAGAAGCCATAACTCATAAGTATTTCACTGTTTCTTGGCGTGTTTTAATTCGCTTGTCACAAAATGAACGCAAACAACTAACTGATAAATTGACTGACTGATGAGGTTGACGCTTACCGCGGTGACCCCAGATGTAAGCAAGCGGCCATTTACAAGACACCTGACGTCACGGCCAATATGTTCGCGTTTTGGTGCTCCCTTTAAATATTCACATTTTTAATACTAAAAATACACCTTACGATCCATTTTTTCGAACTTATAAACTATCACAGCTGTTCTATGGATTAGATGCTACCCATTAATATGCAATTTAGTAAAATATAAATACTTGGCAAATACCCAATTTGTGGATCTTCTACACGAATCTTCTTTCATCTCGTCTTTGTGTGTCTGGCAGATTTCATCAACTAAGTGACCTTTGTGCTTATTGAAGGGAAATGAGAGGAAATTAGGCCCGCAACAGCATACGAGACTAGCAGTATACATTTAGAATAGATTGTTTTTTCCCCCAGGGATTAAATCGTAATATTAGTCTCTGCAGTCACCATCGTTGGGGACCTCTGTCAGATTTTGAACGTCCAATACAKGGTGGGCTACCGTTTATAGTACATATTCTGCACAGAGACGGGTCGTTGACACTATTAATTGTCAATAGGTGGCATAGTGTCGCCCACAATTATCATTCTCACAACTTAATTAATTTATTAATTATAACATGATTTAGTTTTCTGAACAATTAAGGTTTATAACTGTAAACAGTTGTTTTGCACTACACACATTCCAGTAACTGAAATAATAAAATACGGTTCTGTGTTTAAATTTGCCACAACTATAACAAATGGTAGTTGTAAATTCAGACGTACCAAGCGCTTTTTAAATACAGCAAATACACTGGTTGTATGTAAACTATCTGTTCCGCGGAGGTACCCAAATGCTGCTCCTTTATGTCTCCCTTTTCCCGCTAATGGCACCTTTTAACCTTTCACAGCTGACTGTGACTAAATAGTTTCAGTTTATTTCAGATTAGGCTTGTGCGATTGTCACGCAATTCCGATTTCCTCGACAAACAGGTTAAGCCGTGCAATAATTGGGCAGTGGAGGGAAACACGGGTTTCAGGTCTACATCGCGTGAGCGACACCCAACTGCTGAAAAATTAGGTATTAAGGAAACGATGAAACAATTGGCTGTATTTAAGGGCGTAATCCTTGGAAGAGGGAGGGCATTCAATTTTGTAACGCTGGTAGAATTGAAAAAGCGGAAAAGTCTGAGGCTTAAACTTGGATAACTTTAGGGGAGCTCATTATTAATTAACCTCGCTACAGCCGACAATTTAAAATAATACCAATGGTGTCAGACTTGATTAATAGCGGACTGTGCTGTTCGCAGATAAAAATTCTTTTTCAGTAACGCCGCTTTTTTTCTCATTAGATTCTAAACTCTTGAATTTCACGATTATACACCGTGATAATAGGTGTAGGCGCGCGCCTTCAAACGTGTATCCAAAACGCGGAACACAGATGGAAAGATGCGCCTAAGGCTGCTGGGACATTAATTTGTACCTAAGTTATTTCCTTTACAATTTTGGAACTAATTATATAAGGTTTTGAAGAGAAAAATATGTATTTATATTTTGTAGCAACCATTGATCTTAATATAACAGAAGTTAGCATGGTTTAAGCTGTAACTAATTGCATAATGGAGAAAGTAATGATAGGGAAATAACATTTTTTTTGTGAAGCACATTTTTATAGGTAGAAAATGATTTTGTATGTACATATGTTTACGTAATTTGCAAGGTTGCAGTAACTTTTTTCCTTGTTGTTTATAATAATAGTATTTTATACATCGATGCAAGAAGGAGCATGATTATTTCAGAGGTGCTATTGCCATGCACCATGTAAATAACAGCATTTCTCTTTATATATAATATAAATTGTTATTTTAATATTACTAAAATATTAATGTTAATACTTGTTATTTTCAGGAAGCGACTGTTTGGTTTTTCATGATTGTGCCGTCAGCCTCCTAGTTAAGGACATAACTTTTGTGCTGCGTTGTCTGCATTGGGACTATATAGTCGAGCTGAAGAGATCTAATATATCGAAACAGCTGCCCTCTAATGTAGACAACATAACACACCTCTCTTATTTAATATAAATACTTACTTAGACTTATAAAAATGTCGTCGTTGAATCGATTTAAAGATCTAAAAATTTTTGTAGCCTCAAAGAATATGAGGAGAACTTTGGAACATCATGCATCTGCCAGAATAATTTATTGTTTGCATCAAGTTAAGAAGAAGTCAACAAATACTTCTGTCTCTGAAATTGATTATTTATTACTCGTAACTATGTAAAGTAAATCGCATATGTAAGAATATCTAATTTACCTTCGGAACATATAATTTTTGGAAGAATCAAATGCTCTCCTAACCTATGAAATGACCACCTTGTATGCGCATTTATGATACTTATAATGAGGATTATTATAGTCAACGTCCTGGTGTAAGTGGAATTTGAGCCTTACATAAGCATTAGGGAGATATCAAGACATATGGTATTGTCTACTTGGAGCGTTCAAAAAATACTACAGCGATACACATACCTAGCTTATCATAATACTGTTACTGGTTGCTGGACTGTACACAACAGGATCAACAATTCATATTTCAAGTTTTATGGACTGATGAAGCCACCGTTACTAATTCTGGAGGCATAAATAGTCATAACACCTATGACTGGTCTCAAAATAATCCGCAACATATTCCAATATAGGTCGAATGTGAATGTTTGGTCTGGCAATCTAGAAAGTTACATTAGTCCTTTTATATTTGATAAATATCTAAATGGGTAATAGGTATTCAGGTTTTTTAATAGACGATCTGCCTCCACTGCTATAAGACATATCCCTAAAAACTAAAGCTGACATGTGGCAGTTGCCCAGCTCATATTTACAACACATTTGGTGCGCATCTGTAGCCCAATTTTCCAAATCGATGGATAGGTAGTAAAAGCTTGGTTCCGTAGCCAACCAGTCAGATCCCCCGATCTCACAGCGCTTGACTTTAATTTATGGGGAAGGATCAAATGTTATGCTTTTCAGAATCCAATGACTACCTAAAATGACACGATTTAGAGAATTCATAMTGCTACCATGAACATTTAGAAGAGCATATGCTTGCTACTATAAAAAGTATTAGCAATTGTAAATAAAACAACAACAAATATCGATTGGTTACTTAATAAATTTTAAATACAAATATTCTTAAATTCATTCAGTTTAGAACTCATGAGATAAATAAGTTGAGCGTAAATTATAGAAAAACCATGGAGTTTTCAGCAATCACAGAATAGAGAATATTCTGTATTCTGTGACGACAGCAATGCTGAATTGTACATATGGTCTTTACCATATTAATTGTTATTTAAGTTATTCAAAACTTGCTCCGGTTGTCTACGAAAGTACGTCAGTATTATAAGAACTGCTATTCATTAGTACTTAATATAAAATATACATAAGTAAATGCTTATACAAACCCTGACGGAAACAAGTGCCTACGCTGATTGAATAAAGCAAAACAACTTATAGGAGGTCAGGTCCCTTTTTTTAATCAGGTTTTTCTTTCAGCCTATCGATGGATGTTTTCATTGCTTATTGATGTAACTTCAAAAGAGGGGCGTTATCAGATCATTATTTAAATGAAACTCCCTCACAACAGGATTTAATCCATTAAGGATCGATATTTGGCTTGTTTGGGGTTATTTTTACAACACAGTTAGGCAAGCTTAGATTTTAGCAATCTTCGTMTTGCGTATCGCGATAATGATTATACAGTACTATTTAAGTCAAGTTTATTGTTGGAAAAAGAGTATCTGTTCCCGTGTGAGAGGTTCTTTTGGACGCTGGTTGAATATTGCGCCCTTCTTAATATGTAGTGAAAAATAAATATATAAATATAAAGGTTTTGAAATCGTTATTTACAGTAAAACTATTAGGAACATTCGCTTTGACGAAAACCTTCCTTTAACAGAACATAGAAAATGCGTTTTTCAGTTGAAGAGTGATCTTCCAAAAATTTGAAATTTTCCAAAGCGTTTTCATTTTGGTTCGTTTTGCATAATATGTGGCCTGCAGGCCTGGAGATAGTGGCATTGCATGAATGCATGAAATTCTGAAGTATTGTGTATATCTTGTAAATGGTTATTATTACGTCTTTACTTTTTTATAACAACTATAAACGTTGAAAATAGGGAAAACCGTTTTATACAAGTGTTTTGGATCTTTAAGTTCAATAACGTGCCGGTTATATCAGAAATATTTTTAATGCCACAATAGCGAGAAATGGAAGTAACCTTAAATAAAAAAAGACCATGGTGTTTGACTTCAAAATGAAAATTAAAATTTAATGACTTAAGGATTGTATTTTTGGGACTTATAAATTTGAAACTTTCAAACGCAAATAATTTGTCTTGTTAAATATGGATCATTACTTTATTTTGCACAACATGATCAACAACTTGTTTTGGCCCCTTTTTTAAGTTTCATATAAATGTTTGTTACCCGATTAAAATATCATGTATGTTCAATTTCACAGAATAATATAGCTCAGCTCGTTTTTTTAAGAAACTGATCTTTTACATTCATCTAACACCTACAACAGCAGGCGAACCACACCTATATTTTTGTAAGTTAGGGACAAATCGCAGGAGCTAAAATTAGATTTGCCCCCCCCCCCCCCGGAAATTGCTACTTTATGATAGCTACAGGAAGAAGTTTCAGATATCTCGATATTGCCCGGGCAGAAGGAGAGAAAAAAATAACGGACTACCAAAAGGAAGTTGGAACTGGCGTGAGTATCGTATTAGTTTCCAAGAATTTATGTACACCTATATACCCATAACAGCATGTACTTTACAATTTACGAAATAATTATTGGATTTTTTCAGGTGCACACCTACATTTCATTGCGCTTTACGTACCTATTTAGTATTTCTTTTAAGGAGTTTCAGTTTCTGGTGATATGGAACTCCTACTTTTAGCCGCCTCTTGTGCGGTCCTCATGAGTCGATTTTGTCCACTCCCTTCTTTTTTCTTTCTTTTTGCCACTCAGTGTTCTACCTTTAGTATTAAACTTTGTTTTGTTCAGGTCGTGTCCGCGTGCGTCCTTCGTTGGTCTTACTATGGTTTTATACTTTACTTCTTATTGGGAATTTTTTGTTCATAAGCTATCTTCTAGGCATCCAGGAATTTTTGCCGCTTTCATGGTCAGTTGTCGAACTTTTTGAGTTGTTGCGCTCACTCGCTATTCCGCAGGTACATTGTGGCATCACCTTCTCAAATACAGTAATTTTTGCTTATAACGAACCTCCAAGGGGCCGTTAAAATGGTTTGTTATAAGCGAAGTTGGCAATAAACGATAAATGCTAATATCACAAATATGTCTTTATTGATACATACACACCTGTATTTCACTACACTTTATTTTTTATTGTTTCGCAATAATCTTTGAGATCATCCAAGCACGCAAAAAAACACGGTCTAAACGCGTCAAAAATCGCTCGGTTAAAAACATACCTAAATCTGCCTGAAAACACACTCGCGTAGGACAACGKGGCGTTAAGGGATATGCAACACTGTGAAGCATAGTGAAAAACACTCCGCTTCGTAAACTAGTTCCAAGTTGTAAAGCGTATTTCTCAAGATTTCTGATTTGTGTTCATGAGGTAATTTTCTAGAGGCGTGCAAAATTTCAGCTCGATCTATGATGGGACGGTGTGTTACGGTTATCTTATTTGTTAGAATTCAATTTCGTGATATTGGTTTCAGCGATCATCTTTATCAATTGCGTCGGTTTTTGCGGTGTTCTTTCGCCTACCTTGGCTCTTTTTGCATTCGCTTATCGCTTGGTCGTACGCCAATTTTCGGCAGTTTAAGGGCAGATCTAGTGAAGCTGACTTGGTAAAGCCGATTCTGGGATTGCAATTGCTTTCTATTTACCGTTCAATTTTTGGAGTACTTCTGTATTTATAGTAGTTGGTTTTTGTTGAATGGAATTTCACTCAATTGTGGATTTGAAAATCTACTCATAACACGACCAGCCAGCCGTATTCGTTGCCCTATATACGAGGTAAGTTCGAAAGGTTGTGCGCTTCAGTGCAACGAGTGCAATATTTACACGCTTGTGGGTAACCACGGTTTACATATTTCAGTACGGACGTGAACATTCTTCAGTGCCAGTTAGTAAATTTCCATTGTACAGCTCGATTGGGAAGTTCCTGTTTCCGAGACTGCATCCCAGAACACCTTTATTGCACCTGGTAGCGACGACATTAGTCTCATCTCAATTAGTTCCGGACCTTAGTCCACCTTCACGAAACGTACACATCAACGTGGGTTAAACAGCTAAGTCTAGCATTTTTGATACCTTTGTTACGTGCGATCGGTTCTTATTTTTTACGTAGCTAAATTGAATTTATAGATAGAGGGTTTCCTTACCTCAGTGTTTGATATTAACGTATTACATCAATCAATTATCTCGTTTCTTTATTCGTATCGCGTTTCTTTTGAGATATATACATAGGTATACATAAATACTGTTTTTTTTGGTGTTGTGAAACCGATATATGTACATATATGGGGGGGGACTAGAAATCATTTTGTGGCATTTATATTGATTTATGTTACGAAATACTTTAACTGGAATGTATTTATTGTTCTCCAAATTAATTTCTGTATTTATTGAATTGCATATACATTTCGTGGAGCTTCCATTATATTTTGTTTTACTTATAGCGCCATTAACTAGTTTTAAGCATGTTGGATAGGTGATTTGATACTTTGTGCTGCGTTCGGTGGAGATATTTTAAATCACGTGGCGCACTTTTCTTTCGTTTATCTTTTCAATATTACTGGGTATTTTATTTGTTGCACTTAAAACCCACACCCCACACGACTGTGTTGGCCATCGGAACCAACCCCGGTTGTAGTAAAAATTAATAATTACCATTTTTCAGAGTAAAATCAGCATATGGATGTTGTACCTAAAGATAGAGCTTTATCTAAAATTTTATGCATTTACCTTCTCAATTCTGACACGTATAAAGTAAATCGGATCGCGCTTAGCGCACAGGGCGGCAACACGCATTAGTGTTGAAAAATAAAGAAGATTTGTTTTTATATGAAAAATATAGAAATTAGTGACCTTGCATAAGACGTTTGCTATTTGAATCCCACCACTGAATCACACGCCTTTATACTCACATATTTGTTCTGCGCAGCTTCCCATAAATAGGTACTCATTTTTGGTGTAATTACACGCACATTGACAACCCCGGTAACGACACAGCGCAGCATTCGCCGGCGAACGCATGTGCTTAACCTGACATGGCGCATCTGCATATTTCGGGGAATCCCTTGCTTGCTCGATAAAAGTTTTAAGTTCGTTATAACCGAAAACTTTTGCAGTTATAGCAAAAAGTTAAGTTACGTTTTATCCGAAAGTTCGTTATAAACGGGTTCATTATTTGTATAAATCTAAGAGAGGTTTAATTCGGACTTGTTAGATTGGTTCGCTGTAAGCAAAAGATCCCTAAAAGCGGGTTCATTATAAACAGACATTACCGTGTTTTGTGTTTTTATACTTTGTATTTTCCACAGATTTCGTATGTGTTGTTAATTTAAACAAAAGCCTTTGTAGGTTATCTTCCGAATCTACCACCAACAGTGCATCGTCTGTGAAGCATATTTTGATATGATTTTGTTGTGCATCCTATAACCATAATCTTGTAAATTGCTGTACTTGAAATTTTATCCATTATTAAGTTGAACAGTACTGGGCCGACTAAAACACCTTGTCGAATGCAGTTTGCATAGTTAACTAGATTTATTAGTCCATCTCCCATTTGAACTTATGCTGTAGTAGGTATTCCTGTTGAGCTGCTTCATAATTATAATTACCTAACTGAGAAACTACTTTATTTCTTGCAATATGGGAATTATGCCACTTAGTTTTATTTAGTCTAATTTACTAATCCATAAAGTGTGGGACGTTAAATTCAATCTCTTTTTAAGCTAAGTGAGAGACTAGTATTAGTCGTTGATCTATTTTTGCTGAATACTATGTCGTTCGTCGTCAGTACTGATGTAATGCACCTAACATAAATAATTATCCACTGGTGTTAAGTATTACATTTAGTGTGGTTATGTTTCTTTTTTTATGATTCCGGAATAGTTATGATGACTTTCCATTCTAGTTGTATCTTTAAATATCTCAATATAGTATACGTACTAGGTAACAATTCAATTCTAGTTCCATCACAACCAACAGTTTCTGTTCTTTAATTCCATAATGCTATGCGACGGACAACTATGACCCTGAGCAGATGTGGATGAAATTAAAGTAATTACATTATTTTTACCGTAACTCAAGATATCTAAAATAAAGCTAACTTACTTTCTTGATGCATTTATCATGTTTTATAAAAATTCAAGACTAGCTTTCAAAGGGCTTTAGCAGCTGTAGAAAAACTGAAAGAGAAGCTCAACCGCAGCTATTTACAAACGCTCAAATAAAACGAGTCGCGATCTCTGCTTAACGTATTCGTTCCTGATTTAACCCATTTTACACTGGGAGGGACTCAGTTGTGACTTCAAAGGAGCGTAATTTCGCTACTTTGATTTTATGCCAACATCCGCTCGTTCAATCCCTTGGTATACCGGTTATAATTAGCGGGGAGATTGTATTTGTATCGTCGTCGCTTTCATGAAAGGTATCGCGGTGTTCAGAGCGCTATAAACTTTTAAGCGTGGGGCATGGGGCCAAATTAAATGTAGATTAGGCGTGCCACAATTTAGTGATAGAAGATCATTATGGTCATTTGTGCAATGTAATTTGACTTAAGAAATGTGATGTAGTTGATCTGCAGTAAGCGTTTATTCTTGATAGTGCATAAATCTTAATAATATTTGACTGGTCATTTCAACTTACTTGTTTTTTTTTCAAATCATCAAGTGAATTTTTTTATTAAATTAATTAATCACTTAATTAAAAGAAAAACAAAAAAAATAACAGGAATTTTACTCTAAACATGGTTCATGACTAACCTCTACGGTTACAATTGGGACTATATTTTTGACTATATTTTTGACATCTACAATTGGATATACTTTCCCCAGTTTAGATATCAAAAGGCCTTATTGTATTTTTTCAATGTTCTATTTACTAGTGCTAACTGATATTAAGAAACGATGTATTGAAGTTTATTAACTGATTCTAACAAATTAGTGCAGGTTTTAAAATACATGTATATTATTGTCATCCTTTTGACATGTACCTATAGTTAAGGAAGGCAAATAATGTCTTATTGTGGTTCATATCGTATTGGATTGTTTTGATACTTCTTACTGTATATGTTGCCAGAGTGTGTGTAGAACTTTAGTGATTCACCGAGTGAGACAACTTTTACCTTTTGGGTGTACACACATAGCTGTAATATCGAATGAATTGGATCATATCCGTGTGGTTTCTTTATTGACAAAATCGAGTGTCTTCATGATGGTAGAGTGTGTGGTTTTCTATGTATACTTGTGGAGAAACAAACTAGCAATATAGCATTATTTTATAGGTACATTTGAAATAAATAAAGGCAATAATTGCTGTAAAAACACAAACTGGAAGAGTTCGTAATGTCTCTAAGCATGACCTAAAATTCCAGTGCTGGTACTTCAATTTATTTCCAAAACGTATCCTTCAACTTCAACCCTAAGCTTAGTTATTATATCTTCTGCAAAGTATGGTAAACAAACGCGCCAAAGTTCCTTTGATTGCATTTCAAGAAGATAAAAATCCGCGATTAATACCTAACACAAAGATTTATTTAGGAAAGGGAATATTCAGAACGCTAAGTTTTTACTTGTGAAGACTGCATGTTCTTGTAGAATATTATGAAAGCTCCAGTTCGTTATTAATTTTAGCTTCTAATAATACGCCTGTGTGCCATGTACATGAAGGCAAGCAATAATATTATAAATGATAGTGCTGATATATACTAACAAAGCAAATAAAAATGCGTGTACTGGCACTGCTAATAAATCCTGTAAAAGCAATCATAAGAAAGCATAAGAAAATATAGGAAAACATAAAGAGAATAACAACAACCAACATTTTGGTTTATGCACTATTTTTATTGTGCCGGCGGATTGTTGAATTTTTTAATTTCTATGTGTACGAGTAGATAATAATAATGTGATGGTGATCTGCAAAATTTATAGGTGGCTGAATTCTTCTAAAGAAAACTGATTTCATTGAAAATGCAGCCAGACTCGCTTTGTAAATGTAAATATCACTAATAGTTTAATACTGAGATTCCTATAAGATTGTCTATGTACAAGTATCTCTTTTCTTCAACCAGCACATTCTTAGTACGTCTAATTTTCTTTGCGTTTTAAAAATTATGGAAAGAACTCGGTGCCATGGCATTAAGAAGCTCTGAAAGTAAGCAAATTAAACTGCGGTCAAGGTTCAAATTTCTAATATGTGACGACAATCACAAAAGACAATAGTTCAATTCAAGAAACTTAAGAGTCCACTACAGGCAGGACATCGGCGTCGGACTCGGTGATAGTGTATGCTAGGAATAAGAGCTCTGTTTTCTTTACAAATTTTGGATTACCAACGCTAAATATTTGGCTAGATATCTATGACCTAGCAAAGGAGTTTTTCTATTTTTATATAACAAAAATAAAATTCGACACATACAAGTTAAGTAATATTTACACTTATTTGTTGTTAAAAGAAATATTAAAATCATAAATTAATAAAATGAAAATGTTTAGTAGTAAGGTAGGTGCCAATTCACCAAAAATGTGGTGGCTATGTTGCAAGTTTGAGGTTTTGTCATTAAACTCTTTGTAATGAAAACTTTAAATTTCAAAATATTTTTTTTCAAGATATACTTGACACAATTGGCCCCATATCAAAAACCTCGCTTTGAGTAAGCTTATAAGCTACCTGTTATTATGTCTATTTATCTGTTGTAAATATTTGTAGAAATCCTGACGAAGACTTGAAATAAAAGCTGAAAACTGGCCAAGTAACAAAGAGTACACGTAATTTGTACATAAAAGGTCGAATTCCACTTAATTTACAAGATTTGATAATAATCAAATACTATTGGTATTACCATTTAGTATTATTACTATGCTATAATTGTATGTAATAATATTAAGTATTAGCCCCTTAAAGCTAATCAGTAAATTTACACGATCTTTTAGTAACTCATCCTGTAACAATTAGGCAAACGTGCTTTTGAAATTTATTATCAGTAATATATATAAAAAATGTTTGCAAAGTGAAAGTCTTACTTTTGTTTTTGTTTTAGTAGAGCTTTTAATATTACAGCAACAAGACGTATATTTCATCCCATAGAACATTGTTTATGAATACAAAAAGGATGAGCACATTTTTTTGTAAAATACAAATGTTACGTAATATAGTACATGATGCTCTTTTGGGCGTTCCGTCAAGCATTATTGCAAAAGTTTTGTGTTGACTCAGCGAGTTTGCAGAGGCATAATATTAATAAAATTTAATCTCAAGTATCTTTTATGAGTTTGCGTGATATTTAAATGTTTGCTTGCCAAACACGAAGCAGAATTCATAAGTTTCCATTTATACTATTTTATAATGCAAGTCCATTTTGTCACCTCGCGCGCGTTTGCCAAGGATAATCGCTTTATTTCCGATTTGTGTACGTAAGCGACCTTATTTTGTTTCCAAAATTCTAAAATATCCTACAATACGAAAATATAAGCGTTAGTCAGAATTACAATTCCGCGGCAGTTCGGTCTTCCGGAAATAGAGCGCTGTACGCAATTCCCTGATAAAATGGATGTGTATTATTACGTTTATTTATAGAAAACCATATAAATTAAGTTTTCTGCGGTTGGTCGCCTCCAGGACAGAAAGGTGCGGTCGTATTTTTGAAACAACGGCGGCTTACAAAACACACCGCGTGTCTGTAAATCAAAATTGTATACGTAATAGTGGCAAAGGCGCAAACTGCTTCCTGAAGCGCTATTTTCGATCACGGCATCAGCTAAATTTACCTGCACTTTGTAATATTGGTGAATATGCGTGGGAATGTTAGAGAAAATAATATTAGCACTATATCACCCGTGGCGCGATTGACTTGTTTACAAGGATGCTGTCATAAAAAAGTCATTGTTATCGCCAACAAAAATTTATCGTTTCCTTTTCTTAATAACCGACAATTTGAAGATTTAGTGTTTCATTAAATATAGTGATATATGTACTTAGTCATACTATAACTTCCGTTCCTGAGTTTCAAATATCTTTTGCTTTGAGCAATTGCTTTAGTAAATGTCAAACTTATTTCATTGGTTCTGCTGGTTGTTATAATTCTTGCGTTTTTCCTATAGATCACAAGATAATCATATGATCTCTACTAGCACATCTGACTTTTTTGGGAATCCCATGCATCAGTTACTTTCAATATTTTCAACTTACCCATTAGGTGACAAGTTTTGGGGTCTACCTTCTTGTACAGGGTGCAGCAATATAACTTCTTTTTTCAAAGCCTTTGCTTTTAATTTTTTTACGTTGTAGATACATATCTAAAGTTTTGTTTTATATAGTTTTTAAAATTGTCAGGCGGGTGACGTCCCCCATTGTCGATACACCGAATAAGTCGACTTCCATAGCTTACAGGCCTTTTAGGGTCCTTGAACGGTTGGCATAAAAGCGGGATTTCAAAAGACCCGCAAATAGAAATCCCAAGGAGCTAAGTCGGAGGAGCGGGCGGGGCACTCAAAATTGCCTTTTATTGAGATGAGACTCTCCAGCATGTATTCCCGCAAACCAGTCATTGAAGTCCTTGAAGTGTCAGCCGTTGCTCCGTCCTGTTGGAACCAAAATAAGTGAGAAATGAAGTCTCGTTCTGAAAGTTCCTGCACAATCGGCAACTTGTAAGGATGGTAATGAATGTCGTGGTTCTGAGGTGTTCTGATGGGCTGTGGTACTACAGTTCTTCGTTTTGCCACACTCCCGGTTTGGTTGAACGGAGTAACCCATGTAACAATTGATTTCCGGTCAGGTACAAGAACCAACGAGGATATGTTGGTGCACCCTGCATCTATTACTGGATCGTTGTATTTCAACCTCATATACTGCAGCAATTTTGTCCTCACAAATTTTTAACTCCTTTTCGGTATCCTTTATATATAAACACGACTGAAGAGTTTTCTCAGTTTTTCCAAACGAATTATTCCCGTAGCTTTTTTTGATTTGAAACCTTTCCGACACTACTTACACCTAATTTGTAACATCCTAGAGTGTAGTAAACGAATTTGTAACAGCGGGGCGTCATGAGGGAAACTCACTTGTAATAAAATGTCGCTGATTTGGTACCCAGCGGCGTACAGTGTTTTATAGGAATATTATATTTGTTTATAATGAACTATAATATTTTTTAAACTAAACTATAATATTATTACCTACCTATTCGCTACCACTTTTCTTGTTTGACTGTGGAGTGTTTTTCAGCGAGTAAAGTTGTCCATTTCAAGAAAAAAATCGACAAACATATAAGACCACTCCGCCACTGAATGTCAACCCGCAAATAGCGTTATCATGGCAACAAAACGTGTGAGGATCTCCACTAATCAGGTTTGTTCAGGCCGCACCGGAACACGCCCTTTATGCAAAGCTGTTATAATATTCAGTAGTAAAAAATAGTTGTTAAATTAAAATATATGTAACAATCACGTTCAAACGCTTTTTTCGATTGCGAAAAATCAATATTAAAATTAAAATTACTTTATGTCCAGCACTATTGCTTTCTGTAGTGAAACTTGTTGATATCGATATTTGTGTTCGCATTCCTTTCGTTGATCATCCATCATCAGATCCATTTGCTACTCTGTGGTTAGCTCGAAACACGATATATTGTATTGCAACGTATCGGCTTAACACCTAACCTACCTTCTAATCTTTTGCTTATAACGAATAATACTAACCCTAATTAACTAACATACCTAAAAGATCTATTTTTATATATATTATTTGAGGGTGTAACTTTGATTATAAAAAGCCCGTATTCTATTTCAAAATCTGGCAGTCACCAATTACACACCCAAAATGCTACCACACCAATAGTCCGTTTTCTCTCTATCCCTTTCGGAATACCTGAACCAGATATATTTATTCCTTTACTAAAACTAAACCGTTTTTTGTATTGGTTATTATTCAAATTTTTCTTACGAACAAATAAATCCTAGTTAAAAAATAAAAACTTGAATAACGGTACTCGCAACCACAACATGCAGTACAACACAAGCAATTTGCGAGTTTCCAGCGGCCGATCAGCTGATTGTTAGTGAGTACCGGCTGTCAGTGCAGTACAGGCGAAGATTTTTTGGTTAGATTTCAAACGAAGTTGCAACGTATTTGAATATGAGCAATGTGTGTGATTATTTAAATGCTTTACCTAGTTCTAGGAGTTTTGAAGAAGGTAATGAAGTGTTTACTTACATTTAATAATGCTTACGCTTGCACAGACATTACGATTGCTTTTAAGGGGGGCATTTACTTGGAGCGATCAGGCAGAAATGTAAACTATGCAACCCATATTACCAGCGGGACATGTGACGTAAAAGGGTAGCCGATAGGTTGAAATCCCGCAAAGATCGTACGAGCAACAGACGGGCTAAACTAATATTCGGAAAATTGCTGACTGTAGGGTGTGCATAAAAAAGTAAGCATGATATTAGTAACTTACTATGATATTATACCAAGTTATTCGAAATATGGAATAACCCATTTATTTCTGTACCTAAGTATGAACTATATAACATTTTATTCTAACTGCATGTCGACTATGATTTCTGGAGGAACTTTTATAATAATTTTCCTTCTGCCTCCTCATTGCTTCGGCAGACAGTAAATTAACGTGAAAGAGCTTTTAACATTAAACTTGTCACGTGTAATTAGACATACAAACTTAGAAATCCAGTCATATCGAAATAGATCGTTTACCGCTCGATCATTCCCGATAGGATTGTATCTTAGCCTCACTATTCACTGGATACCACACGACGGACCTGGTGGGGATAGGCATTCGCATTCCACTCTCGTGACGGACTCGTGTGAAAGGGTTTGGGGTTTTAGATTTTTTTAATGATTTTACTCACTTATCGTGATCATATTTTTGGTAGTGTACAAAGAAATATGTATTTTGGTTTGAAGGCTTCCGTGGTTGTTGTCGATGACATGTTGTTTTCCGGGCTGGTTCCCACGTTGGTTATTAGACCTTGACGTTTCGACACTCATGTCGGTGTCTTCCTCAGTTTCAGAGCTACTTCTGAGGAAGACACCGACATGAGTGTCGAAACGTCAAGGTCTAATAACCAACGTGGGAACCAGCCCAGAAAACAACATGTCAAAGAAATATGTAGCTGCAACGTGGAGTTCGAATTTTTCGTTTATGTGCCTTAGTTTTCGAGTAATAGCTTGCCAAAAATACGCATTTTTAAGCAAAATATAACAACAAATATTTACATTACCGTACCAAATTCAGAAAACACTCGAACTCTACGTTGTAGCTACATCTTCTGTCATTGTCATTTCAAAATTTCACTTCGAAAAAGTTTCGAATAACTCGGTAAAATGTAAAACGGTAGGTGCTTAAAATGGCCCGATTCGCTCTAGGTAAACGCCCCTCTTAAGGAAAAGCGCTTTTAAATACAGATTCAGTGCAACACAAAGTAAAAACAGTGTTTGTGTTATTACGCCTAAAGAGGTTGCCAGTGACAGCAAATTATCAGTAATTCGGAAGCACAGGTACTTTAACGACGACATATCAGTTAAAACACATATAACATGCACTTGCAAGATATGAATTGAACAGAATCGCAAAGAAATTATGCCCGCCTTGCTGTATTGCAGTGGGTTATTTTTAATTATTCCAATTACCATTTACAATTACTCCTGTAATATCAGGAACAGGACACTTTTGATTTGCAAAGATTCACGAAATCAACAATAACTTCATGAAAAGTACAAGTAATACAAAGCACAAATACTTCCAAATGTCTGAAAACACGACCAAAGACATCTGCGTGTGTGCTGCCAAGATATATATGCTCAGAATAGTGCGCGTTGCTTAGTTGGAATCGTGAATACAACGAATTTTGAAAGCGACCAAATTTTCCTAAACTTAAACGAACTTATCTAATTTTCCTAAGCCATAACGAACTTAAACCTACCCTAAAAGACAATAAAGTAGCCTAAGACTATACGATGTTGCGATACCGCGAAGTAAAATTCGACGGTGCAACATCGCTGTATTGAAACTGAATCATTGTTTTCGGAATATCGATGTATCCTTGCTATCCCTAGAGAGTACGACGACCCTAGCAAAACTTGACAAAGGAAGAGTAGGACACTATCCACTATTTTTAAACCAACCGTCCAATTTAAATGTCGTCAATATTAGCAGACGTTAAACACACGATAAATAAATGGGAGGCATTTCCGGCCAGAATATATGGTTTTTCTAACATCCACAAATTAGACGTTCCTGTGCGGCGTATCATCTTGCCAGATATTTCCAGCATTTTGTAGGAACACATTGGACAGACCGACTCGTACATCAAGGACTCAACTCATTTTGTCCAGCGGCTCYCTGAAATTCGACTAGAATCGGAGACATTTCGTCTCCCTGTTCACCAAAGCGTCGGTTTGAGAGACGCTGACTTTCTGACGAAACTTGTTCTCGCTGGATATAACTGCCCTATTCAATCACTGCCTTACTAAAGGCTATTTTCAGTAGAAGGGGCTTAACAAAATCCATTAATAGAAGTAAGTGTTATGTGTGGTTTTACAAATAAAATAAATAAGAGATTCTAGGCCTTGAAGGAGGAGTCCGAAAGCTCGGTATTTAGGTAAAAGAATTTGTATTATTTATTGTCACCGACACCCTGACTATTTAAAACAGCCAATGAATTTAACACAATATTTTAATATTAAATCAATATATCAATATTTTAAGTTAAAATTATAAAAACACTAACAGAACAGAGTTCGAACACCTGAGCAGAGTATTTCGTGACTACTTTAAATATTCATCAGGCTGTGCATCCCGGACGCCATAGTGCGCCAGACGAACAGGTTTACACGGGAAAGACTTCCCTACCCTATGTCACGGAAGTTTCCGATAGAATTGGCCGTTTACGTGAGACAAACGAAATAAAGACAATTTATCGGCACAGCTATTCGGAAAATTAAGAACTGGCAAAGACTTGCGTGATCGTGATCCCAAATGTGAGGCATGTGTTTACCGCATAACGTGCAGGTGCGGTAAAGTAGATATAGGAAGAGTCAAGGAAAGTGTTCATCTCCGTCATATTGCACATGGTCGGAACGGAACAATCTGCGGTGGCTGAACTTTATTTGCGGTCCATAACGTTCCATTTGATGACACGAAAAAAATGTGTAAAACAGGTTCCTTCGTGATAACTTTAAGAGAAGAGACGAGGCTCTGACAATTAGTAGTGTCTGGCTACCAGCTATGTCAAAGCTATACACTGACAATATTTAATAGTTTCCAAAGATGCTGAGCACAGAATAACGCCAAGAACTATTAGATCCTATTATTAGGATAAAAAAATCTGCATGATTTTATACCACTCTATGTTGTGGACAGAACATGGCATGAGTACGTATCATATATGCCGGAATTTAGGGGCAGTACTGTTTGTTGTTATTACATAGACGGAATAAGTACAAACGTTTTTTTCTTAGAATGAGCAAGTATACAGCCATTCTGACATGCGTACGCTTCGGGCAATTACAACAGTTCATTTATCCTGACATGTGAAATTTAGATTCTAGATTCCTTCCATAACCATTAAAATTTCAATTTATTTATTTAAACACCGGGCGAGGAAATAGTATGGAATCCCGTAATTGTCCTGGAAACTATGCGTTTAAAAATATTAAAGACAAACGTTATAAGGTATAAAAAGTTCTATCTTCTCAGCTTATAAGTTTGACCTTCAGTTGCACTTTAAAGGTCAGGTCATTGTCACCGCGATTTTTTTAAATATTCCCCTATTCTGGTAGCTTATCTCCAGAGCTTTCTAAAACACTTAAGAACTTATATTTTTCCTTAGAATTGCTTAAGTTGGGAACCTTTGAATTTACAATGCCATCGCCATTAGTATTATCCAAGACGTAACATGTGGATGTTGTAGCTCGTGTCAAAAGCTTTCAAAAATACTGTAGGAAGTCATATATTTCTTCAAAATTCGTTAAACTTATAAGCTGTGAAGATACATTTACTGACACTATAACACTTGGTAATGTTTCAGTTTTTATTGAGTTTAACCTCTTATATGTTTCGGCTTATTAGGCAAAGCGGATAAAGGCAACACAGTAACAATTTCTAATAAGTCAGAATACATACAAAAAATCAAAAATATATTGAGACCCAACAAGCACATATCAAACAAAGATTATTCAGCTACAAAAACATTGCAATACAATATTCACTGAACAAGAAAAGTATCAAATAAAGAACAAAAATCCACAAGCATCGAAACTCTATGCTTTACCGAAATTGCATAAAGCAGACATACCAATGAGACCGGTTGTGTCTTACATTAACGCTCCCGCTTATAAAATTTGTAGAAAACTCAGTCACTTGATACCGGAATTAATTGATTTTAAATCATCTTTTGCAGTAAAAAACTCGATAGATATCGTCAAAAACCTACAATATATTACCCTCCAACCTAATACAAAATTACTTTCCTTTGATATAAAATACCGATTCACATCCATTCCAGTTGAGAAAGTCAAAAATCTTGTAATTGAACATATTAATTCAGTTAACTTAGATGAATCCCTCAGAGAAGAATTGGTCTTCTTATTAAATGAATGCATTAATCAAAATTACTTTTGTTTTAATAATCAATATTATACTCAAGAAGATCGCTTACCAATGGGTTTCCCATTGTCACCACTGCTAGCTGAGATATACATGAATAATTTCGAAAAAATCATATTCAAATCAAATACTAATCCAGTCAATTGCATTCAGTTTTGGACGACATATTTTGTATTTGGACAGGTACAGACAGAAATCTGGATCAATTTTTAAATTACATAAACAGTATTCATGAAAAAATACAATTTACTATAGAAAAAGAAAACAACAACAGGATAAACTTTTTAGACCTTACCATAACAAAGAAGTCAGGAATACTAAATTTGAGCATTTCTAGAAAACCAACCACTACCGATATATTAATTCATGCCGAATCTAAACAATCAGTAAGTATAAAATTGTCACCTTTTCATAGTTTGATTCACAGACTACTACAGGTTCCGCTAAGTACAGCAGATTTTGAAAAGGAATCACACATTATCAAACAACTGGCAATAAGAAATGGGTACGAACCAAAAATGATTGAAAAGATGATCAGTATTAAGAATTAAAGAACATAAAAGATCCATATTAAATAATAGGAAGTTAACTGGCTTTTCAAAACATTGTGTAACTCCCAATCATACATTTGACGAAAAAAGATTTAAAAACATTACATAACGTTCAAAACGGCATCAGGTTAGGATTATTGGAACAGCTACACATAAGCAGAATACTTAACAACCCCCACAAAAATATCTGTAACGATCAAGTGGAATTCCCTAGTTTGTTTATCAACGTTGCCATAAATGCCACCCGCTCGTAGGTATAGAGGCTCGTGGGATCTGCATCTAACTTTAAGCAACAGTTTCATTTGTAAACTCTTTGAGAAAGGCCTAATAAGCCGAAACATGTAAGAGGTTAAACTCAGTAAAAACTGAAACATTACCAAGTGTTATAATTATTAAACTATTTCTTCATTACGTTATATTGGCCTACGTAACCCAAGATTATCACTATTCGCCCTATTTTTTGTCATAGCACATTCACAATATTACATACTACCATATCACCAAAAAGCAAATACAAATTAATGTATCAGCGTCGGCAAAAACGAGATTATTAATTTATTGTTTGCGTTTATAAGAGCCCCATGTTGAAATTAACCCGCACTTATGAGTTTTGGCTTATAATACCTAGGTTATAGTGGAAGTAACAGTCGCATTTGTTGCCTACAAAAGGAACAACAGGACTGCTACCAGACCAAATTTCTTTGATTTACCCCATATAAACGCAGGTTGTGTATTAATTTTTAGTGGGTTTTACAGGCATATGAAGAAATGAAAAAGTATTGCCAGCCTTGACCGAGATTTGAACTCGGGCCTTTTGAACACTAGTCAAACGCTCTATCCACTGAGCTACCAAGGCCCTATTCAGAATCGAGGTCAAAGCGGCATATATTCATCAAAGTTATGTAATGCTGCTGAACGCCATCCAGCGAATTTACAGTTGAATCGCTCGTCGCTCGTTGTTTGCGAGCTTCGGAGCGCAATTCACTGCGGTGGCCAGATTGTGGCGACCAGCAGCTAATTACAACCGAATTATATATTATTATATACAGTGAAAGTTAATTACTGCCTGAATTGAGTCCTTATGAACATGTATGATAATTTTTAATGGGTTTTCAGGCATATGAAGAAATGAAAAAGTATTGCCAGCCTTGACCGAGATTTGAACTCGGGCCTTTTGAACACTAGTCAAGCGCTCTATCCACTGAGCTACCAAGGCCCTATTCAGAATCGAGGTCAAAGCGGCATATATTCATCAAAGTTATGTAATGCTGCTGAACGCCATCCAGCGCATTTACAGTTGAATCGCTCGTCGCTCGTTATTTGCGAGCTTCGGAGCGCAATTCACTGCGGGCCTTGATAGCTCAGTGGATAGAGCGTTTGACTAGTGTTCAAAAGGCCCGAGTGCAAATCTCGGTCAAGGCTGGCAATACTTTTTCATTTCTTCATATGCCTGTAAAACCCATTAAAAATTATCATACATGTTCATAAGAACTCAATTCAGGCAGTTGCGTATTAAGTTAATGACTAGGTGTCTGCCGATATTAAGTTAAGGTTGGTGACGTTAACACGTCTTACGCCGCACTTTATGGATCATTATGTGAAAACCGGTACTGAGTCATCTATCGGTGGCTTTACGTTCAAAGACTAAGTTGCTACATTCTGTGAGTACTATAGGAACCTAGTTTGCTGATTGCCCGGTAATTTGGTGAAAATTGATAATACTTCGTCTAGCGGTGGCTTTACAGACTACGACGTAGATACCTACATTACCGATTGACCAATGAGGATTTGAGTTCATTGGAAAAGCCCGGCGAGAAAAGAGCCGAGCGGAATAAAATCATTTTGATTGATTAATTTTTATCAAAATAATTTTAGCTCAAAGTTAACTATCTTCACTGCCCCGTATATAGATAGACGTGTCCCCGCCAACAGGTTTTTGTTACTATTTTCTAATCTTCACCTGGGTATATCACGGCGAATGCTTCATCAGCAAGAATACAAATTCTTCTGATTGTCTGACCTTTTTTCCTGTGGATTGCATTTTGAACGCCATCTAATGCTGCCATATACATCTAGACGTGCTCCATTTTCGTGGTTGTTGGAGATACATGCACTTCATTGGGGTCAAAACTTACCTGCACAATTTTGCAGTAAACCGCCGGCGGTCCTATTATATAGATCCAAATTGCACGTTATCTAGGATGTTAAGTGTCAAGCGCAACCATTACCTACAGGCTTTATTGCTTGTAATAGACTATCAGCTTTGCGGTGTTCTATTTCACGGAAGGTATCTACAAAGACAGCACTTAATGAGATCATATAGAACGTCTGGTAAAATAACGCCTAACATTATGTTAGGGATAAAACATTTGCTACAAACCATTAATCCAAACGGTGTACGTATAAACAGGTTACGAGGTAATTCGTATTCGTACGTCTGTCGGGCTATTGCTATCAAATTTAACTTACGGACAATAAGTGCCTTAATTGCACTTAATGTAGCGCAATTACGGCGAAGTTGTGTATATACTTATATAGCGAAACGTGTATATTTTCGGCCAAAAAATATATTGCTGTCATGCTTCTTGGAATTGAAAATGTCTTAGGTTAAAGGTTAGTGAATTATAGAAGTAGAAGCACAATTCCATAGCTTTCATTATCACGATATTACTTTGTTAACCTTATTGGTTATATGAACATTACTTTGTTTGCAACTGTTGCAATCTGACCATAGTTTTTTGGGTTGCTTGCTTAAAACAACTTAATTAAAAAAACCTAGTGATGCTGCAATAAAAAAATCATGATTTAAGAATACTTTTAGTTAAATTACTAGAATGGTTAAAAAACAATAGTCGATTGTATTATTACGTTGTCAAGTATTTCTCCTGGGTTGATTAAATAATTTTGGATTTCATGAATTTTATTCTTCAAACGGTACTGTTCAGGTACAAAATACGTTTTGTCAAGTATACAGTAGTGAATACGCAGCAATAACAAAAATAAAACTCCACCACTGCACACGTACTCACGAGTATGTTGATGGCTCGTCTTCGGCTGTAGGTGGCAATAGGAAAGGACAAGGGGATGCCACCGCGATAGTTCCAGCGCTATTGGAATTCTGAAAAAATAAAGTCTGTTATTTTCGATATTTGACAAAAATGCGGCACGATTTTCCACCGACCATACTGTTCTGCTGTCTCGAACCATCGAACGTCTTTATCGCGGGTTTTTTTTCTTATTCGCAAAAACAAAATCAACTGAACAGGGTCACTTCGCCATCTCTCGCTGTGTTCCCCAAATACTTAACATAAATACTAAATTTAATCAAAATAAAGGATAGCCCAGACAAGTAGAAAGATTGACTAATGAGCATTCGAGCTCATTGGAAAAACCCAGCGAGAAAAGAGCTCAGCGGGATAAAATCATTTTGATTGATTAATCTTTGTCACATTTACCCATTAATTTTAGCTCAAAGTTAACTATCTTCTCTGCCACGTGTTTAAGATAGACGGGTCCACGTCAATGATATAGCCAACAGGTTTTTGAAAGCTTAGAGCTTTATAAATACTGAACTAGATAATTGATAGCACTATATGTAAAAAATTCTTCAACAGTTTCTAAAGTAGACCTATCTTGCTGATTTATAATTCGTCTTCAACATGTCATTAAGATAGTCCCTGGTGGTTGTATCTTTAATGCACTCATGAGTTTATGACTAAACTCACGTTTATCTTAAATAACTTAGAGTAATTTTATTACTCTGGGCTTTTCCAATTGGCTAAATGCTTATTGTACAGTCGGAAATTCAGGTCCCTGTACTTACAAACCCTACTAGCCTACGTTGTAGTTCCTAAAGTCACCGCTAAGTGACTCATTACCGATATTTATACAATGACCTTAAAAGTGCCGCGTAAGATGTGTCCAAGCTAATGATATGCAAAATACATTTAAGGACAGTCCTACAACAATTTTTCTTTGCATTTGTTTTTATTTAAGTTTCTAGGAGATTTTTAAGGAAGATCAGTTACAAATAAAATTTTAAAAATTATCAATATAAACGGGACAGTTTACAAGATGAGCTACTGGCTGTATACAAAAAATGAAATCTAAAGTAAATAATTAAGTTAGGTCGCCTCTTTTAGCCAGATAACATATACTTAGAAATCGAAATATTAAATTGATTTATTTTCTAATAAAGTCGATGCCACAAAAACTAGTGGAAGGTACCCTACATTATGCAATGATCCAGGTTACAAGCGCTGGATTTAATAACTGGTTGTGATTTGAAAATACATTATTTTATGTTGTAAGCCATAATTCTTAATTTTTGGAAATATTTATTTTGTTTCGCGATAAACCAGGGATTTTTTCAGTAGCACAAAATTTGCATAGAGCGCATTTCTATTAAGATATAACGGTGATATCTCTATAATTCAAACCGAGAAATTAATTTTTTCCCAATTTCGGCCAGCTAGAGCAATTTCTCATCACTTCCGATAAGTATTATAAAAATCAATATTTGTGCGTCATGCAATGGAATACGGAGATATTAATCATATTTATTTAGATAATTGACAAAATCAGTAATCCTAGATAATCTAATGAGGTCGTTTTCTGGAATGCGATTTGTCCTCTTGTAATGGAATGAATTTTAGTGTATAAACTTTAACAGGATGGGTAGTTTTGGAATTCGTAAAATAATCGACTATAACACTATAAGTGGATGGGCTAGGTTATTCACAAACATAAGCCCTATCATAAGCGTGAGGATCCGCGTTATTCCAAAAGATACCAAGTCGGTTAAAGTAACTACCAGTGGTGCGCTTTTACGATGTTCGATTATATGAAATGTTTACCTATGCCGCAGAATAACAAGCGTTGCTTGTATCTGAACTTTTTATCTTTCTCATAATTTCGATGACCATTTAAAATAGAAGAAATAACTGGGCGCGTATAATAGAACGCTGTTTTAGTAAAATACTGCATGCTTACTGGTCGATTCTTTTTTTGATATTCTGGTATGCATTCTTTTATTTTTTTCTACGTGATCAGACAACAAGTTACTAACATAGTAGCCGTAATGAATTCAAATGATATAATAACGAAAGGGACTATATGCTGTTCCTTAACAATTGGAAAACAAAGCATGCCTAAAGATATTGCCTTCATTAACCCACTGGTATTATGCTCAGTCCTTACTCAATTGACAAGCAACATTAAATTGAAA
Organism: Rhyzopertha dominica; assembly: GCA_025024175.1. NCBI lineage: Eukaryota > Metazoa > Arthropoda > Insecta > Coleoptera > Bostrichidae > Rhyzopertha > Rhyzopertha dominica. The sequence continues at coordinate 16,618,353 of QCXZ01000003.1, forward strand.
CTTCAGGAGCAGAATGCCGCCTTTTTATATTAAAAGTTGTGTTGGGCGGCTGCAAATTACACTATGAATACTGTAGATCCCAATTTTTGCTATTAAAGTGTCTGGAATGCTGAATTTGGTTAAGCCATGCCCTTTCAAATTGCATTTTCTTTACCCAACGTTGTTATAGTAATTAAGAAATAGTTTGATCTATGCTTGCAAAGATAGACTTGATATAAAGAGTCGCTGGAATGTCTCGCTAACGAATCATAAAATTGCTATTACAGAATTAAAAAAAAACAAGCCATTAAAAACCTGGCAGTTAGATTAAAAATAACCCAGACGATGAATGCGCATTATGAGGGATGGTATTTTTAATCGAAACAATATGCAATGGTGGTGTCAATGTGGGGTGTACGATGGTGTAGAAAATTACATATTTTGCGTGAAGTCTTTGATGGCTATTACTTAAGATGTGTTTTCAACATATTACAGGAAGATGAAAGTCCCTATTTAACCCTTATGAATTATTATTATGGGGTTAAATCAAAGATTACAACAAACCGCGAATGAATTAAAAGGAAAACGCTGTTATAAATAAGAGTAGAAGCTCTCTATAAATCAGAAATGCAATTCCGTCACTCAAAAGGAGTCGTTTTTGAAACGACGGATAGCAATTTGAACATTTTCTTTAGCTTACTGTTGTTGTATTCTTAGCATGATTTATAATTAGATATACTTGTATTTACTTTACACCTGCATTGCTAGATGCCTCCTGCTCAGTGGCGGCTCGTGACAAATTCTATTGGATCGGCAGAAAAAACTTTGGTTCACTCTAGTTGGTCAATGTTATTTATTTATAAATTAGTAAATAATTTTGTATATACTCGTAGTTGTTGTTGTTTATTACTTGCTACTTCTGCAAATTTTCATATCGCCGCAAGTTAAAAAGATAGTTCATTTGTTAACAAATAGCCTAATCTGGCAACTAGCTTCATAACGTTGAGCGTGCATCTGTACTGCACCGGAGAGGAGAAGCCGATATATGTCGAGCCCAATCCGAAGATGTATTCGGAAGTCAGGCAGACAGCATTAAGCGATTATATGGGTATTGGCGCTTACTTATTTTTTTCTGTTAAAATTAAAATTCTGTTAAATGTTTAAAGGTATCTGCTTAAAATTGTTTATTTAAGAGGATAGCTATCGTAGAACATTCGGGTAGTTTTTCGTGATTTCAGTATTGAACTCTATATATATATATATACATATATATACATGCCGGGCCTCCTTTATTAACTTCAATAAAAACATATATACGTAAAATTAAATTATGATTATAAAAAAACTGTAAGCATGTAAAGGGTGTCAATCAAATAATTTGTAATACTCAGTAGAAAACAGAACTATAATTGGTTGATTAAAAAAAAACTTGAAATAATTGAAATAAATGATGAAGTCTGTTTTAACGTTTTATGCCGTCTGCCGGACCCAAGCATTGCCAAGTCTCGATTTTCGCCTCAGGATTCAATATGTGCCAGCCCAGCCACTGTTGCCGAGTAGCGTAAATTTTTCGGGATAACCCGTAAAAATGTGATTTTGGCTAATTATTAATTTGATGGTAATGTAAAAAATACGCTGCAACTGTTTCAAGATATCTGAACATAATAAAACAAAATATACATAAAAATACGAAAAAAAAATTCTTCGATCAAAACTCTGAGTCGGCAGTGCCGACCCTGCCGACCCGGACGACCCGCGACTGCTCCTGCTATTAGTATTTTTGGTAAGTAGGTACGTAAGTATACTTTATAGAGTATATCATGCCGACAAAGCGGGCTTTAGCTGTCTTCGTAGTCACCATCTACGATTATATGCAGAAATAATGCAACAAAAAAAACAGAATAGGAATTTCTCAATACTATTGGAAAAATACCTAACATGATATAGAGCGCCCAATAACCTTCTTTGATAAACAAAATAACAGCTTTGCATCGTAGCTTCTTCAGTTTAGAAAGTAAAAAAATATTTGTGCTATTGTTTTATTGCTTTCTATGTATCTACTTGTGGACTTAAGTTTGATATTTAACATTCTAGAAATATGTCAAAAGCAATAAATTCTTGATTGCTTAAAAACAATAGTGACAGTCAGTTAGCAACTGCGCCGTAGACAGTTTTGTAGGAATAAAAAATGTCTACCGAAATGTATTGGTCTAACGCTGAAAGTACACGTTAACATCAATTTAATGAGCTATTGCTGCTCCGTTTTCGGTACGTGTACGATCTACATTTCGACCCTACCTTGTTATCTATGTTGAATTACAATTAACACCCTTTTCTTCTTTTCAGGTAAGTTTCCATCTTCATCTATAAGTGCTCAGCAATAAGGTAACTAAAACTGTTTTAATAAGCATATTTATAATCGTTTGCGTACAGTGTGTATTTATCTGAAAGACGTGAATAACACATGCGACAGGCGCGTTCTGTAATGGCAAGCGTAATTAGCAATGAAATTGGCACAATGGAATTAACACTCAACTGCCACAGAACAGATAATTGATTTTCATAACAACACCTGGCGTTTAATTATTCGAGTCCGTTCCCGTTCTGCGATGTGCATTTATAACGGACATTATACCACTTCAGTGTACGCGGTCACGGAATAAAATTGCAAAACGTTTCTTTTTGTAAAATGGAGTTGATTGGTCAATATTCTTTAAGTGTGCCCGTGTTCGCCCGCCCGTCAAGCTTTATTTTCAGTATACTAAACCTTTATTTTATACGCTTATAATTAGAGAATCGAATTTGATTGACCAGTAAAATTTAAATGTATTATAAGTCTCGCTTACAATTTGAAGCAATCAGCTATTTAGAACGGTCAAGAACTTGCTATATTTTCTTTATACACTACTTTATACTCACTGTAGCAGTATTTCACTTTACCGAGTTTGTTTTGTCATTATAATTATCCGTTTTGGAGTAGCATAGCAAAAGTTTTTTTTATATGTGCAATGTTTATTGATAACCACTAAAAGTTCAAAAACTAGAATCATGGCTTTATACTTACTGATTATAGCTTACCTAATCCTATTGTAAATTGTACTGTGCAAAGCCAGAACAAGAACAAACATGGAAGGTGCATGGATTTGTGAAGCGCAAAATGTTAGTAAACAATTTTTTGATTTTATTGCGCATTAAACAATATTTAGATATTTCGTGATATTTCAGAATAATTATAAAAGAGAACGGATCAAACAAGCCAAGCTTTTCTGTTTCTAATACGAACTTTTGTAAATTAGTGCGTATAATTTGATGCACATTTATTGCTCCACAAGTGACAATCGTGACAGTTCATTTTATTGCACGAGCACTAGGACGTAGGTTTACGATGGCAAACACCATCATCGACTTGCTTGACTTGTTTTTTTTTTTAATGAACGCCCGTTATTTTGTTTATGTGAGAAAATAGAGACATTTTTAAACTCTATATACAAATTACTTTAAGTGATATAAAAAGGAGCTTTCCGCAATCTAAAATTTAGTTTTGAAGATAATAGGGAATTTACTTTCAATAATTTCTTTAGACTTCATTGCAGGGTACACAAATAATATACATTATGTAACTGGATTTACTGTAAATGTAATAATTTTTCTTCGGTTAACAAAGTTAGTAAGTATATTTTGGAATTTTAATTAAATTTGTTGTTTTGTAAAATATCTTATTTAAGTTTAGGTATTTAAGTGATATATTAAAGCATGAATATAAGAAATTTTGATACAATAGATATACATTCAGAGTGGTTCAGATTACGTGGGATAGAAGGTGTAGCACTTTTCTATCTATAAAATCAAGCATTTAAACAAACTAATTGGTTTAACGTTTCTTCAGTGTTTCTGGAGCATTATAAAGGTACATATACGCAGAATGAGCATTCGTAATACTTGAGCTACTTCAATTGCTTTCCTTTAGAATACTCTATTGGCTTCTATACTGCACGCTGGCTTTTGCATGGCTTTCTAATATCCGTGTCCTGTCTACTTATTCGTATCGACAATATACATAATTTTTTAATATAGTAATTTCCTACGTATATAAAGATTATTTGTATACTACTACAGTGTTCCTACTAAATATTGAGGTACTTTTGTGTATTTTCAAATGTGCGATGTTTACGAAAACTGGAAAACATATTTGGACAATATACCTTGATACTACTGTACCGTTAACAGTATTCTAAAATTAATGTGCAGGGCAATCTGCATAATATCTAATCAGCGTAGTGGAATATCGTCCGATTACATTGTGTTAAATCATCCCTGGGTTCACAGGCCGAAACGACTGGCTAACCGTTTATCGCGTTACCCCATAAACAAAAGGAAAGTAACCGCTTTAATCAGAGTCTAGACTAAATGGGTACAGGGTTTAAATTCAACGGGATTAATGTTCTGTACATAAAAGGTGTATCGATTTAAAGTCAAGCACAATGTTAAGTGCTACATCACGCGGTTTTGTAGTGTATGTTTGGACGCAATTATGCTTTGGAAGACAGATCGATGGCGAGTATTCACTGTTTTGACTGATATGTGTAAGTGTATTACTAGAAACATGAACCTAATTTATTTATGTACAACTTAACCTACTTAAACCTTGGCCGTCGTTTGTTTAAAGTGCTTGAATTGATTATTTGCTAGCAATTTTAAAGCAGTTTACATCTCAAGAAAATATTGGACAATTGTATTAGAAACGAATACTGAATTGAAATAATTCTACCACTCCCGTTATTATATGTATATACCTACAAATAATACTGTAGCATTCAGTAAAGTAAATAATTTTATACGGATAAGTATAAAATTTATTAATTTATGAGAATGAGACATAATAAACTTTAGAAAAGTAATAATTAGGAATTTGCATGATTTTTTTCACTTTACTTTTTTTCCATATGATATTCTCCTATATTAAAAAACGGTGAGTAATTGCTTTTTTTAATATTCATCGGTATACTTATAATAAAATAAAATCTTTCGAAAGAAATCAGCGGTTTTAAACGCGAGTTCAAACGTACCGTGATTGGCTGAATACAAAATTGCATCACGGAACGGTAACGAGGCCCCGCCCACCAAGATCGCTCGCTGCATAAAGTACGTCAAATAGAACAATACGCGTCAAGCTGATTTCTGGCAGTAGCAAATAAGGGCTCTGTAGTATAGTGATTAGTGTATTACCGTAGCGTGACGTGGCCGTCTCGCCGCAGCCGTTTGTGCGACAGGATTAATTAGGTATAATCTGATGTTCCTTAGGTATTTCCCCGACCGCGGTTTTCCAATAGAGCAATTCAAGTCCGCATCCATTAAACCATAAACATTTTATAAGTTGTTAGTTTAGAGGAGAGATTTTGGACTACCCTACACGATTCCCAGACTTATCACATCACCATTAAAGCGTATATAGAACATCATCGGCAAAAATATTTAGTAATTGCCACAAACAGAATGCTGTAATAAAAGCGGCGGAACGTCACAATAAATGGTTGTTACTTATTATTGTACAACGACCTAAATTTTCATCCTTTGTTAAGTTAATATAGAAATATTCAAAAGATTTCGACATTGCAACGCTTTAGAGTTCCAGTATACATAATATGTGGCAATGATATAGTGTGTATCGATTGCAGGTAAGCATTCAATTTTAAACTAGACATTATATCTTTTAGACGGTATAGAAATCAATGTGCAAACTGTGATGGAATGTACTTTCCGTTCCGTTTAATAAATTCATTAAAACATCTCATTTAAACATTCTAATATCTTATAATTCTGTAAATAGAAGGTTTTCAGTCATAAAATACGAAATCTGACTTTAAGAGTATAAACGCAAAAACAATAATGCACCCACTGTTTATCGCACAAATACACTTTCTCAATCTGAGCATTATTAAATAAGCTCTATGGCAAATTCGTCTCCACTGTTACTAAGGTCTAGGGTCGAATATTATAGCGTCTATTGAACCAAAACTGTCGCTTTGTAAATACTGGTGCTCGGTGTATTTATTTCATGATATTAAATTTCCTTTTGATCTGTAACCTTTGCTTTTTTGCTTTTTACCCACGCCGCGCCTGCCTTCTGGCTGCCGGCATTTGTCGCATGTTGAACAAAGCGGATCATGCAGTGAATCGAAATTATAAATTTATTTGTAATCGCAACGAATAACACGAGGACAGAAGGGATAAAAGCTACACTTCAGAAATTGAAAATACCGCATTATGAGATTTAACAATATAGTTTGTCCAATGAATTTAAACAGAAAATTAGTTGATTTTGTTTGCAACCGGGTTTATACTGAATGACAGCATAACGATTTTTTATATTTCTACTCAAAAAATTAATTCAGCTCGGGTAAAACAGAAATTATTCCGGGCTACGACACAGGAGAGTACAGCGATCCAAGTATTCAAAGAGCGTAAAGGTCAGAATGCTTGAAATGAAATTCCTTAATGAAAAAAGATTAGCCTTCCTGTCTGAGAATGAATGAAGTAATTAGAGAATGTAATGCAAAGCATTTAATAAGCACCACATCAAAGCAAAAAGGAAAAGTTTTTCGCACGGAGTGATTACGCAGATTTAGAAGCTGCGATAACATAACGACAGCTTAATTTATGCTCACGGGCTTTCTTAGATAAAACCCTGTTTGGTTTGCAAGATGGCGTTATTACCCCTATAAAAATACACTTGCATGTATGTGAGGTATATAACGAAAACTGTTTTTTGTTTTAGTTGTGTTTTGCGTAAACTGCCTTTAATGACTATGAAATTATCTGCTTATTTCTTATTAAACGATAATTATTGGTTGGTTCATAATTATTGACTGACTTGTTTATGGTAAACAATTAACAGTTTTTAGCTTAAACCAAATGTTGGTATAGTTATGTAGATGATAGTTTTTGATTTGGCCCACTGATATACAAGGTGGGGCTAAAACAGTAGCTACAACAGTAGTATACTGGTCTTGGGTATCGAAATTTGCAAGGATAACAACTGACAGTTAAGGACATAGCAACACATGCGGACAAACATTTGCATTGTACATTTCACTCTCCTCCTGTACAAAATAATCGCCTAATAACACATTATTTATTTAAACTTAACGTATTTCAGATGAAACCTCACTGTAGCATGTTCATCTAAAATAAGCGTCCATAAGAAATGGTTACAGTAATATAAATATTTGGTCAGTTATAACTAAAAGTGCTTGTCAGATTAAGTAAGTTTTTAATCACAATACAATAAATTAAAATTATGGTTGCTTTTCGGAAAAATTGAAAACGATACTGATTACGTGCTAGTTGCTGATAAGCCATTTAGATAAAGTTTTGTATTCCGCTATACATCAAGCACTTTTAGAAAGTGAAGCTGCAGCGAATATTACATAGGTTACTAAGTAACAAACAGATAAACATTCCGTATCTGAGCAACCATATTTACTTAAACATATGATTGATTTTTATACAACAAATATTTTCTAGAGGAAATTTATTATTATAAATGCTTCATAAAAGAGTATGCAGAAACCAATATATATCCGACAACGCAAATTATCAACTACGCGATATTTGAGTATTTTTTAATCCATCGGATTCGATTTTATAAAACTAAAGCATTGCTTCTGTGACGCCTCGCTTAGTTTTTGTATTTATTAACATTTAAAATTTTGGAGGTTGAGTTTTTTCACATATACAGCAGAACACAAAATAAATGGAATTATCAAGAAAAGATTAACGAACTTCGAATCAAAACAACTTAAGAATCGTACACTGCAAATGAAAAAGTWCAAACTTAAAATTAAATACGTTGGAAATCACAGTTGGCAATCGTACAAATAAATCATATGCTGTGCTTAAGTGAGGTTTAAACATTGTAGAACAGTGATAATAATCCATCCTGTCAAGCTCAAACACAAAAATATATTCCCACAATTAAAACAAATCACTACACCTATTAATACTGATACAATAAACAATATCAGAACAACTTAATCTACCTGACAGACAAGTTGAACTGTAAATTTCCTAAAAAATTATAAATCATCTTCAGAACCAATGATGATAGTCTACATAGTGGGAGATCGATAAAATAAGCAATTCTCTTAGTTTCAGAAAGTAAACAGTGGCATTCTGGCTAACAAACTTTATTTAAATAAAGATAAAAAAGTAAATTTCTTAATTTAACTTTACACTACAAGAGGTACAGAAACTCTAGGATTTATAACATTTCTTGGCATCTGCATTGATGGTACGGTAACGGTAACATATTGACACCACTGCAGATAGACTATGCAAAAATATTTATTTAATGCGTAACTTGACTAACTTGGCTAGGTGTCTGCTCAGTTGTCAGAACTGCCTTTTTTGCACTCATACCCACTCATTTAGAATATTTCATTGCTCTATAGCGACGTATTACTTCGGTACGGTGATTATTTAAACTATACAGACTAGCTATAAGTACTATACCTGGTTTTGGATTTCAAGATGGTTGCAGATCTTATTGCTGTTTTTCGGACCCTTCAGGTTTATTTTATTTTTTCCGAAAATAATAATAATTTCAGATCTTTAAACTAATTCAATAAATATATTACTAGAGGTAATTTAATGTGTTTAGATAACTACAAGCTTAATAAATCTAGACACGAAACAACTACTACTGCATTAAATTGTATAATAAATACGTCTACTAGCTTAAGAAACAAAACTTCTAAAGTACTTATAAAACAAAATAGTACTAACTAAGTAAATTCACTAAATAATCGTGACAAATTGTTAAGCGTAAGTGACAAGAGTTTAAAGGTGTGATCTGTTTTTCAGAGATATTTTAAATTATCTAGAGTATGTTGTACATACATCCAAAAATTTCTATTTTGATGTCATTTAACAATTTCAGGGATCGATCTATCTGTATAGGAGAATGTTGTGCGTAATTGCGGATGTAAGATATAGTTGTCTTACTGCACTTCTTGATTTGGTTGATGATATCACTCGTAAAGCTGATGTTGGAAATATTAGTGCACTTGTTCTGTTGGACTTTTCCAAGGCTTTCGACAGAATTAATCATAAATTATTATTTTCAATTTTGGAGTATGTCGGATTTTCGCAGAATTCAGTGAATCTTACTGAATGTTATTTTACTAATCGCAAACAATATACTGTGACGGATTTCGGTGCATCTGAAGAGTTATTACGTCTGGGGTGCCTTAGGAATCTGTGCTTGGACCTATTTTATTCTGAATATATACATGTAACTTGTTGTCTTGTGTTCAGTACGGTACTTCGATGTATATGCTGATGACACCCAGGTCCGTTTTTTGTTTCCCTTTAGTAATAATTTCGCAAATAGAATTATTAATGAAGATTTAAAGCAATTGCAACTAACTTCTTTGCAGCATCAATTTAGTTTGACCGATTTAAAGAGCTCAGTACTGATATTCGGTAAAAACAAAGCACTTAACGATAACGCGTTAGAGATAGAGCCGAACGAAGGTGTAATAGTTGACAACACTGACCTGACCTGACCTGACCGACGTGTTGAGTTTACACGTTCACATACATCGTATCTTTTATCTAGACGGATAAATCCTATAACATGCGCGAGAAAATTCTGTGACGACCAGTACCGAAGTCGCTATGTTGCTCGTTTGTAGAACAGCTGCGGTGCTGACAACTTCCGAACACAGATGCCCCCTAATTCGACCTAAATCCTCCCCTAGATTTGAACACAGTTCCCCAAAATTTTCATACATTGGGCATGAACCGCACCTCCTCCTTCCTTATTCTTTTGTGCCCGATAGCAATGGCATTAAGAGAGATTCTAACCACAAAATAACAAAATAAACATGGTATCATTGGTGCCATAGACATAATCCTCCGCTGCTATAAAATATGAAAATATCAAGAAGTCTATACTAATCTTGGAAAATATTAAGAAGAAACTTAAGAAAAATCCCCTAAAAATTCCCTTAGGCAATTCTCCTATGATTTGAAAACCGACTTGCATTAAAATATTCTCCTAAATTTCGGGGATTTTCCTCTAAGTTGGCAGCACTGCTGCGCAGTATAAAGCGCAAGTTTGACCGAGTGAATAGCAATTGGCGAGATCATTTGTGGCAGGTTCTGCTTTTCGTGTTATTGCGCATGTGTCTGGTCTTACAAGAGCGATGATCAGTTATCATAAAATCATGTTATCATTGCGCATTGTAATAAACTTGTAAGTAACTATGTATTTCTGTGGTTTTACTTAGGTTGTGTTTTTGGTGTGTTGTCATGGTTTATAACCTTGAGTTGTCCCAGCGTATTCTAATAACAGTAGAGAGAGGAAAAGCCCACGTTACTGCTACACAAAATGATGGTTGTTTATTAAACAGAAAAGCTTATTGTTGACTTAGGTATATTTAGAGGTCTCTAGATAAACTCGTGCCGCGGAGGGTTGGATGCATGATGTAAAAGCAAGCTTAGTAAAAAGTGCGTTTTAATAAGCAAAATCAAAAGCCTGCTTCCACAACAATAATATCGCAATATTTACCAATTTAGTAGGCCACAAGCAACTGATTTTACGCACGTGGCCTTGAAAACTGCTGATGGCAACAGAAACATGTACCTTAACATTGTTGCCAAGTTGAAAACTTCCGTTTCACTTAGTACGTCATATCTTGTGTAGCCCGTTTTAAAACTTTGACTTTTCATGTACTTGGATTCACTTTTTGTACGGATCAACTATAGAGAGTTCTTTTCATATGTTACAATGAGCAACGAGACATACATTTTTTTGCAAGGATTGCATATTTAAAGCTCCCAAGATGTTATGATATTGCCAGTATTCTAGTGCTTTAGTCCAGATCATGCAATAGAAGCGTACTCTATAAGTAGAACAAACAAGGACACTATATAGATTTGTAATAACAGAAGCAGAAAAAACAATAACAGATTCCCAATATGAAGGTTAGTGAACTCAAAAAAATTCAAAGTATATACGCTGTTATTGCGGTGAAATAATGTATAGGTTAGATGTTTGGAATTCCCAGGTTCCATTAAATCAGTGTACTGATTTTTTTGCGACACATTTTAGTGGTTGCCTAAGAAACAACCACGAGCTACTTCCGAGCAAACCGACAGTTTGTAATACAATGCATAAATGGGACAGTAAACGCCCCAGGTGATCAATCATGTTAATGCGATAGGAACCGATGTCATCTGACATTCACCAAGCTGACGAACCACGAAGAGTGTTGATGTCGTCTGAACTAATTAAATTAGACCCTCGGTCTCCGCTGGCTTTGAACAGTTTAAATTTATCTTGCTCGCAGATTACGTTTTCCCTGTTGTGGTAGTTTTATCCTTCGGGCGCCAAAGATTAACAAGGTTCAGCGATAATAATCAGAAGACGAAGGTTCATCCAGTTTCGTTTTTTTTTTAATTCATTACTTTAACGCCCCAGAGAAATTAGTTCCAGTTTGGGCTTGTGGTGCTTTAGAAAATTGCCTACTACAGAGGTTTAATTTTAATTTACTCCGGTTTAATAGATAGGGGTACCTGTATTGATTGTAGGTTCAGTGTGTAGTTGAACTCCTCTATATGTACGAACCAGAGATGTAAGTTGATTGTCCTTTGTAAATACTGGTGGAACATTTATCCATTTTAGCGTACATGACTCTATTGCACTAACTTGTGCTCACAGCCTCAGAATAACACATTTGAAATATTTTAAGTTAGGCTAACTGCATGTTGTATGCAAATGCAATATTGCAATAAATACCTACAATTTTCAGTTTTTCTGCTCTCACGAACACCTTTTTATTAAAGTGAGTTACATCATAGGCTAATTGTTAACACAAAAAAATTTTGGTATAGCTTCTCAACTTTTTATTAGAAAATATAAGATGGGGCAACACGCTGCATTTGTTGAATGGTGATATAGCTATAACAAATGGAGCAAAATGCTACATGTAAATATATTCTGTCTGGCAAAAGTATTTTTCCAAACACAGGCAACTTTGTAGCCAGATAGTGTTCAGTAGCTTGACACATAAACTTTAATACATATATGCTACTTTGACCAAGAATTTGAATAAGGCTTTGATGGTGCCGTTAAAGCACATTTAAATAGCAATCAAAAGGTCCCGGGTTCGATTTGTGGTCAAAGCTGGCAATAGATTTTCAAAAATAATTTTCCTGCAAAACCCTAATAAATTCCTTCTATAATCATTAATTATAAACACATGTAATAAATAACTTTGTTATATAATAATTTGGGTGTAATTAGCTACTGTTCGCTATAATATGGCAAACGTAGCCGATGAAGTCCGCTCCGAAGATCGCAAATAAGAGCGACAAGCGACTCAGCTGCAAAGGCGCCAGATTGCGTTCAGTAGCATTATGCATAAACTTTGATACATACTTGCCATTCTGCCCTGGAATTTGAATAGGGGTTTGATGGTTCGAGTACATATGACTAGCAAGCAAAGGGTCCAGGGTTCGRTTTCCGGTAAAAGCTTTTTAAAAAAATAGTTCGCCTGCAAAAACCAAATAAATACTACTCTAATTGTTAATTATACACACAGGCAATAAATAACTTTGACGTATATGTTTTATCGACCTTGTACTACTTATTAGGTTGTTAAAAATCGAAAACAATGAGATCAGGTTCCCAGGTAGGTGTTTAATTCTTAACTGCATTATTTAAATTATCAACTTTTTAAAATGTTTGTAGACTTTGAAAATAGCCTTGCTGGCCGAAACTAGTGGGCTTTGATTAAATTCTATGTACAATATAGCAACTCTTATTATAGGTACCTCACATAAGCAATACATACACATCAGTATTCTAGTCTACACTACACACTATCGCATTTACGAAAAATAGTAAATGGATAATTGCGATCAAAGGCAAGAAAAATAGCAAATTAGTCTAGACGGTTTATTTTGATTACATAGTTATACGGTTCCTAACGAAGTAACTCAAAGAGCTGTCGTTTGCAAGATACCCGGAAATAATAAAACACTTCTTGCTATCTTCCTATGCAGTGGTGTCGTACTAGTTGTACAGAAAGTGTAGTATAAAATTGTTTTTAGAATTCAGACAAAAAAATTACTTGTGTGTTAGTTATGATAGCTCCGGCTGGGTACAGTCAATCAATGACCATTCTTAATTTATCCGCCATTTTATATAAACGTCAGGAGACTCATTGGATTTGCAGCCAATTCAACAGAAATTAACTGTAGTGAAATGCTTTCCTTCAAAATAAACGAAATGGAAAACATGCTCCAAATTCATTTCCTGTTTCTTTAAAAATAAATACGTTGGTTTCTGAATTCCTTTTGCAGCCTTTTTGTAACTACTGCCAAGCTACAATAAGTACAATATACTGTTAACTGTCATATACTATACTGAAGGTTGTGGATAAAATTATAGTTACAAAATTGATGGTTTTATAAAGTAATAACAACTTGCTTGTACGAAACTCCACAACATTAATATAAACAAATACGTCCGTCATAATATCATTTTGTAGCGGTCACAGACCTGGCTTCATTAAAACAATTATTTTCAGCAAATTTGAAAGCCTACTCAATCAGTCTAGTCCTTTTCCCTATTTTAATGTTTGTACTTCTTATGTAGCTAGCATTGTACCACAATGTTTGAGCCGTTTACTATTTCTAGGTTAGGAAACTTCCGCTTAAAATACCCGGTAGCGCAGCTACCGTCACTGCCACTTACCTAGTATAGATCCTAATTCCTAACTAAAATTTACCATTACGGCAGGGTAAAAACACCTTTTAGTTCCCTACCGTTCAATTTAACAGGTTTACTGTAGTCATAATCACACAATTGTGTGATAACCTAAGAGTTATACGAAACCGTGTCACCCCGCAGCATCCAAAGCTGAGATTTTTTCAACCTTATTAAGTTAATTATCCTACAAAACACTACAGCATATGTTGAAAATATACTCTCCCGCGCCCTTTTTTATATTCAAATATGTCATATATCAAATAATTCGGCAATCTGCAGATGACAAGTATCTGTCAAAGCAATAGTTGTGCTCACTTTTTGGAGAGGCGGCAAATTGATCTAATCGATAATTTCCATAAGGGCCTGGATGAATGAATCGTTTATAGGAACCCTGTACAATCAATTTTTGTGAAATTTCTTGCATTATTTGTATGTATTTTTTGTACAAAAGCATTCTCCGTATTTGCTGACGCATACTTAATAGATACGATTTCTGTGTTTATACGCCATTAAATTCACAAATCAGTGTTTCCGCAGCGAACTGCCAACATAATTCCGGACACGTATCAGTTGTACCACATGTTCTGGCAATGATTCATTTAACTCACCCATTTATCTTTTTACCCATCACTGACTATCCTGTCAACCGCACAAATGATGCGCTAGTGGCCAGCATCGGACAGACTGCTRCATTCGTTTATAAATGCGTCATGCACAGCGATCCAAATGTATAAATATGCAGATTAACAAATTAGTAAATGTAGATGTTAAAGTTTCCAGATATTTACCAGATATCTTGACGAAAACGGTTTTTTAAGATTTATTACAATTAATATTTTCTACGTGTTTGAAATTATTAATGTATTCCATGAATGTTTTATCGAGCAATTGGAAAGTGAAAGAGTATTTATTAATCGTTAGATATAGAAACATATTACCCGATTTCAGAATCTACTAGTCATTCCCAAGGATTTTCAGAACAAAAAACTCTTAGCACCTTGGGCGCAAGCAGAATGCGATATGGGAACAGCTGTCAGGCGAGCGCATGTAAATTCATGTCAATTTGGCAGGATACAAGTAACTTCCCTTTAAGAGGAAATAGTTCCCTTTGAGGCGGATAAACAGCTTTGCCATATCACTTTACATATAGCTGACATATGCTTTCCTACTTTTGCTAGTAGTCCAAGTATCTCTTTAGTCTAGTTACTTTATTGTCTCTAATTCATAGTTTATTATGCTTACGAAATGTTCTAACGTTAGGTAATTGCATAGTTAACAACAGTGATGCAACACAGAGTGGGACGCGAAAACGGTATTGTTTTGAAACATTCGTGCTCAATCATTAGGAAAGGGAGTAAATGGTGAGAGGTGACATTCTATTCCCTTAAATATATCATTTCACTTTTAGCTGCCACCATGGAGCCGTGGACAGTAGAGCTCCGCCAGTGCAGGGTTAGTACAGCGTGAATGTAATAATCCAGTTAAAATTAAAATTGTCATGAAATAGCAGAAACAATAATTTGTTCAAAATGCTTGATATACACATTACTGCCCACGCTACCTAACAGCACAATAACTAAAGTAACAAATTAGTTTTAGCTGGCTAAATATGTCAGTAGCATAAAATTAGATTAAAAATATGCATTGGTTCTTTACCTATCTACCTTTAACACAAGCGGTTTAATTGTATCAGCATAAAAAACAAAGGGTTAGTCAAAAGTATAGAACAATAAGGTTTATTTATGTAAATATGAACTTCACAGCAAAATGTGCTTAACAAGATTTTTTTTAATTAATTTTAATTTTCGTCCTCCCATTGATCGTACCGTGAGGTACGTGAAAAAGGAGAACTATATATATCACTCAATGGAACGGAGTTAATCCGATCACAACCAAACTTGGAATGGTAATAGCCCATGACCTTCTGAGCTCCAATCCGGAGCCCTGTGCTGTAGACTCTCACCGTTCAAAAGTTACAGGACATGGAAGTTTGAAAATTTGAATAAGTTGAGTTATCATGATGGGAACGAGTCAGAGTGATGATGTATCCTCCAACGGTCATGGGAGAACGATTTTTCGTGGCTCCACGACACCGCTGGTTAGCCTACTTTTTGTTTTTGTAAGCTAACGCATTTTCATGGGAGCCTATATTTTTTTTAACGGCAACCAAGCAATTTGAAGCTTGACAATAACGAAGACTATTACAGAAATGTTACACGCAATAACTAAAATACTAAAATATAACAATTACCCCTCTAAACTAATAAAAAAATCTATAAAACAACAAACAAGAATGTTTTACAATAGAATTCAATATTAAAAACAAAAAAAATCCACAGACTTAACATATTTAACCTTACCATACATTCCACAACTTACACAAAAACTAAAAAACATACTAAAACTATATAACATCAAAACCACATATAAACCAATAAACACAATTAAACAGTTCCATACACCATTAAAAACAAAAACACCGCAAAATATAAGGACATACACAATATACAGTATAAACAGTAACAGTAAACAATGTAACAAATAATATATAGGACAGACAGGAATATACCTAAAAAAACAGGATACAACAACATAAAAGTAATAACAACTACACTGCTTTGAAAAAACATCAAGAACTAACTCATACTTTTGACTTCGGTAACAACAAAATTATTGCTACAGAACCACATAAACGTAAGAGACAATTTTTGGAAATGATACCTGTACAAAAAAAACATAAACATATGTGTAAACGACAGGACTGACATACAAGGGCTGAGTAACACATACAACACTATCATTTAACAAAGAAACACACATACGAACACTACATAACGTTCAAAAATATTCCTACTTTAACTTTTGCTATTCAAATTATTCCAGCGATGGAACAAACTCCAAGGTACATTTTGCATTACTATCAAAATTGTAAATGTCATATTAATTTAATGTCAGTTTAATTTGTCAATTATATGTAAATAGTATATTTGAAAAAGATCTGAATAAAAAGATCGAAACGTCATATAAACATAAAAATTATTTGATTCAATATAATTACTAAGAGCCTAAACCTACAAAAATAAACAAGAATAATTACGAATTTTGCCGCCAGTTAAACGATACTCGTATTTCTTGAATTTAGAGGATAAAAATCAAATGGGTTTAAATCAGAGGACCTTAGCAGGGGTTCAATAGTTCCCTAGCGACCATGCACCGATCTGGTAAAACGTTATACAGATATATTAGGCCAACATTTACTCCAAAATGTGGTGGAGCGCCATATTGTTGAAACCAAACATTACAGTTTGGCATTCGTTGCCGGTCTTCATCGGGAAATAATAATTCCGGTAGATATCGGCCACAAGATACGCACACATAGAAGTGAAAGCTAAGCTAAGTTAATTTTGGTAAACATTTTTAATTTCCATTTGTTAATCATTGTAACACCAACTATCAAACATTAAAAGTTAGAAAAGCTCGTAATGTTTGGTTACTCTTGGAAATAGCAAATGTTAAGTAAAATTAATCTTTCATGGAACATTTTAAATTCCACTGAACTCAACCACTGATTATAAAAGAACAAAGAGATATAAACACCATATTTTATTGCGCTTAACAGMAACAGAAAGTACAAATACAAGGAGTACTTATCAGATAGAAATAACAAAAAATAACAACGTATTATAAAAAAATAAAAGTTTTTTTTAAATATATGAATCTGGCACCCTCTTAAAGTGCCACCCGGAGCAGGTACCACGGTTTGCCTAGTCTTCGATGCGGGACTGGCCATACGTAAAGGAGCACGCTACACCACATAACCGGGCATACCAAAAAACACCACGCGTCGTAAAAGAGTTGCACGTATAAAGTAATATCTTTTAAAAACTAAACGCTGCCGCAAGAAATGAGTTTTGGATTCGTACCTATTGAAAATAGTTGTTTGGCACGTTTGTTTGGTAATTTCCTAGGGGTTCTAAAAAATTTCAGTTCGTATGGTGATGGGACGTTCTACTGTACTATTATCAAAATAAGAAAGCGTACCAAACTACTATTTTCACTATCTACAATAATTATTTAAAATAACAAATAGCTGCAGTAAGTACACAGTTTTGAAATGAAAACAGTTAAACAAMCACAATACACTGTGCGTACGCGCGCGAACTTGGGTGAGCATGTGCGTGCTGCTCATTGTGACTTGTAATCAAAAAAACTGTCATTTAAGCTTCTTGAATTAGAATTTTTGTTCAAAAGTTTATTTCTGAAAAAATTGCCAAAATGTCTTCTCTTTTACTTAAAAAGTAAACAGTCGTGGTATTAGGGGAGATATTTACCTGATTCGCTCTACGACTAACCGTTTCCGAGATATTTGCGTTTAAAGTTTCCTATAATTTTCGTTGAGAAATAATGGAATTTCTCCACTGTGCAGGCCTTAATTGCTCTCAACGTTCATACTCGAAAACTCCCTGGCCCATTGGAAGCGATTTAGTATTTTGTTTGGCCAACAATTACATTCCACACAAAAGTTGTCGAAATTGCTCCTCTATTATTGAATTGAAATTCTGTTGCCCTATTATTTGCAATTATCCCGATCAGTAGAAGCTTGCTTTCATACGACTTTTGTCTAAAACTGATGAAATTAAATCTGTATCCGATTTGAGACCAATCAACATCTTGCCTGTGTTGTCTAAGGTATGTGAAAAGTTTCTTCATAAACAAATATATGATTATGTTTGTGAAGCTAAAATTATACAACAACAAAAATTGTACAACAACTGCATTGACTAATTTGGTGGACGAGTATATTGGATCCCTCGATGCCGACAGGGCAAGTCTTTTGGTCTCATTGGATTTTTCGAAAGCTCTTTATACACTGGATCATGTGTTGCTTTGTAGTAAATTGACTTACTACGGTTTCGATCAGGTTTCTGTTAATTTTTTCCGATGCTATTTGCTCAATAGGTGCCAGCGAGTCTTGCTGGRKGGCGAAATGTCTGATGTCCGCAGAGTGACGTCGGGAGTCCCTCAGGGATCTATCCTGGGACCAATTTTCTTTTTAATGTACACCGCTGATTTACTCTCGAAGCCCAAATTTTCAACTTGTGTGGCATATAATAATAATAATAATAATAATAATAATAATAATACTTTATTATCCAGCAGACAATTAAGTCCAATTACAGGATAAATACAAAAACAGAAACAGTCAGCAAAAATGTTCATGTATGCACAAATTGAACTAAATTCTATAATTCAAAGAATACAAAAAATGAATGAATTTATGTATAACAAAGACAATAATGAAAAAAAAAGGTACATAAAGTCAGAGTGGAATTCGAGGAATAAACACTATGGAATACCAGTTATTACATTTTTAGAAATTTTCTTAAATGTTAAGCTACTACCACAAAACAGGTCAAGGGTTTGGTTGTACTTATTATAGTTTCTCACAGCAGTATATAGTGGAGAATTAAAGTGGTGCATGGTACTAGTGACTTCATAGCTAAACAGAGTAGTGTATCTACTAGCTGGTCGCGGGATCTGAAATTTTAGCATCTGTAACAATGGTTGAGATACAAAAGTGCCATCAACTATCTTATACAAAAACAAAACAGAAGAGTAGCATCTTCTATCGGCTAACGCAGATTGAGAAAAGGTTGCAAGTAAAACACATTGTGGGTAGTTTTGTACAGGATAAGCGTGATATTTAACAAAATACAAATATTTCAAAAACCTTCGTTGAACTCTTTCCAGGGCATTTACATGATTGTCATAATGGGGGCTCCAAACCAATGAACAATATTCCATTTTGTTTCTAATATAACAATAATATAAAGACAAGAGCGTATCAATATTTACAAAACCTCTGGTATTTCTCTTTACAAAACCGAGCATCTTCAAAGCATCCTCACAAATTTTCTCAATGTGCGGAGAGAAGGACAGCTGACTATCAATGACAACGCCAAGATCCCGAACTCGAGAGCGTTTCTCCAAAATAATGCCATTTATATTATAATCAAAAGTAAAATTACTGATTTTGCGAGAACACGTTAGTACACAACATTTAGAGATATTGACTGTCAGTCTATTGTGGCTACACCACTGAACAAAGGAATCAATAGACTTCTGCAATGCAACACAATCAGATTCCGAATTAATTACATTGAATATTTTTAAATCATCTGCGTATAGCAAAAACGGACATGACAACTGCTCCTTCACACTATTAATGTAAATATTGAAAAGTAATGGACCAAGAATTGAGCCTTGTGTCACACCAGTTGGTGTATTGAATTGTGCAGATTTAACATTTCTATATTCAACAAACTGCTTTCTACCGTGCAACATTGAATGAAACAATTTGATAAGATTATCACAGAGACCGATGCTATCCAGCTTGCTCAGGAGAATATCCACGT
This sequence comes from Rhyzopertha dominica, assembly GCA_025024175.1. Taxonomy (NCBI): domain Eukaryota; kingdom Metazoa; phylum Arthropoda; class Insecta; order Coleoptera; family Bostrichidae; genus Rhyzopertha; species Rhyzopertha dominica. The sequence continues at coordinate 16,638,528 of QCXZ01000003.1, forward strand.
CCACAGTATCAAATGCCTTAGACATATCCGTATAAACTACATCGACCTGCAACCTTGCGTCAAGTGCACTTGACAAATTTTGTACAAATTCAAATAAATTGGTTAGAGTGGATTTTCCTCTAATAAAACCATGTTGCTCAGCAATAGTTAATGACGAAAAATGACTATAGAGAACGTCCGATAAAATACATTCAAACAATTTCGAAAAATTGCAAATAAGAGCAATCGGTCTGTAATTTTGTATGTTAGTTTTATCACCGGACTTGAAAACAGGATAAACTTTCGATACTTTCCAAGCAGCAGGATATACAGCATTAGTTAAAATTAAGTTAAAAATAAAACTAAGAGGTTGACACAGACAAGAAATACAGTCCTTAACTAGAAAACTTGGAATGTTGTCCGGACCCATAGTCATCGAAGGCTTCAATTTTTTGGCGGCACGGGTAATTTCCTCAGGACACACGCGGAACCGATGCAGCACATTCACACCGACACCAAAACTCGGCGAGTGATCACCACCACGAAAATCCTCAGGAACGGCATCGGGTAAGCGCAACTTAAAGGTGCTGGAAAAATGGCCGGCAAAAGCGTTCACAATATCATCAGAATTTGATAGCTGCACATCATTGAAGTTTAAAACGCCAGGTATTCTGGTAACATTGCGCTTGGAGTTTATGTAGTATATGCTGACGATACTTACCTTTTACACCATTTCGACCCACAGAACATAGAGAGGGCATGCTTAGAAATGAATGAGGATCTAGGCAACATTAGTGAATGGTCTAGTAACATTAACTTAAAGTTGAACGGCAACAAGTGTTCTGTCGTATACTTCGCGTCGAAATCGTCACAAAAATGTTTTGTGAAGGATGATATTAAAGTACATGTGGACCATAATCAACTGCCTGTATATGAAAGGATCAAAAGTCTTGGTTTAAGTATAGATAATGACCTTCGTTTCAAAAATCACGTGTCTTCTGTTATTAAAAAAAAGTTGCTTTAAAGCTCTTGTACTCTAATCATCTTAGTCTCAACTTGAAACTAATAAAAAAAAATTATGTGAATTTCTCACTTACTTTATTGTTTTATGATATATTTTCCTTGTCTTGATGCCGTTAATAAATACAGGCTTCAGAAGGTGCAGAATAACTGCTGCAGATTCATATTTGGACTAAAAAAGTATGCTCATATCAGTAAGTGCACACAGCAGCTTAAATGGTTAAAAATTGATCAACTTTTTCATTACCACCTTCCAACTTTCTTGTTTCGTGTCTTTCGATCCTCTTCGCCAAAATACTTGCATGATAAGTTCATAGTCGTTGCAGTTTGCATTGCGCTGATTTATCTCTTAGATATGTCCACCATTTATCAATGCCTAGCTTACGAACCTCCCTTTACACGTGGCTTTTACTTATAAAGCTATCAAATGTTATAATGAACACTATGATTTGTTTACTAAAATATGCTCTGTAAGAAAGTTTCAAAAAACAAATGATGTATGGGTTAAGTCATTAGCTTGTAATTATAGTCATAGCATGGTACTATAGTTGTCTATGCTTTTGGTTTGTTACTCATATTGAACTAAGTTTATATTTTTTTGGGTTAAGTGGAATAGCTACGCTAGACTTCGCCCAATAGTATGTTTAAATAAAGTCCTACTATTATTATTAACTGAAAGTACTCCGGGTGGTAGGGGGTTATCATATAGGCGGGGGGTTGTCCGTTTCGCTCTACGACTAAATGTTTCTCAGATGCTTGCGTTTGAAGTTTTCTATGGTTTTCGTTGAAAAACTTTCTTCATATGATATTTCAAATAGATGTAACGATGCACTCAGAACATAAAAACGAAATGTCGCATTTTCAACATTGTTCTGCCTTTTTCAGTGCACGAACATGCAGGTTTCAGTTCTTTGTCTGCAAACGAAGTAATTTATTTTATTTTCTGGCCTTTTCTACATTCAAAGATAATACTATTGATTCGTGATAATTAAATAAAGGTTTAATGAATACATATTAATATTTGTTTTATAATTAAAAATCTAAATATACAGACAAATATATGATACAGCTCTTTGGTCGACTTTATTACAGGAGAAGTGCATTTGCATGTGTAAGTGAAGTTTCACACTGCGGTGTGCGGTGTAGCAAGTAAACCAACACTTTGATTAAAGCGAAACCTCAGTTGGCTGACAGTAATTACCCCATTCAGCTAAATAGCGTCTCTACTAACAGCATTTTCCTCTTCTCTTGGGTATAAAATAGATCAGAATAAGTCGTTTTCTCCGTGACGCACAATATAGAGGACGCTTGGCTATATCTTCTTGCTGTTCCTAGTTTTTCCTACATCCCTAAACGCACGATCTCTTAATCCCGGTATTTCTGTTGAAGTCACCCGGAACCGTTTTAGTTTCCGTTGTCTGGGTTTTAGTGTTGTGTATAAGTCGGGATGGTGGATTTCCTTCCCTGTTTTTGATGTCTCTCCTTTTTGTTTAGTCGAGTGAGAATTCCATCCGATATTTACACTAACGATACATGATGGAACCGATAAAATCTTTGAGAGAAAATGTTTCATATCCCTTCTAGTTGCAACAAATACGCAGCCAGAGGCTTGTGTGGTACATTCTTTATATTTCTGCAGTTGCTGTAATTAAAACGAGATGTGTCTATATGAAACGAGATAAATAAAATACTTTTCAAACATATGCAGATAGCGTGGTCTCGCTTGTATTCTTTTTGTTCAGATTATTCTCAAGCCTGTGTAATCTAAGCGCTACCGGGAGAATAAAAGTTAGAACTACAATAGACGAATGTTTGGTAAACTTGTCACGATATAATTTATCATTTGCGTCGTATATTTTACAGAGAAAGCGATCTATTTATAAAATTTCCGTGTTTAAATTGGAACTTAAAAAAATTACTACTACTCTATTAAATGCGTGCCACTTAAGAGAAAAACTAAAATATGAGAATTGCAAATTAGAGAAATTTATCTTAGTGTTCAAGAATTTTGACAGCTAAAAGGGTTACCTGGTCGTAGCATATATATAGTAGACACTGGTATTTTAGAAATGGATGCACCTTGACTGTTAGTTTGAAAGCCATGTGTTCTAAAACGCCTAATTAACATTATAAGGTGAAAATAATTATGCCTCAACAGAAGCCTCCTACAATTAAACGATACTGTATAATATTGTAAAATGACGATGTTAACAGATAATTTACAATTTTATAAAGTATCATTAAGTTGTGTGAGACTTTTCTGTTTAGGAACACTGTAATTCGGCTTAATTACTAATAATTAATTAAGAATTTGTTACCATAACCTCATTTTTTGTAAGTAAGTCGGGCATTGTTCATATATTAACACAAGTTTATTGTGGCAATCTGGATGAAAACCTTGAAATAATGAGTCGAAAGCTAGGCATAGAAACAAGAGTAATCCTTGGTTAATAATACTAAGATCAAAAATACCCTTACTAATGCTTAAACTTGAAAAGTGCGACCGTTACTTCCCTTCATATTAATTATTAATATATGTACGAATTAATTGTGTTAAAAATGACGTTTCGTTAATTGGCACATAATGAATTAACTCAACAATTTGTTTATTTTATGGTATACATTAGCACCCTGAGATTAGAATAAAAGAAACAGTTTCCTACCCTTTCTTGCGAGACCTCTATAAAACCATTTCTCATCCATTTTAAAACAGTTTCAGGGGCGCCCATCTCCGGCGCCGCGGGAAAAGAACGATATTGGTTCAGATATATAAAAAATCCCAGAAGGCATGAAATACTAAAACTAATCTTCGTTCAAACCGACGGCAGGGAATAAATCATATATGAAATTCTTTGCGCTTCCGGCTTGTGTTTGGTTTGTCAATAAAATCCCGTTTTGTGCTGTGCCTGCGGTTGCGGACGTGCGAAGGTCCCGAAAATCATTACGGAATTGCATGCACAAGTGCATTTTGTATTTGGTCCTTACGGACGACTCTTCAATGTGTTGAATACAAAATGCCAATAACACGAACATCGAATTTTGCTAGGCAGTCTTGCAGGTTATATGTTTTTATTTAATTATTTAGTTGGATAATACAGGTCACAACAAAACAATTTTGATGAACAAGTGATTGCAAAAAGGATCCACAGATGCTTGCCATTTCCTTCCGTTGATGTATGCGATCACAGTGAGACTGTGAAGGTTGTTACGCACGAGAAGTTCACGGAGATGATCTTGGGAGCTTTGTCTAATTGTACAGCGCAGTGGGCAGACTGATTTTAGTTTTTTATCTGGTGTTGGTTTGTGGAGGCCGCTGCAGCACCACTCTGCAGTTCTTCTTGAAGTGCCCTGGTTTCACAAAGCGGTAGCAGGTCTGACGCCTTCCAGATTTTATTGCGTCCACTGACTCTTAACAAGCTCTTGCATCTAGTCATTCTCTTCAACCTGCGTTTCTCGTACTTAGCACTGGCAATAGCTGATGCCTTGTATGCTCTCCCGTCGTTGAGCAGGTGCTCAGCAGCAGCGTGTGCCTCACAGTGTCGTCCTTGACGCCATCAATGAAATTTTTTAAAACTATTTCCAGAAGCTCAGGCGCAGCTGTTGGTTATGCCATGTGCATAGCCTTCCGTCGTCTTCTTCGAAGTCCTTGGCTGCTCCAAAGTGTAATTCCAACGGTGCTTGTAGTAATTTCTTTATCGGCTGCAAGTAAATCCAGTTTTGGTCCCCGCAGAGCAAAGCCTAGCTTTCTCAAGAATTGCTAGTTGTTTGCATCTTATAGATTGCGAACGACGACCTTGGCTTTTCATGTATTCTATATGCATTTTCATATTCCCGACTATACTTCCAAACGCGATCGAGGCTTTCCCCGATCTGATAAACACTTTGTTTGATGATACTCTGATTATCTCTAATGTCATCTATTTCAATTGTTGCACAGCAGTTGTTTTTTTTTCTGGGTCTCTCCTAGATCGGCTTTCACCTGTACTTATCCTGATCTCATTTCTTGCCATTTTTTTTTCTTTTTTTCCTGCTTTAGTCTTTAGTCTTTATTTAATTTCTTGCATGAGTTGCATAAGCTATTGGAATTGCAGGTCCATGTTGGTAAACTTTGTACCTCCTAACTCCACAATCCCAATTCTGACACCACTTGTTGTAAGTACGGGTTCGACAAATTCGGTTCTGACTTCCTTTATTTAATCACCAGTACCGAAATACACTAAATTTAAACACAAATACTTCAAAACACTACTATTATATAACACTACTAATTCAATAAACTACCGTTCAGAAAACTATACTGCAATCACACACACTTTAAAACCGGATTCGCCGTTTTTTTTTCCAATTCCGAATCTCCTTGCACTCTTTCCGTCGACGTAGAGTATTTATTCCCCTCTTCGAAAACGCCAAATGTTTTGAGAAGAGACATCTCGCTGTCGCTGTCGAAAGTTCACGAACATTCCATAGATCGAATATACTGCACAATCGACATTCCCCACCATCTATCTATTGCTAGGATAATACCCAGTGGTTTGCAGTGTCCTATTAACACCATATCTACATGTCTGCAGCTTCATAGATGGTGCTGATGAGGTATCATTACTAAAGTCACTAGATAGATAAAGTACCGCAATTGTCCGCCATTTTAGTGCAAAATAACAGCGGTAAATTTAAATGTTTATGTAGAAGACGGGAACACCCTATTTGGTTTCTGTGGTTTTGGTTTCATCCGCCATTTTAGTGCAAAAATATGGACAATGAATTGCGGTACTTTATCTATCTAGTGACTTTAATCATTACTACAGTTACTGAATATATTACAGTACCGCAATTCATATACCCAATAAGTTAGACAAGGAAAACATATTGCGCCCTAAAATGGCGGATTAAACTAAACAATTTTAGTGTTGTTTGAGTTCTCCTTAGGCACTCTGGCAACGTGTTTTGTGCATCACAGCCTGATATCCGACAGTTCTCTGTCTAATCTTTAAAAAGTAGGTTTGATAGCTTGATGCCGCCTCCCATCTCCTTTATAAACATTTAAATTTCTCGCCACTATTTTGCCCTAAAATGGCGGACTATTGCGGTACTGTAATGTATTTAGTGACCGTAATCATTACTAGTGTTCCTGTGTAGGGAGAGTACCATCATTGCCGCCACATTGTCTCCAAAGAATTCGAGAAAAGTTCGCTACTTACACTGTTGAAATTCATAATTTGATATTTAGACTTATATTCACAAGTGGCCACTTTAAGTGCCAAATCGCTTCCCATGCTTTTCTTCGCTTCTGATTTTTTGACAAACAAAATAATCTAAAACCAGACTCTGACCGATTCTTACAATGGGAATACAATAACCAGGCATTTTAATAAACCCACTTCACTACGCTGCTGCAGCGGCAGCCATATTGTCTTAACGTACTTGGTAAATGGTAACATACAATGACAGTACCCTCTATATACAGGGACACTAATCATTAGTACAGTCACTAAATATAGGCGGCCATTTTAGGTTAAAATAAAAATGTTTATAAAGGGGATTTGAGAGGGAACAAAAGTAACAAATCTAACGTTAAAAATTAGAGAACTTGTAAATCTGATGCACAATACAGGTTGTCAGGGAGAAGTCAAACAATACTGTGCATCAGAACCTGATATCTGACAGTTCTCTAATCTTTAAGGTTAGGTTTGTTAGTTTGGTTCCCTCTTCTATCACGTTTATAAGCATAATATTTTCCGCCATTATTTTAGTCTAAAATGGCGGACTATTGAGTTACTGTAATCTATTTAGTGACTGTAATTATTACTAAAGTCCCTAGATAGATAAGATACCGCAATTCATACTTTCTTTGGGATCCAATATGCTGGATTGTTTAAATGTCACCTAACCTAAAAGTTTTCCTTGTGAAATAGTGCGATTTAACAGTACTCAGGTAATGATAATAAGATACCAAATCCTGAAACGTAGAACATATACATACAAACATTAATAATAAGTCATACTACTTTGTAGCTAAGGATATTTCGCAAAACACACATAGCTTCTCTTTATATACTAATAATATACTAATGTAACAGTAAGAAACGGACCTGTTGCTTTAATAGAATGTCCAATTTTTATGAAAATAACAGCTGTTTAGTTAGCACATACAATAGTTGAAAAGTTTTTGTAACAGCTTTAGCCGTAGTAGCCGTATTGAGCGAATACGGAGTATTAGCAACGTATGGCCTACTGTACTACATGACTAGTTATTGCAACTGCTGTCAGCTCTGTACAGCTGGTGTAAATAACAGCATGGTCATATAATTTATATGTGCTGTTAATTATGCATTTCCCTTGGGCAATATGCACATTAATAATAAATTTATTATGTATACATCGGGTGGAGTAAATATTTGTTGCGATACGATTCGTTAACAAGGTTTTATAGTTTGATTTAATTAGTTCTCACTGCTTATGGTTCAATCATTATAACATTGAATAAAACTAATTTAACGTCGTATCTATTACAATCTGACCATTACATGTAGATTAGTGCAATTTTAGTAATTATTACACTTACAGTTTTTTCTCTACGCCTACCATAGTTTGCAATGCCAAGCGGAATTTACATTCACTAACAAGTTTCACCTACTTTTATTTTCCTTGTGTTTCATATACCTGTTTAAAATATTTGATTAATTCATCACTATCGATTTTGTCTGCGAGATTTAAATGCTTTGCTTTAACAATATAATATGAATTAGACTTTCTACGACTAACTTATTGTTCTATAACCTTATATTACATAGTCTACCATATTGATATCGTATTTTTATGAGGAGAAACCAGCGTTTGAAGATTATTCAAGCCCACTGACGTTTGCACAGTTACCAGAAAGTTTATTGTGCACGAATGGTCGGGAGATTACGTTTGAAAAGTATTCGAGACATTTCGTCGGTCGGTATAGAAGCCACCGGACAAAGACAGTTTGTGATGTTCGATCGAAAATAATTACGTCCACGATGAACTGAGCTTTGAAGATGGTCAACACAGCAGTGGGCGAAACGTCAGCGAGGAGGAAATCGCCATGATCTCGGCCAACTAATCCGGAATCATCTATCAGTAAGGAAGTTGAGATTGACAAGCCTACTGTAGGAAAAGAAACGACTTTGTATGGTTATTTTTGTAAAATACGGCGAGCTTTTAAGCAACAAATCGTGTTTACGGCCTTTGCTGCATTTTATGTTTTGGTAATTATCTTCAACAGTTGTTGGAAATCCCAAAATTCTATAATTTACATATAAGATTAATCTCGAATTTTATTGCTGCACACTGAGATTATTATTTTGTGATTTATGCTGAAAAACTGAAAACGGAAAACCGCAATTTAAGCAAGCGTGATAAATATCACGCTAATAAATAGGCAATGATTCTACTACAGGTGGATCATTAGCGTTTTCTCACAAATCCCCAGCAGAAGGTAATTACCTGGACCCTCGATTAATTTAGGTCTAAAAGACTGGCCCTTTTCCCCCGGGGCGCGTCCTGGAGTTCTAAACAACCCTTGTAACCGCATGCTCTGCACTACCCTACAGTTTCAGTAAAACTTGTCATACATGATCCCTTCTCTGCATTCTCCGTTATACGACACGGCTAGCGATGATGGCGTTCTTTCAAACATTCCATCTCGCTAAGGAACAATTAGGTCGGAAGACAGTGGCGTGGGTTTATAGTCTCAGTGTTGTAGACGTAGTTGTACAATAAAAACCATATTAGCAGAGTAGATCAAAAGTTATTGTATCTCATAGGTGTACTGCAATAAAACGTTAAAGAGAATCATAATGTTTGGCTACTAATACATATATACAATTATGTATTTCTTTCTGCGGAATTAATAAACTGGTTAAAGTCCTACACTCATAAAGTAAGCTTTCCCTGAATAAAGCAAGGAGGGGTTTTTGATAGTAAGGTAGGTATTTAACATTTTTGAGTCAACGTATATTGCAAACTGATATGGTTCGCAGATGATAATATAATATTAAAATTTTAACCATATTGGAGAGCAAGAGAAAACCGAGCCTTACAAGATAATCACCTTTAATATTCCTACTGTCACATAGGCGGAATAAAAGCTAACCCCGTATTCATGATAGCACCCACATTTATTAGTTGATTACAGTATTCCAAGCGACTGTCAAGTGTATTATAGAAAAAATCAATTAAGAGGGGCATTTACTTGGAGGGATCGGGCAAAATGTAAACTATGCAACTCATGTTACCAGCGGGACATGGGACGTAAGAGGGTAGCCGATAGGTTGAAATCACGCAAAGATCAGATGGGCTAAACTAATATTCGGAAAATTGCTGACTGTTGCGTGTGCATAAAAAAGTAAACATGATATTAGTAACTTACTATGATATTATACCAGGTTATTCAAAATATGGAATAACCCATTTATTTCTGTAAATATGAACTATATAACATTTCATTCTAACTGCATGTCGACTATGATTTCTGGAGGAACTTATATAATAATTTTCATTCCGCCTCCCCATTGCTTCGGCAGACAGTAAATTAATGTGAAAGAGCTTTTAACATTAAACTTGTCACGTGTATTTAGACATAAAAGCTTAGAAATCCGGTCATATCGGAATAAATCGTATACCGCACGATCATTCCCGACAGGTTTGCATCTTAGCCTCACTGGTCTCTGGATACCACGCGACGAATCTGGTGGGGATGGGCATTCGCATTCCGCTCTTTTGACGGACTCGCACGAAAGGGTTTGCGGTTTTAGATTTTTTGAATGTTTTTACTTATTTATCGTGCTCATGTTTTTGGTAGTGTACAAATAAATATGTAGCTACAACGTGGAGTTCGAATTTTTCGTTTATGTGCCTTAGTTTTCGAGAAATAGCTCGCCAAAAGTACGCATTTTTAAGCAAAATATAACAACAAATATTTACATTACCGTACCAAATTCAGAAAAAACTCGAACTCTACGTTGTAGCTACATCTTTTATCATTGTCACGTCGAAATTTCACTTCGAAAGAGTTTCGAATAACTCGGTAAAATGTAAAACGGTAGGTGCTTAAAATGACCCGCTTCGCTCTAGGTAAACGCCCCTCTTAACTGAAAATTTACTAACGTACGTACATATATACTTATTTACGCCATATTGTTAAACGCCTTAAAACCACGATACTCCATATATCAGTGACTGCTGGTCAGGTGAGGCAAGTGAAGAGTTGAGCAGAGCCTCACGATTAGTTTTATACCACGTTTTGACGTAATAAACTGAATATAAAAAATCTGCTGTTGTAATTGACACTAGTATTTACGTAATACACTTATTAGGAGTTAGGTATCCCTTGAAAATAGACAATGATATGTGCACCGTTGCACAAGTAGTTGTCGACACTAGAACTTGTAGCCTAGCTTCATGAGGCCACCAGCCAATAGGAATTTCGTGCGGGTATGGCGCGGGAGTAAACACGTTGTTTAGGGTTTTAATCTGGGAGCTTCGTAATGTACCAGGTTAAGACGTTACTTCCATTGAGTTGAATCGGAAATTATCGGTTTCTTTCAAGGTACTACGTGGCGTGTCACGTTTGTGACAATATATTTTCTATTTTAACATGTTATCTGCTGGCATCTTTCACCATCCCGTTAATTTAACAGGATTGTCAGTGTTATTACTAAAGAAGGTAAAAGGTTTACTACTTATTCGAATTAGTAATTAAGCTAATATACTAGGCGTGCATTCCAGGTGAAATTTTCCGCTAAACATTTGCATTACTGATTTGCTCCAAGTGAGCATTACCTCTAGCAGGTACCAATATATAAAGCGGACAAGCTTTTATTATGGTTGAAGGCTTCCGTGGTTGTTGTCGATGACATGTTGTTTTCCGGGCTGGTTCCCACGTTGGTTATTAGACCTTGACGTTTCGACACTCATGTCGGTGTCTTCCTCAGAAGTAGCTCTGAAACTGAAGTGTCCTAGTCCGCTCGGGTATTTATACTCGTCCGGGTCACTGACGCGTGGGCGTTGTTACGCATGACCGGTTTCCAGATTCCAGGTAGTTCGATGCCCCGGTCTCGGTTGTAATTGTACGGGTTCTTCTGGATTTCGATGGCTTCCTTGTACAGGCTCGGCCAAATTCTCGCTTCCCTCGACAGCATTTGTGCTTCCTCGAATTTGATGATGTGGCCAGTCTCCATTCGATGTTCTGCTACAGCCGACCTATCAACTTGCCGGTCTCTGGTGTCCCTCATGTGCTCTTTGATTCTCGTGCCGATGTGCCTTCCGGTTTGGCCGATGTAAACCTTCCCACAGCTGCATGGGATGCTGTACACACCTTGTGTTTGTAGCTCCTCGGTCGTCGAAAGATATTTCAGAAAGGCGTTAGCTATCTTTCTCGGGGCGGTAAAGATGGTGTTTATATGATGTCTTCTCAGCAGGCGTCCGATCTTATATGTACATCCATTGACGTAGGACAGGTATGCTGCAGCAATGTGCTTCTCTGGTTCCTTCCTCCGTGGTTGCTTGTTGATAGCCTTTTCAATCTGTGCCTTAGGATATTCGTTCATCTGTAGTGCTCTGCGTAGAAGCTAGTCAGCGAACCAGACCACCTAAAAGAAGAATTAGAACATCTACGCAGAGCACTACAGAAGAACGGATATCCTAAGGCACAGATTGAGAAGGCTATCAACAAGCAACCACGGAGGAAGGAACCAGAGGAGCACATCGCTGCAGCATACCTGCCCTACGTCAATGGATGTACAGATAAGATCGGACGGCTGCTGAGAAGACATCATATAAACACCATCTTACAAACACAAGGTGTGTACAGCATCCCATGCAGCTGTGGGAAGGTTTACATCGGCCAAACCGGAAGGCACAGCAGCACGAGAATCAAGGRGSACATGAGGGACACCAGAGACCGGCAAGGTGATAGGTCGGCTGTAGCAGAACATCGAGTGGAGACTGGCCACATCATCAAATTCGAGGAAGCACAAGGGAAGCGAGATTTTGGCCGAGACTGTACAAGGAAGCCATCGAAATCCAGAAGAACCCGCACAATTACCATCGAGACCGGGGCACCGAACTACCTGGAATCTGGAAACCGGTCATACGTAATAACACCCACGCGTCAGTGACCCGGACGAGTATAAATACCCGAGCGGAATAGGACACTTCAGTTTCAGAGCTACTTCTGAAGAAGACACCGACATGAGTGTCGAAACGTCAAGGTCTAATAACCAACGTGGGAACCAGCCCGGAAACCAACGTGTCAAGCTTTTATTATTTTATGCTAAGTACTCCCCACTTTTACTCATCATGATCAAGTAATGTACATTTGCTCGCACTGAGTTGCCAAGCGCCAGTAGTCTGTTATACACTCCTAATATCATATATTCATTATTAATATCCAAAATTTTTTATTTTTCTTTTGTTTTTTCCACTTTGTACCCAAACGGAATAAATGACCTTCATTTTTTAGTCACTTAAACTAATACTAGATTCGTTATCGTAACTTACTGTTTTTTTTATTTATGGAACGGTTTATTTTCATAAAATAATAAAGATATTAACCAATAATAGTTTCGTTAATCTTGCTCTAACCACACTAACTAAAATATCTATCTATTACTTTTATGGGATGCTATAAAGATCCTACATATACATATATAGGATGGACGCGGAGCGTCGCAACTGGTCCAGAAATTTTGATGACCAACGAGAACATTCAACCGATTGAAAATGCCCTATTGTTTCCTGACGCGAAAGAAAGCTTCAAGAACATACTAGAACATGTTCTTAGGCAATCGTGCGAACTTCGATTTAGTTGTCTAATCCGTAAGCGCTACTTTCGCCACATGATATTATTATTTTTATTCAAGGCCAATACAGCAGCAGAAACGTACTCGTAATTATAGTTTTTGCTAAAATATGTAGGTACTGTGAGTTTGTCTATACTATACTGCAGCAGACGCTTTCGTTTTGATAATTAACATTTCCTAATTAGTTTATACTTTTACATTTTAATTAAGGTCAGCAGTCCAGAATTGATATATCTTCAATATCTTGCTTTGTTTTAAAATATATCATTTGAAATAGCGTTATCATTATTTTTGTTCACGCATTGCTTTTATATACTACAATTCTTCCACAACAGCATTCCCTTTCGTATGAGAATTTGCTCCCAGACTACGCCATTGTCATTAAGTCGTGTACAACATTGCAGGAATGCGTCGTCCGCGGGTTTCACGTTCCTAAAGGGAGTGAGAAAGGTTTGCGTGATTTGTGAAAAGCTGGTCCGTGTGATTAGTAGCGACCGAGAAGAAATGTTCCGGAATAATGATGTAAGAGGGTTGCCCGACGTGTATTTTAAGGAAATGGCGGGTAGAACGACTTCACTTAAGGTTTTGGAGCTAATTACCTAGGCAGCTGTCGGAGGGTTTCAAGGAAAACTGATGCTTTCAACATCAGTAGGTGTGTTGGCAAATGGGAATTGAGTTATACATGTTCGTAGTAACATCTTTTCGTTGAGGAAAATATGATGTGTCGTATGACAGAGAAAAGCTTATATTACTTGGATCCAACTCCTACGTTACGGAGCTATAATTATTTTTTGCGCATTAACCATTTACCGAACAGTTTTATAAACTTGATACAAAATTATAAATTTTGTGTGGTTCTTTAAAACAAAAACAAATATAGAATTCTTCGTAGCTACTAAATATTGTCGCGTTTGCTTAAACTGTGAATTCAGCTGTTACTGCGAATTGGAGATGCCGAGGCGAGATGAGATGAGTAATTATATAATTTCTATTACAAAAATAAGAAATATAAGAAGTAGTTATATTGTACGAAATGTGTTATTGTGACTATGACCTATTACGGTTTATATCGCAAACATAAGCATTGCGTAGAATGTATAACAGTCGTTGCCTGTATATTGTTAAATCAATAGTATCTATTTTATAGGTTTTTGAGACAAATTTTACTTGAAAACACATCAGCTCCCACCGAGAATCGAACTCGAGGCCTTCAGATTTCTCCTTGAATTCTGAAGAAAAGCTGAACAGGGCGACATGCGACATACCTTTTTTACTTTGTTTTATAGGCTATTAATTAAAAAAAATGAATTTGAAGTTATTGTCAAAATAATATACATACACAACCGAACAGTTTTAGCAGTAACGGTTCAAATTGTTTTATTCTAGGTAAATATATATATTTTTTATTACAGTTGTTATGTTCTCTGTTTGACCATGTTAGTAAACCATGCTCTGTGAAAATAGAAACGAATTTCAATGCGCCAGCGGTATTAATTGTATTTTGGTAGTTGTTGATTGTTGCTTTTAAAAATTATTTATCTAACATAACAACATGTATGAGTCATTAGAAGTGCAAATTAAATGGAATTAATATTGAATAAATTAGGCAATTAGTTGCTCGATTATGTGCGCGGTTTGTATACCACCTTGTCAATAACTTCAAACTGAAAAAAGCTACCAACCCTCGGGTTTTCACCACTTTTTGCTAAACAAAATAAAGCTAAAAATTGTGCATTGCTTCATTTTTTCCGGAAACATAAGAAAGTGTACCTTTTTTGTAATTTTGCGCGTGTCGTGTGTAGTATTTTGACTATAACTTCATAACAAGAAAAGCTATATACCTCAGGTTTTTACTAAAGTTTTATTAAATAAGAGCCTACTAAACAAAGTGAAAAAATTTATACCGTATTATTTAATGTTTTAGAAATCGAGGAAAGTATGATAGTTTCCCAAATGGCGCCCTCTTCCGTTATTTAGAGAAACTAATTTTGGAAAAATTTACCATTAATATTAATCCCCTTGAAATTTCTTCTAAACTAAACCCTAGCCTGTTAAATTTGGTTAAGGCGTTTAAAAGATATAGCATCCAGAATTTAAAGCCATTTTGCTATGTAGTATCGTTACCATGGCAACAAGACAAAAAAATGTTGTTAGGAGACCTTTAGATAATTAAACAGAGATTCTAAAAATTTTATTTCCCACTACATCTTAGTGGGAAATTATTTGCATGTAATTGGAACATAATACCGATAGCATGAATTCTTTTCAAGACATATCAGCTCCGTACCCTTAGTGAATCACTCTATACATTCTGCGCCTGTAATTTTATTTTTAAGGCAAGTGTAAAGGCTGCAAACCTCAAAGTTAAGTGACCAAAAACCGATGCTATAGCGCTATAACATTTTTATAGGGAAACCCGGACTTAAACTCTTATAACGCTAGTCATTTGTATGATCTTGAACTGGTAATGTACATAAATAAACAATACACATTTCTAAACATCATATTTAAGCTTTTTGTAAGATTTCAATGTAACATTTTGATTTTTAATATCTTGAGTCTGACAACACTGTCTTTAGTAAGTGCTTTCTTTTTGTGTATATCTTCATATTTATAGTTATGTCTGAATCTGCATATACATAGCTGGCGGATGATTCAAGAATCTTACTCCCAAAGTGTTAATACTGTTTGAAAGATCAGTTTATTCATGCAACAATTGCAATTGCCCCTCCCCCTAGGAACTAAATTAATTTGATAATGAAATAGCAGCTTTTTTACATTTAACAGTACAAATTTGTTGCAAACTATTGGTTTGTTGTATAATATACATTTTAGCAAATTAAACGTTAAAATTTAAGTCACACCTCTTCTGTTTTTTCTTGTTTGTACTTAACATTTTTCTTATGTATGGAGCTTTGCCCCCCYYCYCCCCCCAAGATACTTTTCTGGCTACGCCACTGTGCGTACACTATGAAGCAAGTATAATCGTTTTAAAAGAATACTGGTGATATATTGCTCGTGTTGAGATTAGTTTAGGATTGGGTAAACAATTTTAACAAAAATTTCGATATTGATTGGGTATTAATTATTAGGTCGTGCTTCCGCTGCCGGCAACGACACCCACATAATAAACCAATGGCTATCGGCGCCGCTTCCCTTTAAAATATCGGCCTCGGAAACCACTGGTTTATTTTGAGGGTGCCGTTGCCGCATGATACAATGAACATAATATCTAGCCATTTTGTTATTGGTATCTCGACATTATACTTCAGACTCTTTTTCTCTCAAATGAAAAATGTCTAGAAATTCTCATGTCTTGTCCGCTTTATTAAATATTAATTGGCAGAGCGCTTTCGACCCTAAATGGCCATCGTCAGTACCTTATACAATTACATATTATGAAAAAATAGTTGATAATTAATTTTGTATCAGAATTAATTTATGTTTCCCCATAGTTTGTATTTTCGCATAGTAACATTTACGATGGCCATTTAAGGCCGAAAGCGCTCTGCCAATTAATATTTAATACTGACATTTGATGTAGTTTACCTGTTCCTAGCAGAAATATTTATAAGTAACTGGTAAAAACACTTCTTAATTCAACAAATTTATTGAAACATTTGTTCTTCCGGGTTCGAAGCGTTGATGACCTATTCTGCGTTTGGACAAGAACAAGTTAAGAATAAGATAATTTTTTAAATCATATCATGGGAATAAACACCAAAAGAGAATTTACTATAGAAAATGATAGATACAATTAAATCGTATCTTCATATCAATCACCTCACATAAAACACAGTGCAGTTAATAGCTAAAAACGGATTGCTAACATTTTTTCTGTCTAAAGTTACCTTCATAAATATTTAAATATACTAAGAACTATAGCAATAGCATAAAACCCATCGATTATAGACAAAATAGAAAAAATTGCTTCCAAAAAATATAATATAAATTAACAAAAAAATATTTTACACCGCCACAAGTAACACTATGTCAAATCATAATTACAGATATTTAAACTATTTCAAATCTTTGGCCAGCAAAATTTGAAGTGAATTAAAAAAGTTTAATATCTAAACAATTCGCCTTAATAAACCCAATCTAGGTAAAATGTTATAATATAAGTAATAACAAATCAAAGACAAACAAAGAAAAAAACTTAAACATAAAAAAGTGATACATATAAAAACTTATGCTACCGGTTTCATTCAACACTGTACCTATAAAAAATAATCACAAAAATTCACCTCATTTTAATGTATCGCATGTGTGTAATCAAGGAAAAACAATGTCTGCTAGAAAATTTCGAAATTAAACAAGTACAATTTCGTGACGAAATGCTTCGTAAATGATAAAATGGATTTGAACTGGTTAGCTCAATTTTTTTGGATAGCTCACGCGATGACGTCAGTAAGCCTGACCTCTATATATTTCGCCTGCGCGATATCTTACTTCTTGTCCTCGGCGGTAGCTTATTTGGATGTGTATAAGGGTAGCGGAGGCTCAGCCAGTTATTGAACTACCTACTTGAATTTAAAAAATAATTAAATGACAGCAAAATTTAAGCTTTACGGACCATTGCATTAAATAGGTTTTAGCGTTTATTAAAAAGGGAAATGTGGGTTATTTTTTTGTGTAGGGAACTCAAGAAAGCAAAGGTTTTAGCGAAGTGTAATTATTTTTTGCCCTCGAACTGTTTAGTCCAGGTCTCGCCACAAACATACTTTAATTAATAAACAGAAAGGGGAAAATGTAGACGCGTTAATTGCTTTTGGTATTTTCGTGTGCGAGATAAATTACAGAGAAAAAGGATTGTTTATTAGTAGCGAAATTTTGGAGAAATTTCCTTATTATTCAAATTTTGACGAAGGAATTATTTATGCGATTTTATATTTTTTATTATATCATATACCCTTTAAGATCTGTAAGGGTTAGGTTGCGCAGTTACTTAGACCTGCGTTATTCTTTCGGTGAAAAAAATAGATTGTATGATTTTATAATTTGCGTTCGTTGCAAGAGCGACGATGATCGCGATAAGAATGAACTTAGTGACCCTAGTCTTGTAGAAGTTTAAGAAACCAACAATATTATAATAGGCTTCATTGTGTCAATCAGTTGAATTTGTAGGTAGTCTGGCCGTTTATTATACTGAAATATACTTGTCACTGATCGTAAAACCGCCGACTATGTGGTAAATAATAAACAGGTAAATCAGAGAAATTAATAGAGTGTAGCTTTATGTTGAATCACCGAGATGAAATGGTACGTAATGTAACGAATTCGTACTGTGGAAAGCTACACAGTACGGCTGAATAGATTGGTTGGAAATTATTAATATCTTCAAACGCCATTATCAACTATTAATTGTAAAGTCGCAATTTGTTCTGGCGGCGCTTTGTTTGTTTTTCTTCTATCGTAATTTGCATCTCTGGTCCACTATTATACTGTTCTGCTTGTACTATTCAGGGTAATTGCGAGAATTTCAGGGCAGATGTCCTCAGTGCCGTCTAACCGGAATTCTGCGAACTAGGCGGTGACTGTGACTGTGACTGAACTGTGATTTGGCAAGGGCAGATGATTTACTTAATTTAAGGAAATTCTAACACTAAATTTTATGTAGATGATTAAACTTTCCTATACTCTACCGACTTATTATAACCGCTATGGTTAGTTTACTAAGTATCTGCGCAATTCACGTGAAATATGACATCGTAGGCAACTAATATAGCACAATCTCTCGGCAAATAAATTTAGTTCAAGAAATTACGCTTTTGAAGGCGTAAAATGTAAGCTTGTACCCTGCAGTCCCAACGAAAGTGGTACACCCCGCACATAAGCTAAAAATAGCGTTGCAAGTAGGTAACCTTAACTGGCTTCACTGGTACTTCTCCTGCAAGCATTACATACATGCGTTCCTCTATTGTTAAAGTTAAAAATGAAATGGTGATGCACTTCACATCAACAAACAGAACATGTTATATGCAGTTTCAAATCCTCTTATGTAAAGAATGCAGATTTTAGTCTTATTATTGATATCATTTTATATTATACTTATTAACTTATTTATTGATTACGTCGTAATACTGCCGCAGTATGCAATGATATACGTCCACACCCATTTACTGTTACGTCTGGAATATGAAGATAATAGTCATAAATTAATTAAATTATTTAAAACTTTTGTTTTATAATTCCTAATACAGACAACGCGAGTTTATATTAAGCCTGATTTTTTCTGTAAATAGAACTATGGGAAACAGTGTTAGACTTTGGCAACCGAAGAAGTCACAATTTTATTCATTTTTTGTTACATAGAAATTGAATTTATGTTAAGAAAGTGACAACTACAGTTTTCAGTATGTTATTCTAATTTTTTTCGCATATTTTTTTTGTTATGTCAACGCAAAAAGGAGGCCTGTTGTTGCAATTATATTTTTGATAACTTTTTAATGAAAATAGATTGTTTTGTGAAATTGTTAGTGTAATTGAATGATGTTACCTAGCGGCTTATTTCTTGTATTTTTTTTAACTATGCATAGTATCTTTAGGGATTCGAATAGCTGGACCTCTTATATACCCGCTTTTTTTTGTGCAGACCTCTCTCTCTTTAATCTCTTTCTTTATTTGACTTATAATCAATTACATTATTATTATTTATCGTTATTATTAATGTTTTCTGTTTTTTTACTGACTCACTTTTATGTATGATAAAAGGTTTATTATATTTGCTTTGAAATTGTAAACATGTAAATGGGAGCTGGTATTTAGTGCAATTCTGTAAGTGTTGTTCCTGTTGAATAAATAAATAAATAAATAAATAAATAAATAATAAACAAATTTATTGTTATTTATATAGCTACAAAGATATTGTATGAAGTAATTAGACTAAACAACAAGTTAAAATACTACATATTGTATTACGGCGGTGTTAGTATCTTTTCATTTCTAATATATGAAAGCAGTTTTATTTCTTACCGTTGTGTCTATTATATCGGCCATCCAGTTTGCAATGTCCCAATGCTACAGCTCTTGTTGCTTGGCAAAGAACTAAAGACTTCCGTTCTCCACTTCCGAAGGTTAGCAACCTGGCGTCTGGCCAGGAAGTGAGCCATTGATTGGAACACATAGTAATATGACGGTTCCAGGTCACGACTGTAGAAAGTATGGGGCAACACTTTGGTTTCCTATAATTTTTGCTGAAAATTGTTGCTTAAAGGAACCATAAGTTCTTCCAAGTTGTTGGTAATAAAGTTACTCGGTGTATGATGGCTACGAACTTAAAAAGTTGCTCAAAGTGAGTCACACCCTCTTTTGTTTGTTTATTGTTTGGTGGCGATGCTAACTGGACATTTCTAAGAAATAAAAAAAAGGTATTTAAAATAGGAGTATTTTTTTGTATTATCAGCGCCCCACCCAGATAAAAATGCCACCAGCCGCCACTGTGAATGACGCTCAAACATGGGCGGGCGAGCTCCGTTGTAGTTTGTTCAAACAAGTGTCAATGAACGTTATAATTGAACAAAAGAAAACAAAAAACGAGCTTTTCATGTTTGTTGCAACCGTCACGGCGCAATTTTGCTCAAAAAGTTAAAGGACTTGTGGAGATGCATCTGCTATAATGAAAAAGTATTGATGGTGCGTCTTAGGACAGAAGTCCCACCTTAGAATGTAACATCGTCCACAATTTGAAAGGAACGAATCGCATGGGTGGTCCGATAAATTTATTCGTCGTCCTAGCCTGACATTGCGACCATGAATAATGGCGAAAACGCCAATGATTTGAAGTATCCCCACCACGCCTACCGTTTTTCCTGACGCGCACATTATATGTGCCACTTTGACGTAGAATTTAAAGAGGGCTTTGATAGCGCAGTTCGTTAGCGCCTTTCTGATCAGTGTTAAAAGGTCCCGGGTTCAAATATTTGTCTCTTATGTTCACGAATTAACGAAACATTGTCCTTAACTGATTTTGGTTTAATTTAGTTACGACAGAACAGATCACTCTTCGTTAGAGCTCAACGCATTTCAGAAGAAAGACCACTGCAGCAAGTAATGTTTATAGGAAAAGAAATATATCTATACAAAATTTTGTGATTGTCTCAAGATAATAAAAATTTAGAACGCTAATGTGTTTACAAAATTATTTTTCTTCCGGCAAATGCATATAGGTCGGCTCAAATATAAGGTAGGGTCTCAAGAACACTTACGTACTACTATATAATTCATTTTACCAAAACTAAAATTTTCGGCAGAGGATTATATTATTAGGGGTAATCAAAATTATTAACTGAATGATATCTGGAAGGCAATATTCTATTCTTTTTATTAAGTAATTCCTGTGTATCCACTAGGCAGGCCATTTTTAATTATCCTGATTAGATTTTGTCACGGTGGCACTTAGACAAGAAAGCAAGATGGGCATCGTGTAGAATGAGCCAGTGTTACCAACTGGTACCAACTACAAGTGGCGTAGTACCATACATCTAAGGTATCTAGCTAGCAAAGTACATTGAAAGCATGATGTCAATTGAATTCTGCTACTTCCTGCGGAAGCTGATTTTTTTCACTTCAACATTTACACTTATAAGGTGTACAGAATATCATGTTACATCACTTCCTTCGTTTAGAAAAAGCCTTTTAATATTGCAGAGTATCTGGAAAAATCTGCTGTGATTAGACACCAATAAAATGGCGGCCGTTCCTTTTGCGATAATACGTTTGATATATACGCCAAATACTTTAATTGCCTTTCCTTATCTAAGGATTGGTACGTTGTTTCTACGAGTTTTCTATAAATGATTTATGCAACGCGGGCGGCGTTGATTTCTGAATTCTTTGTGCCGCCTTTTTGTAACTGCTGCCAAGCTACAATATGAACGGCGATAGTACTGAAGGTTGCACATCAATGTCACACCACACCTCCGAAATGTGAATTTTCTGCAACCTTAAAGTTAGTAATCCCACGAAACGCTACAGAATATGCTCAAAATACACACTCCCAAGCCTTTTATCATATTAAAATATATTAAATAATTCAAAAATCGACAAATGACAAGTATGCGTCACTTTCCTGAGAGGCGGCAAATTGATTTAGTGGATAATTTCCATAAGCGCCCTGGATGCATGAATCATTTATAAAAACCGTGTATAACGCTTCGCTTCCTAGTTGATTTTTGTTCACTCATAAAAATTTATCTGAAACAGGTACTTTCTAGAGGTTATATCTTTGACAAACATTACCGGTGTAATCGAAAAGTCAGATTCTATTTTATTGAATGTTTGAAAATAAACTGACATGGTTTTATCAGAACTCATAACAGTAACTTTCTTCTTCAGCTTAAATGTATTATTATACTTCCAGCTCATGCAAACAGCAAAGCTTGCTATGTGATATGCTTTAACAAGTTTTAAACCTCAAGTCCATGATTACAAGTGCGCAAATGTTTGTGAGTGGCATTACATTCGCATGTAGTGCACCGCCAGAAATTAACTGTTACTTTGCACTACCACTATGCATCCTCCACACTATACTCCACTGCTCAAACAAACCGCACGTTAGTTCCGTTCTAGTATCCTCTGTTATCTCTGTTTGGTGTTACTCTGTCATTATGCCATACGTTAGGTCTTGTTTGTAAACAAACTAATCGACCAAGCATGTATGGCTAGCTCTCCATGTTTGTGAATTACGGATTCACTGATTTAATGGGTTAGTGTCAGCTTATATCTTTGTATACATATGTGATACTGACTTTAAATTGAGTGTGTCTTATATGTAATAGTACAATTACCTATATCCAGATGGAAGGTTAAATCAAATATTAGGACTTTAAAACTGACTGTTTTGAACGTATTATAGTTATGATAAATTTGGGACAAGCTTTGTTTTCATGATAATGCAATCAACATTATTCATACAGTTAAAAGAGAAATCTCTTTTATGTTCACTCATAGACGTATTGACTATGGAAGACTAGAATGTAAAAAAGTAAACTGTAAGAGATTTAAATGAATATTTTGCAGGTAGATTTATTAATGAAAAAGTATTGCCAGCTCTGATCAGGATTTGAGCCTGGGACCTTCTGATAACTAGTCAAACGTACTCTCACTGCACCATCAGTGCCCTATTCAAATTTCTAGTTATAGCGGCATATATACATCAAAGTTACGAAATGTAAAAATTACTTTGTCATTATAATAACAATTTGGGTTGTAACTAGCTGGTGGTCGCCAGAATCTGGCTATCGTAATACATGTCTGCTTCGAAGCTTACAATAAAATAACGAGCAATGAGCAACTCAGCTACAAAAGCTCCAGATGGCGCTCAATAGCGTTAGATTTCGTAACTTTGATGTGTATATGTCGCTTTGACAAAAATTTGAATATGCGTACGATACGATAAATAAATAATGTCCTTTTGAGTACTTGAAGGGTTTCTTAATTCTTCGCATGGATCATTTCTGAAGTAGTAGTTCAGTAAAATTCCTTTCTTTGTATAATTTGTGTTGGGTTGCATGGAGTAGCAAAAGGGTATAGCCTAAGCTACTCCGGCGCCTTTAATTTATATAATCTAAATGTAGGTGATCCTCAAGGTAATAAGCAGAACTGGAGAATTATAGAATTAAATGTTAATTTCCAATTAAAAGTTTATACCTTTGAATTTAAATTAAATATTATGTCCAACCGTAATTTTAAAGTTTCGGATACCTATAAATATTGTAAATGTAACTGTTCTGGTAGATGTACAAGGATGCTATATAGTAACAAAACAGACGAGGTAGATTATATCATGAATTTGCATCAAGAAACTTCGACTTAATTAGATGTTCAGACACCACACTAACTCATTGAAATCTTACATTTTTTTGGACGTCACAGCACGCAATTTAATTTTTTGGATATCAAGAGGGGGTTTGTTGTGAAGTTAAATCCATGTTTGTGGGGTCGCAGTACTTGTCCCGCAGCCGCCATCTTGTAAAAAGGGCTGCGAATGGTTTTTACGTTATATCAGGCAAACTATTCGTCGCACAGAAAATTTGTAAAAACATTTTTGATTGCAAATGAAATTCTCTACAACCTTGCTTGCTTAACTTTTAGCGCCAGAACTGAAAGAAAACCATGAAAGGCAGCTGTGCCTACTACGGACGAATAATAATAATAGTAATAGCAGGCAGATGTTCTTTTGTTTCCAAAAGGTTACTTTAATCCTTTTGACCTGCACAGAATCTAAAAAATGTACAGTCTGATTACAAATTTTGTAAAAACCAATAATTCCAAAAAGTTTTGTGATGGAGAGTTAAGTTTATAACTAATTATTAACAACATTAGATTGTTAATAATTTAAACGTTTCTTATAAAAATAATGGAAAAATGAAACAAACTATACCTAATCATTCATATTAATGTATACTTACGAGTACAGGAGAACAGTGCACGTTTAGCATCATTCTAAAACCCTAATAAGTAAAGAGAATTTGAAAAGTTTGCAATGGGAATTATTCCTTGAAAAGCCCTCTATCAAAATTCTCTCACAAATTATTTTTGTAAAATAACCAGAAAACAATTATAACAATAAAAGGAAAATTTGTTACGAAATTTTAATATATTTTCTTTGATAACTTTGTTATTTTTGGTTCTATGACTAAAAGTTACGGCACCAAGAGAGAATTTAATTTGCTACCAAAAATGTTTTACAAATTTTCTGTGCAACGAATAGTTTGTCCGAGATAACGAAAACAATTCGCTGCATTTTTACAAGATAACGGCCGTGGGACAAAGGTTGCAATCCCACAAACATGGAGTTTAACTTTACACTGACCTCCTCTTGACATCCAAAAAATAAAATTGTGTGCTCTGACTTTTGCAACCCCAAATGTAACTTTATAATGGACTATAACGTAGAGCGTAGCGAATTAAACTTAGGTGAGCGAGAGCAATATCGTTATAAACGATTTGCTTGTTCCTGTTAGCCGAAAAGCGGTCTGTATCTGCTACCAAACTTTGTACATTTTTCACTGATCCTCAGGGGAAAAACCAAAATAAAAATAGCTGCGCACGTGCCTAACTTGGCAGTACATTCGTTTGTTAAATTAAAGAACATTCGGCGCTGTAAACTGGATAAAGTAATAAAATTCTGCACGGAAGGGGTGCTCCCTGAATCTGCTTAGAAATATTTGATAAGGCCAAGGATAAAGTAACGACTGTGTTATCCGCCCTGAGACCGGCTTACGACCCTGCTGCGGAGTTCACTCCTTCCTCCTCGTTTTAGAAGTCGCGTTTCTATTTTTAAATCAAGGTAAACAGGTTTCCATTTCCTTTTGTGCCATGCAGATCCTCTTTATGTGTGCCGGAGGAAACGAGGCTTGCTTATTGAGAAAGATGATTTTTCCTGCAGGGGAGTAACAAGGGTAACCGAGTCCTGTTGGGTTACAGCCGCGGGGCTAGATCGTGGATTTGCTTGTTAATTGACTCTTGCTTTGAGAACACTGTTTAAAAGGAAGCGGGAGAGAACTGCCTGCTGCATGCGGATGGAGATATTTCATTTTAAATATACATTTGCATATAAATTTAACGCTCATTTGGACGGTGTACCTACTGTATTTAGTTTTGAGCACAATTCTGCAAAATATTTCCTCTTTTTCTTGCCTTTTCTCGGTGAACTATTTCTTTAAAACTGTCATAGCTAATTGGGTATTATCACTATTTTGAAAATTACGTAAAATAAATCTTGAAGTGCATATATATCGTACGCCATGTTTAAAAAAAAAAAACAAAAAAATATTTGTAGGTAGAGAATTTCAGGTCTGAAATTCGAATCTTGGGAGTCACCGCCAAAACGCTTCTATCCAAGGTCATTCAACTCGTGACGTCGAGTGTCACGTAAGCATTACCGAGGAGCGTGCTGTTTAATGGTGTAGTATCATTGTTGTATTGGAAAAGCTTTTTGGTGTTTATTGAAAGGACGGTGTAAGAGGTCGCACCAAAAAGTGATTTGTATAGTTTTACAAGCATCTATTATGTATGGAAAACAAAACAAGTGTTGTTTTGTACATGGTTATAAAAGTACTTCAGTCAGTACAGCTAACAAAATTTTTGTAACCGTTCCTCGAGATTATCAACGTATGAAAAAGTTGTTTAAGGCCYCTAGATGTGATATGCCGAAWTCCYAAAGTTTGTTTTTCTGTCGTGAAGATCATTTATTCTTGCTGTAAGTTTTATTATTCGTTTTGGGGTTACAAGTGTTTACCATTCAGTTTCCATTTTGTTATAGCTTGAAGATGATATGAAAAATTATATGCGTTTTAAGTTGATAGAGGGAAATGTTATAATAAAGAACGACGTTGTTCCCCATATATTCGACTATTAGCCAGACCGGAAACGAGCCGTAAGAGCCCCGAAAATAAATGACAATTTATATTTATTCTAACCTCTAAAATAAATGTCAAGTTTAGGGTACATTTTTGATTCTTGCATATTTATGTTTATAATAGTATGTTTCCAACAATCCACTGTGATCAAATTATCAATGCTACGTTAATTTGATAAAAAGTTCACTTATGCTACTGCTTTCCTGCATCTCCGCCGCGTTGAACCGCTCGTCGCTCAACACAAATTCCATAACAATGAACATGCCTTCAGAAGTCACAACTCATAAGTATTTCACTTTTTCTTGGCGTATTTTAATTCGCTTGTCACAAAATGAACGCAAACAACGAACTGATAAATTGACAGGCTGAGGCTGATGCGTGACGCGCTGACCCCAGATGTAAACAAGCGGCCATTTACAAGACAACTGACGTCACGGCCAGTATGTTCGCGTTTTGGCGGTCCCTTTAAATATTCACATTTTTAATATTAAAAATACACCTTACGATCCATTTTTTCGAATTTATAAGCTGTCACAGCTGTTTTGTGGATTACATGCTACCTATTAATATGCAATTTAACAAAATATAAATACATGGCAAATACCCAATTATGCTTTCCAATGTGTAATTAATTTCGAACGATACAGTATCGTTGTTCATATCCGGTAGCAGCGTTTATTGTATTGGATGCTTGTTGGTTCCAATCTAATCTACTTTTCATTTTTTCCTGAAATGTCTGTATAGTTCCGTTTATCATTGTCTTATCCGAGTTCAAAACACACGTTTACAAATTTAAGGTGAGAGACGCGGTCGCCATTTGCCGTTATTACGAAAGTGGTGTTGGCTTTTTTAATTTTTGCAATCCTAAAGCCTCCTTTTCTCTAATTGCATTAAGATTTGCGCCTGTATCTAGTAACCCTATATACTTAATATTGGCCATTTATTTGGACAACAATGTTTAATAAATCTTTAAAAGCAATATTTAATTCAGGTGTAATTGCATTCATTTTCACGTGACCATTTGTACTGTGGGTTTTGTTCTTTTGTAACATTTTGCTTTTTTTTTTGTTTTATTACACACAAGGCACAATGGGGGTGGGTAAATTTGACGGTAGATAGGATGATAATCTTTTTTATGATTAACATCTGAGCGTATTTTAGAGCATGAATTTGATTTCTTGTAATTTGCGCAGAAATAATTTGCCTACGGGGACTTACGAGGACTCGTTTATATTTAAATTTTTGCTTTGAGTTTGACGCGGGGTATTTTGTCGAAAATTTGAATTTGTTATTTGTCGTGGACTGAACCAATAATTCCTTTGCGGAGCTCGCGGCTGATAATAATTTTGATAACTTTGGAAAGGTGGTGTAAAATTCTGTCTGTAAAACGTAGGTTGACTTGCACGAGAAAAATTTTGCCTAAATTGTTGCTTGAAATTGTTTTGTGTGTATTGACGGAATGAAAATGCAGGACGTGGATAATTATGTGTAAAGTTGGATCTGTACCTTTGCGGTTGTAGATTTTGATAATGTTGAAAATATGTCGTTGGGGGTTCATTTTGAATATTAGTGGTATTGTTAAGAATTAACAACGTATTTTGTGATTCCATAATGTCGTCTACCTTTGCTGCAATTTCTGTTAATTTTCCAACAGTAATATACGACTGTTTTGTGAGTTTATACATATAACATTACAAATTTTGGGGACATACCACACTCAAAATGTTTAATGAATGTGGTTTCGTCCATATTTGGGTTGTAGTCATAAGCCAGCATTTTCAATTCAAATAAATATGTTTTTAAAGTTTTATTTGGACTTTGTTTATGATTTTCAAATTTTAGCTCTGCTGACTTATTGCCTAATCCATCTTCGAATTCTTTCTTGAATGCCTCGATCACTTAATGCCAAGTGCTACTGGCGTTGTCGTACCACCGATTACCCGCCCCGTCTAAAAATGTCCCAAAATACGCTATTTTTAAGTCGTTAGTCCAACCGTTAGCGATACATCTTTCAAAATTCTTAATAAATTCTGTAGTGTTGGGACTTGCCGGATAAAAAATTTGTGGGCTGATGAATTGGGGGGTAACGGGGGTTTTTCTTGGATTAAATGCATCTGATATGGTCACATACTCAAAATTTTCGTCCCTTGAATTCATGTTTCTATGTTGTAAGTAATTTCTTTTTAGCCTCAATTCGGGTTGCTGGTTTTTTTGACATTTGACTTGCCGATGGGAAATTTGAAGAATCTACCAGTTACAAAAAAAGAAAGGGCGCCTCCACCATGTGTCGCATCTGGACATGCCATTAGATTTAATAAGCACTAATTTTTACAAAAAATGGGCAGATCAGTTCAACAGAGACGTACAAAAATAAAGAAAATGTTACGCTTTTTACAAAAATATAAAAATTATCTACGCACACAAAAATAATTGTATTGCTAAGTCACATCAACGTTAGGGAATTTTGAAAGACAATAAAGGTTAATAAAATTACTACTTACTTGAATTATTGTACTTACATCATTTTTCTTAAGTAATGGGGATACCTGGTTGGCAGTGTCGCAACCTCTCGCTGATCAAGCCCGAACGTGACTCCTTGATGTTTTCGATTTCGCAGCTTTGCGTTTTACGCGGTTGTCATGTTTCTTATTTTTTTTTAACAGATCTACTAGTTGAAAAATTGCAACGWTGTTGCGGGTGATTAGAGGGTATGCGACAATATTTCCTCTCAAGTTAGTAAAGGCAGGTAATAGTGCTGCTTCAACACCAAAGTATGGCGCTGGTTTTATCAGTTTACTCTTGCGTTTAGGTAATGGTAAAAACTTATTTTTTTTGTTCACTACAGAAAACAGTCCTATGAAAAGTGGTTCGAGTGACTTTCTTAGTGTCTTAATGTAAGAACACACGTGCCTATACATGTTGCAACTGTTGGGTGCACAAATAGCCCTTGATGACCGTGTTTGTGGCGGATTGTGGTCTCAATTTTCTCAAAACGCTTATCAAATAATTCTAAAGCTGTCGGAACCATTTCTCTCGATGGATTGTTTATAAAGAATTCATATCGGCATGAAAAGTGCCACAACCTCTTTGATTGGGAGAACAGTTTGTAGTGTATATACCCACCTGTTAGTTTGATAGCACATTATGTCATTATTAAGGCATCCATGGCAACGTTCTAATACGTTATTGGTTTGGGACTTGTTTGCCTTCGACCCTTTTGTTTGCATCCCTTGAGCCTTGAGACGAAAGTCATCTATGAAGTCTCGAATTGTCAACCATGTTCTGTTGTTTTCCCAGATTCTGAAAAGCGACAAATTCAAACCATAGAATGCGGTAGCCATAGTTTTCTCTGTGATGTCTGTTAGCGGTACTGCTTTCGACTAGGATATGAAGTGATCTGTTATATCATTTGGTATCGGGCTTTTAGTATGCCTTTTTATTTTGGCACGTTGGCAGCGATTACAAGTGCTTCACCTCTCTTTGAAGTCTTTATTCATTATTATTTATACTATTTTTGTATATAAGTTCCAATTTTGCAGATATGTCACAGCAAACAGATGTTATTAAAATGTCATTTGACTTCTTTAAATACAGGGTTTCTATAAATGATTCATGTAAAGCGGGCGGCGTTGATTTCAGAATTCTTTGTGTGTTGTGCCGCCTTTTTGTAACTGCTGCCAAGCTACAACAAGCACAATATGTACTAAAGGTTGCGGATCAAGTTATAGCCACGAAATTGATGGTTTTATAAAGATTTTTTAATTTGCGGTTTCATTCTCTTTTATTGCAAGGTAAGCAATAACAATAACTTGCTTGTACGAAACTACACTACGTCTGCCATAATTCCATTTTGTTGCGGTCACAGACTTTCAGGCGTGGCTTTATAAAATTTAATTATTTTCCGCAAATTTGAAAGCCTACGCAGTCAATCCAATCCTGTTTCCTATCTTAATGTTTGTATTTCTTTTGTAACTAGCGTAGCACCATCATAATTGAGCTGTTTACAATAGACCATGTATAGGGTGTCCCATTTTCGTTGTAATTGTATAGATCTCGCTAACCTATTAATGCTAGAGGGTTGCGACATTACTTTATTGCTTTTGAAAAATGTAACATTTCTTCAGGTCTTAATATCTCGATTGGCTAAGTAGATACAAAAAAAACGTGGAGGCATTTTATATAGATATTTTTATTCCCAATCCAGTGGCGTCCTCAGAATTTTTTAAGGGGAACATTTTAGAGATATAACACAAACTTGCGTTTTAAAAAAAGACCTATTCTTTGTGATTAAGAAAATGTATACATCGTTAGGTTTATTTTTACTAATTTTGGTATTATCCCTATTTTTGTAATATTTTAATAAGAATTTACGTTTCTCGTCGAAATGGATGTAACTAATTAACGCTAAACAATGCAAAGGTACTTATCTCCATATAAATAATAATTTCCGTTGGTTACATGGCCTCCTCGATTACCGATTAAAAAACTGAATGAGCGCTCTTAGGAGTCTTAGGTGTGTATTCAAATATGCATATATTATTTTTAAGGAATTAAAATATTTACTTAATAATATAAACTATATCGTGTGTTTTCTTCTTCCGTAGCCTCCTGGACGTAAACGAAAAATCTCCTTGAATAACAACGTATACATTTTTAATCAGAAAAATAGGTCTTTTCAACCATAGTAAAGCCAACTATGGTTCCATTAAAAAATGCAAGTTTGCGTTATATCTCTAAAATGTGACCCCCTAAAAAATTCTGAGTTCGCCACTGGACTCTAATCTCTAAAAAATGTGTCCTCAACCAATCGAGATATTGAGAACTGAAGAAATGTTACATATTTCAAAAGATTGCTATAGCTTTAAAACAAAAGTCGATACAAAAATGGCGATGGTATATATACTCACAACAAAAAAGTGATATATGTCGAAACCGCAACCCTCTAGCATTAATATTTACCGAGATACCCTACAATTACAATGAAAATGAGACACCCTGTACATATAGGGGGTTCTACCAGCGACGTTAGGTATGTCAACATAACCTCATTTTTACACAGCAGCTATAAAGGATGTTTGCTAATTATCTATAGATACTAGACATAATAATGTCTTACAATATTGTTATGTGCCGCAATGGTCAGCTACACAAAAAAAACCTCTCAACTAATGCTCCACAAGTTTCCGCTAAAGGTGAAATGGTTAAGTAACTGCAATGGTTCGCTAATAAACCTAAAAAGAATACAAAAATTTGCTCTAAGCATTATAAAGACATATGTTATGTTACCACTACCATGAGTACCTAAGTATTGTTTTACTTTGTTGCATGCACAATAAATACATACAACACTAAATGCTTAATTATATAACCGCTGCAAATTGATACAATACTTCCACATCCAATTGTCAAAATGACATTCACCTTTTTTATTTCTTATACTATACAATTAGAAATCAGGTTTTGAGCATTTTTTCTCTCTACACATTTTTCCTAAGACAAACAGTCCTCGTGATATTAGCAAAAATATATAAACTTTTAAAATCGTTTTTTTCCAAATAACTCGAAAATTATTAACTTAACAAAAATTACAACAGTGCTTTCTGATCAAAAATTTGATTTTCTATATAATACCAAAATTTTAAAAAAAATCGTACGAGCAGGGCCCAAACAGGTTTTTTGGAAATATTTCGAAAATTTCAAAATTTTGGATAAATTTTTTTAAGACACTTTTTATGAGAAATTTTATTTCACATCTGATGGTATGTTCATTTTTTAAATATATTCGGAGATATTTAGGAAAAACCGTTTTCTTTAAGTGACGCTTTTTGCTAATATCTTCTAAACGGTTTGCTGCACCGAAAATTTATAAGAACCGATAATACTCGCACTATCACATACTAAGAAAAATAAAAATGTGCAAAAAGAGTAATTACCCCCGAATTTTGCCCCCTTCCCGATACTCTACTTACCCCACAAACAATAGGTCGCTTTGGGTAGTTGAGATTTATACGTTTGCCAAATTTCAAGTTCATATATTAAGTCTTTCGAAAGTTATCGTGTCCACAAACAAAATCACAGATACACAGACACACAGACAAGAAACTTGTTTTTGCTCAAACGTTTCGACCATTTTAAAGCGAATGAGCAAATAAAAATTTTTGAAAATTTCTTTGCGATACAATACCTTTTATCCGTTGGATGTGCAAGTAAAATTGCTATACCAACCAAGTGCTTATTCGATTCCTTGATAGGAAGTGTACAATTGGAAGATGTGGAAAAAGGAAATGAAAGTGGGAAGAAGTGCGGACCAGAAGATGTAACTTTAGATGAGTTGACATAAGAACATGAAATCAAAATAGTTACCCAAGGCTCTGTTCACAAACCAACGTGTTCAAAATCTTATGAATATCACGGTTAATATCATGTTCCCTATATAGTTTTTACGCTTTTTACCATCATGATATTGTACAATATTTACTTATAAGAACTGCCATCTCATGCAACGCTGTTCTGTCGGTAATAGGTACCATTATTGATCGGCACTGTTTTCATTAGTATTGTTTTCTCTGTACCAAAAAACGATGCAAGTAGTTGTTGCATGGAAAAATGATGCAAAATGATGTTTATCTACATAAACTTTTGCTTGTCAAAAAAGAAGCTTCTTTTACATTATTATTTTATCCATTAAGCAGTTAGTTTACAGCTTAAACCGCGTTAACTTTTTTTTATATTAAGGATCAATAATTGCTGCAGGTTATAAATAGTTTTTTCAATACTTTTCATAATCGGTTTCTTAATTATAAAAGTATAGTAATCAGCCGCCTAACATAGGTATATATTCGTGTTCCAGCAGCATGGGGTACGTTTTTTAATCTATCGCTGTTGATCTCGCTTTAGCGGCAGTGAGCGTCTTGGATACACATTTTAGGGGTTGCGCCTACGGCCTATACCTATTATACTTATAGATCCTGCTGTGTAGGACATTTTTACCCGCCTTAAAAGAACACTTTCAACGTTTGAAGTAAAGATTTTTTCCTTGCTGGCAACTTAGACCGTGAGGTGTACCATGTTTTTCTACATATTTTATTAGATAACGTGAAAATCCGGCTGCTACTACAACTAAATATTCCGAAAAAAAGAGATGGAAACTGACTGGAACAGGATTATGAACATATGGATAATTTTAAGCATTTTCATCTGACGGAAAGCGGCAGGAGGATTCTACCATTTTGCATTTGTAAACTACATCCGCGCTTTCCGAGTCGAGCAGCTTGTAGCTTCATCTGTTTGCTTTTAGCAGTCCTCCATAACCTTTCCATGTGGAACAGTTCAATAAAGCTTATGCTGATTCCTGACGCGAAACAAGCGCCACCCTCTGTACCTCCCGACCTATCGTATAATTTATCCTCCGATGAAAATTCAGTGGGTTGCGACTACAGATTCCGTAGAACAATTTATACAGCAGGCTATGTTACACTCAAAGGCCCTAGGCAAAGAAAGGCAGGGATACAAAGCGTTTCAGACTTTGTAAGTATAGAGATGTTTACACAAACGAAATAAGAGCCGTTTGTGTATATGTAACTATTATCTGTACCAAATGAATATGTATAGAAACCGATATGGTTATAGAAACTGAAATGTCTAAGAATTAAATATGACGTGGGTAGGAGAATTGACATAGCCTTGAAAATATCTTATAGTACAATTCGGATGTAGGCTGTGTCCTATCTTGTCCTCTTGTCCGACAAACATACAACAGATAAACTAACAGAAATAAATAGCAAATGAGCTTTAGAGTTTGTCGAATGATCTACCTATATTCACAATGAACATTTTGTGGTAATTGGAGATATTCATATTTAATGGTTGTTTGACTTATCTGTAATTGTAATCAAACCAAATAAATTTTCAACTCTATTTCAATATACAAATACAGAAAAGACCTTTCATTTACACGCCTGTACACTATATATCCTGTCTGCAAGAGGAAAAATTATTTCTGGGGATCTATCACACAACTGCTTCTCTCAAGTAATAAAATATGCTGATGATACGAGCCTTGTGGTTTCAAATGACGTGTGTTAAGAAGGTACTAAAGCAAATAAGAGACGCTATACTGGTGTACTGAGAATGGCTTAGTMCTGCACTTAAGCATAACAAAGTTAATTATATTCCTAACAAAGAACGCAAATCGTGAAACAAATATTCACGTTAAACTAAATGATAAAATAATTACTCAATTAGATCACATTAAATTTCTCGGATTAATTATTGATCATAAGCTGACATGGCAGCGACAAATAATCAGTCTTAGCGATCGATTGTCATCTGTTTGTTTTTTATTGAGAAGTCTTTAGGGATACTGTTAGCATAAAGCACTACGGTATATGAAGGAGTGAGTGCGACTTACTTATGTAAGTCAATCTTTAAAGAATATAGAATACTTACATTATCTAGTTTGTATATCTTCCAGTTGGTTATGTATGTTAAACAAAATTTGTCGGAGTTTTGTAAGAATAGTGGCACTCATAATCACAACAAAAGAAATGCCATTGAAATATGCTAACCGTACGCTCCATTATCATATAGGTGTACTTACTGTGTTACAACAAACTTGACAAAAATTTGAAAAAAATGTAAGTTATCGGCAATCTTAAAAAATAAATAGCGAGAATATTTACTAGACCAAACAGAAGGGTACTTTGAAGAGGATTAAAGGTTAGGGCTTAAAATTTGATTAAACAAGATGGGTACCTTTTTCGTATTTCCTCGTAATTAAAGATAACAACTAATTATTTTCGTTAACATTTAGACTCCGCTTGGTACTTATTTAGAGTTGTACTATCAGCCTTTTACTAGTTTGTATTTGGTTATTGTTATTGACACAAATAACTTATTGACTTGTTCGATGGAACAATTGTCATTTGCGGAATGCTATATATATTCATGCTTTTGTCCTCCAATTCATTTCTCACAACCTCAGAGGGCTTAAGATAACCCAATTATACAGCTACCAGCTTTGATAATTAGTCTTCATATTATTTTAACCAAATCTAGGATGCATCTTACATTATTGTTTTAGCAAGATTTTTGCTGCTGCTTTGAAATTGAGGAAAACTGAAACTGAAGTGACTCACTGTAAATATAACAGAACTGACAGCCGAAACAGCCGATCAACTATTAGTTAAATCCTAACTTCGTTCTGTCTCACAATACGCGGTGGATATTTTGCGTAATGTTCAGAAGTCGTGTTTAATATTTTAGAACTGGCAACATTATTTGAAGGTACATAAATCTCTATCATGCTGAAAATAATCCTCTCAAGCATATCCTGCAATCTGGAGCCGGAAGCTTTTCAATACGCTACACATCGCTTGCTCTCTCTCTCTCTCTCCTCCCCATATCAGATTCACTTCACACTGCACCGGTTTGTTTTCAACGTAGATGCACGCGCATGATAAGTTTCGAACGCTAGACGGCACTTTATACGAAGCAATCCTTTAGGTACTGGGCCGAGGTGTTTTGTTCTATTTCTGTGGTGTTATTCTCGCATAGCGTTTTGTTCGAGTCTAGCAAATGAGGTAGTACATCAAGCGTAGATTTTCAATAAATGTACAGCGGCTTGTGTTCCTTGCCAAAACATTAGGTAAATTAAATAAAGTAATGCCTCATCTTAATTAAAGACAATTATAGTTTTGTAAAAAATACGAGTTGAATATTTTGTTAACAATAATACGTCGATTCATTATGATGATGCAAAGATGATGCCTGCCTTTGTGAAACAGAGGAACGTGTTTGTTTACAAGATTGTACTTCGCAGCCCTATAATGATGGCATGCAGCTGGAAAACTACGTTTCTTTCCACGAGCACTTGATGCCAACAAGTAATTGTACATTATGTTGCTTATAAAGGAATCAGTTGCATTAACTTTCCTGTTGAATACTGAATTTTATTAAAACCTCAGGTTTGTTTTTAGCTTAGTTTGTCGTAAAATAACTATTTAAGCTAAAAAGCATTCATACTACTCATATTATAMAGGGTTTCTATAAATGATTCATGCATCCAGGGCGCTTATGGAAATTATCGATTAAATCAATTTGCCGCCTCCCAGAAAAGTAACGTATACTTGTCATCTGTCGATTTTTGAATTATTTGATATATTTGAATACGAGAAAACGCCTGGGAGTGTGTATTTTCAACATATTCTGTAGTGTTTTGTGGGATAAATAACTTTAGGGTTGCAGAAAGCTCACAGGCGGCACAAAGAACTCGGAAATCAACGCCGCCCGCGTTGCATAAATCATTTATAGAAGCCCTGTAAAATCAGAATTGTAGGACATCTCATGCCCAGCAATTAATTCAGTGTTTGGTGTCTCTAGTGATCAATGATTAAGAAAACAGAGTACTCAGACAAAAATAGTTTTAGCTTGTTTAATTAGCTTTAATTTTTGAAAACACAGGCAAAATAAGACATTGCTGTTTTTAGGAAAGTGTCCCAATTTCTGCATTGAAGTTAGGAAATTACGGCACCATAGAAGCTCACTTAATATACAGAGTGATCGTAAAGTTCGGGACAAAATTCATAAATAAGTTAAGAAATGTTTTTAAACGCTCTTTTTCTTTTGACATATATTGTTCTTGAAGACGTCATCTATTATTAAACTATGACATGACCATCAATTTCTGTAAATGGCTACCTCAAATTCTTATTTGTGAAAGACAACCTAAAAATAACAATAAATTTGGGGAGGAAACCCGCCAACCATTTTACATTGCCCACACGTATATAAACGCTTTGAACACCTCGTCCAATAACTTCGGGACTAATATACGCCCTTTCTCCACGGATTTGTACTCGTAAATCGTTTAAATTATGTAGTCTCTTAACTAGATCTTCGATTTTAAGTAACCGTGTCAAAGTATTCAAGGAGTTCACCGCCATAGGGGGTGGTACCCCGTCTTGCTCCTTATGGAAGACCATCATTATCGTTATTCGAAAAAACAACTACCAATATTGGTATCACCTCAAATCTTAAAAAAAATATAAATAGTGAGGGAAAGTTAATATAACTCATGTAATTTTCCGTGGTTTTATGCTTTTTAGGCCCAGACGAGATTTTCTTGGGACTAATATTAACAGTTCTGACGGTTAATCACATCATTAAGACAAAAGGCAGTTTCATAAAAAAATATGTTATTTAAAAAAAATATTTAACTCATGTATTAGTTGAACTGTATATGGGTGATATTGTACTAAGATTGATATATGAGCAGCCGCCAGGTCGACATGTCATGATTTTCTTCAAATTCAAGCAGCAGATTTAATTCTACGAATTCTACGTCTTGATGTACAGGGTGTGCCGCTTAAATCCGGACAAGCTAAACTTTTTAGAAAACAATGTATTGCTAAAAAATCTAATCCTTTTGCATATCAATTTTGTGACCTGTGGAGAATGGAATTATTCGATACGACCTCTTTCAACAACAAAGACCGCCTCAATTATTGACCCGAAGGGCTCGCACGGTCTCTTTAAAGCAGGACTGTGCGTAAAGATGCAAGATTAGGGTGTGTGGACTTGCTAGTAACTCTTTTGATTACGCTCCAAAGGGACTACAACTCTAGAACTCACCATCTACTGTTTCTCCATATTCGTCAGAATGCGCACACAAACTTCTTTCTTGACAGGTTTCCTTTTCTAAAAAAAAAAAGAAAATTTCCAAGACTGCCGTTCCATGTCACGAATTCTATCGAGTGACTCTTCCTTGACGGTTTAGCGAAACTTTCCTTCGACATCTCAGAAGCATTATATTTAGCTAAAATGTCGTGCACAATTGAATCACGAGTACCCGAAGAACTTAATTATTTCAGTTGCCAAACGCCAAGCATGAACACTTTTGATTATCGCGGCTCTTCGGTTGTACTCCGCCTTTGTTCGCAATTTTGAGGTTGTGACTGTTTAACAAACGTACGTTGCTTTCATGGTTGCCTACAAGCATCTATAGCGGAACTATTATATGGCGGGAAATTCAGATATAAATTTGCTAGGATTTTAATGGTGCACCCTGTATTGGAGATCTGCCTGATCATGACCCTGGTGATCTGTTTATCCGGATATTCGTAATTAAAATCTTGAGATGCTTCCGCGTGGGTTCAAAATCTATCACCAAAGCTAACTGATCAATATTTTTTTTCTGATTCTGTTAAATTTTGTCAAATTCTTTAAATCAATTGGACATATGTCGTAAGAAGTAATCAGAATTCAGATACGTTGCCTTCAAACTAAATGATACGTTTAGAAGGAGAAACATTCGTAAAAACTATTGCCAACTTTGAGCGGGAATCCAAACCGAGACTCTTTGAATTCCGGTCAAACATGTTGTCACTGCAACACCAAAGCCCTGTTCAAATTCCAGGTCAAAGTAGCATATATAGTATATGTCAAAGTTTACTACGTAATGTAGGGCAACTGAATGCCATCTGGCGGTGGCCAGATTCTGGCGACCGGTAGTAACAAGGGTTTTGGTGGTGCAGCGGCAGTACATTTGACAGGCATTCAAAAGGTCACGGGTTGGATTCCTGGTCAAAGCTGGCAATATTTGTTTAGAAATACGTTTACTTTCAAACCTAATTAGATACTACTTATAATCATAAACATTCTTCCCTAAAGTTGTTTCTTCATAATTTTCTCACGAAATGTATTCAGTGGTCAATCTGATTTTATTGTTAAGATTTGCAATAGTATAAAAAATTAATTCATCAAATTTGAAAATAACCCATTGAGATCCCTTAGGAAACTATACAATTTACGTATCAAAACTTATTCAGCGCTACAATTGCCCTGGGGATGTCTCCTCCAAAGCTCACAAAACATTTGATCTATCCGAACCCATTTATGATTGTGTTAGCCATAAACGTCATAACAAGCAACATTCACAGACTGGTCTTTCTCTAATTCTCTGACAAATGCCTTTAATTAGCTGAATTCACGAGCCACCACTGTAGTATGTATGTGTTGGTGTATTGTAGGAACTATGTGCGCACTAAATTCTTCAGCAATCCTGACCGCACGCACTCAGCTTGGGTCCCAGGTATACGATGAATTATTAACATTCCTTCAGCGATGTGCGTGCTGTACCTGCTGCAAAGATTCACTTTGAGTCAGGCAACTTTAAATGAAAAATTGCATGTTCCAATGAGTTATGTAGACATACATTCAGTGGGAAAGTAATGCTGTTTGAATTAAGATGGATAGTTTCCCAAATTTCTTATTTTGGTTGGATTGTTATGGAAAAAGTGTTGGTCGTTAGAAAGAATACGAGAAATAGAAATTTAGACAAGTCTTGCCCATTTTTGGAACATTAAGAGCGCTGTAATCTTTTTATATTGTTTTCCAGCAGCTTAGAGACATTTATTGGGTTAACTTCTTTATTACTAGAATTATAACAGTCATACGAAATTTGTTTCATGCAAACGCATTGACACTATGCATATTGTTTCGTTCAATAATCGAAAAACCTATTTACACATTTTAATATGTATATAAAAAGGTGGAATACAAACTGTTTTCTCTCTGAGATAACTATGTCCACGATAAACTGAGCTCTGAAGATGCTCACCATAGCAGTGGATGAAAGGTCAGCGAAGAGGAAATCGCTGCGACCATGGCCTGGTTTTCGGAAACAGAAAGTCTGCCGTGACCACGATACTATACAAACAACGAACAGAACAGCTACAACAAATACGAAAGGTCCAGAGGAGTAAAACTGCCCTAAGTGGGAAACTCTATCGCTCTCCTCCTTCCGGACACAGAGCAGGAAAACATTTCGTCGAAATAAAAAAAGAAAACACCATAATTTAGAGGCACGCAGTCATACTGACTGAGACCACAATTTCTGTGTAGGAAAGTATGTTTATCTGGACGTGGAAAGAAAACGGCCAAGGGTAAGGACCTAACGGAGTAACTCAAACTGGAGAACCTTTTTAGGTATTGTAATACTGCGCCTGTACTGCTTGACATTAGTGACCATTACCGAGAATTATGGACGGCACTAATTAACCCTTTGCTACTCAAGTTTGCAAACATTTGATATAGTGTCGATAAAGTAGGGCCCAAAATTAAATGATAGTTTGCAAAAATTTGCTAAACATTTAACCTAAGAGAAAGTTAATTATTGCCTGAAATTTGTTTTTAATTAATGTCGATGATATCTTAATGGGTTAACAGGCATAAGAAAAAATAAAAAAGTATTKCCAGCTTTGACCGAGATTTTAACTCGGGACCTTTTGAATACTAGTTGACGAGCGATTCAGCTGCAAATGCGCCGGATGTTTTTCAGCAGCGTTGCATATGAACTTTGATGTATATATGCCACCTTGACCTCGATTCTGAATACGGCCCTGATAGCTCAGTGATAGAGCGTTTGACTAGTATTCAAAAGGTCCCGAGTTCAAATCTCGGTCAAGGCTGGCAATACTTTTTCATTTCTTCTTATGCCTGTTAACCCATTAAACTATCATGGACGTTAAATTAACCTAAGGTTTAAAAAGAGATTTATTTTGAGATGATTGAAACATAAGGATCTGTTACTTTGACAAAGATATGACGTCAACGGCGGGTAAGCTTTATTAAAAGGAGAAATATTGTTCTTATAAATTTTGATTGATCCATTAACTTCAGGAAGAGAATATTAATCGGCGCTTACAATTTTGACAGTTGCTAATGAGAAGATGTGATGCAGACCTTGTTAATTCATTAAATGTGCAGACGAAAGGCACCTGATGAGCTTTTTTGTTTTATTTACTAACTTCACATTTATGCACCCTTCTCGTTATAGTAAAGTAAAAGCATTGTAACGGGTTTACTCTAAATGTCAACTTTATTATTACAACGTTTAGACGGGGAGTCAGCAACGCGAACCGTCACACAAATTTTTAAAGTGCCTCCCGTCTGAGACACTGCTAACTCAGTGGAGACGGTGGGGTTCAGTGATACAATAGTGTGTGATAAGCTTCTAACATTACACGTTGAAAAGAAAAACTCAAGATGTAGAACGTCCTCACTTTTATATTAAAACAACTCTCTACAAGTGATTGTGACTATAAATAAAGTGATGGTGACTGTGACAAGTGAATTATAACGTAAATTACCCCTAACGAGTGCGCACTGGTGTCCTTAAATACAAGTCAACCTGATATTGTGCAATATAGCTCTATATATCGGGGAATACTAACACTAAAGCGTAAGTACGTCGGTGGATACTAAACCGATAACAGTATCGATTAAATGAAACTAATCCAGGTAAGTATGTTATTTAGTTTATACCTAACGAACGCAAAATGTGTTATATTCTAGGTACTCATCGTCATGCTCCTTTCAGGTTCCCTTCGCCAGTGATTTTCGATGCCCTATGTTTATCCGACGGGATGCTGATGACTGCTGGTACGTCCGATGACGTAGGGGTGTGATGACGTATGTGGTGACGTCTCTAAAGGAAGGACGCACCAATATCTCGGCCGGGCCAAGGATGGAGTAAAAAAGAGCCTAAATGAAAGGGATGTCTATGAAGAAACGGTTATTGGCAAATCTTAGGTATACTTTCCGACATACCAAAGATTCCCTTACCTTATTAGGAGAAAGCACCGTGGTTAATGGTCGCCGAATGGCGTAATTCCGTCCAAGACGACAAAGGTCGAGTTTTGGTCTAGAACTAGTCAGATGACTTCACCAATCACTACGACCGCTATGGCTATATGTTTATTGAATCCAGGATAACCTGTCGTGTAGATCACTATATATCAAATACAACTTTGATTCACGATGGATGAACTACACCGATATAACAATAGCCTTCCGTTCGGAAACCAAGCCACTGCTCTTCGTGAATTTCACCGTTCAGAAGATTCCCATCGCCCAGGACAACAAAAAGTCTCCAATAAAAACTTTTAAAAGATAAAGCCATCGTTTCTGTGTTTTCCAGATCTTTGACGCCGCGAATTTAGAGGACCTATCTAACATGTTCACCAACAATAAAATTTGAAATAAAGACGTTCTTTTTTATAACTACACTACCCTTACAGCATCTTCGGAAGTTAGTGCGTAACATCAATTCGTCTAATGTCTAAAACAGAGAAAGGTATGTTATTGGCTTTGGGGTACCGAGTGGGACCACAGCCATTACAGTAAAAAGATGTGGCTGTTTATGTAAATTGTGCATACTGCTTGCTTTAAAGGTAGTGCAGGAGTTTAATTAAAACTACGCAAGAATATTACTTACTATTGCCAGTTTTAGTTCGTCCAAAAATGCTTTAGTATTATTAGAAGCACCCGACGAAAACTAGTGAATCGAATATAATCTAACATTTATTAGGGATGTATTCATCCACATATGGTTACCACACCAAGCAAGAGCTTTTGCGCTTCTAAGWTAAACAAAGAGTGTGTTTTACAGCCACGATATTGTTGTAGTTGTCAAAGTGTCACAAATACTGTCAACAATACTTTCGGTTCGCCCGAATGAAGAGTTGGGATATTGATTAATATAGTATAATACATTCGGGTTCATTTCCTCAGTTAGTTTCAGGAGTCCGTGTGGTGTACAGTTTGAACATTACCAATGTCTCTAAAGAATATGTAATGGCTTCTTCTGCATAAGCACTATTTTATCTTTTAGTTATGAAATTGACAATAAATGTTTTATGTTGATATCACTTTGTCTTGAAACAAATACTTTTTGGACTTATTAATTACCGCCACGCCAGTTATATATCTTGATCACTTCCGCAGAAATTTTTCTGCTCTTACAAATTATTATTTGTTTTTGTGCTTTTAAGCTCAATCGGGTAATAAACATTATTTTGACTTCTTGTTTAGTTAGAAAACATTGTTGTAGCCTCTGTCTGAAAACGTAATAACTTAATTTGGGAAAAGGGGAAACTTCGTAACTACAGTCCGACATGGCAACACGTTTCTACGTCGTAACCGACGAACCAGCAACTTTCCCTATTCCAGATGTCGAAGCTAAACAGTTTATTGAAAACGACGTTGGTAGTATTCAGGAGGCAAGCTCTTAAACGCCTGGTATCGCTCGATTATCGGTGCGTGCTAGCAATATCGAGGTGTAGACGAGAATTCTAGAGCCCTGTCACAACTTGCCAGTTATGATGAAATGAAGCCCCCAATTCAAGATAGAAGTTGTGTCTGTCGGAAAACGGGACACATAATTTGCGTGAGAATGCTAGAGAACGTGCCACTTCGCTGATTAAGTTCCGTGTTGAATGCATCGATTCTGCTAGTTGCGATTTCATTTCCGGTGTAGCTGAGAGTCACTCCGATCTATCATTGCTGAGTCAATATTGATGGTTGGATGCGAACTTGATGCAAATTGTGCTAACCTTAATAACTGTGGCGTAAGAGCGTCAGCACACAGAACGTGAACTTCCATTATAGCGGAACAAATAATAAATTACGGTTGTGTTCTTTATGCATTTGCAGAACACTCGAATAATATAAAAACACACGTAAGCAGTAACTGGCCCCCTTCCACTCC
This sequence comes from Rhyzopertha dominica, assembly GCA_025024175.1. Lineage (NCBI taxonomy): Eukaryota > Metazoa > Arthropoda > Insecta > Coleoptera > Bostrichidae > Rhyzopertha > Rhyzopertha dominica. The sequence continues at coordinate 16,682,267 of QCXZ01000003.1, forward strand.
ACAGCTTCTTCGATAATTGAATCCTTATCACAAGCACTTTCATCGAAATCATGGTAACAGGACGATCCATCAACACGTTACGTCGACATGCCGTTTGAAAATTGCGACGTTACATAAACATCCCCGTTTACACTGCACAAGCTCCTGTGAAGCACTGTTTGTCAACAAAACAAGTTATGTTTTAAGTTGCTTGCAGTGTTTTGTACTTTAGAACCACTGATCTCTAAATAACAGGATGTCGTATAAGTCATTCAAAACTGTGATAAGTATAAACTCGTGCGCCACCATGCCGGTGGAACTCGTACTATCAATTTAACGGCGCGTTCAAATTTTAGGTTAGATCCTTAACTATAGAATAGGGTTATGAGTGAACGTAACGTCCAGTAGTCCAGTTTGTACGGCACATGTTTTTCACTCAAACACTACAACGATCATCTTTTGGAAATCTGCAGACAGGTGATGACTTATACTGACTGCACACAATTACTATAAAAATAAGAAACACTTACAAGTGGAATGAGAGGTGCATCGATGTAGTAGATTTTTTTTACAAAATTCGCAATGCACCATACTTAAGTTATATAATCGACATAGGTGCCGAATATGCCATCCAGTAACAGAAACGAACACCACCTGCTTTGCTACTAAATGAGAAAGGTGTATAATGTTAACGCGGACTTTTATAAAGGTTCACGATTTTAACCGTCAAACGTCATATTTATCGCAGAAGCGAACCTTTGTCAAAATTTTAGTACAATAAGCAGCGGCTAGAAGCGCTAAGTGGCTTGAATCTATCACAATTAATTTACATGCATTTTGGTGTGTAAGCGACATCCATTGATTTAGAGATCAGTGTTTAGAACTCATCTTATATCTTAGCCTCCCGTAGTAGCAAAAGAAAGGTATATTACTAACAAGCAGCATGCTTTCAAACGTCCTTGAAGCATACCAGCTCTGAAAGAAGCAATCCACCAAGAAATAGCCAATGTACTACAAGCTATTCTTGAGAGAATAATGCAAAATTTCAAAATGCGTTTACGAGAGTTTATTGGGAACAATATGCGCCACCTGCAGGAAGTCCTTTTTAAAACAATATAAATTAAAATTTCCCATGTTGGCATTTTATAATTAAAAAAAACTAAATCATTTTACCTAAAATAGTATTTTTAAGTTAATCTTTAAAATGAAGGAAGTTCTTTGACCGCACCCTGCATCACTAAACACACAGTAAAGCTGAACCTATTAAATAGTTAACTAACTCATGAGAGTAACAGTAATGCAGAAAAATTAGAAACTTCAAAGTCTTCTGTATATCTACACTAATTTATGACCAAATAAAGTTAAAAGTAATGTACAAGGTGATATACAGGGTCCGCCACCTAAAACTCCCCAGGCTCGTATTTTCTATGTTTTTTTAGGGACAACCTTAAGTTATATGTCGAATTGTAGGTCTTTTTGAACTCTTTAAAAATAGCATAGTGAGTGTCCACACTTTTGCAGATTGTGATATTTTTCAAATAAAGTTAATTTTTGTAAATATTTTTAACCTTACCCCGTATAATAAATATTGCTTCATAGTTGGATGCAATTTCTGTCTTCTTCAATTTTTGTCATTACCATGTATGCGTAATTTTTACTCCTTCTTAGTGAAAAACAAGAAAAACTAGTCGCCACCATGCTGTTATGCTGCTATACACAATTTTTTAAGTGTTAGTTTAGTAGCTTATTATGGTACAAATTCTGCCTACATGTCCAACGCTGCACACAAAACCACAAAATTTTGAGTAACTTTTAAATAAATCAAGTACAAAGTTTGTTCTAAAGAGAGAGAGGCTAGAAAACGAAACCATGCGATGAGGCTAGTTTGGTTTTCTACATCGAGCACTAACCTCGTCGCAGGGTTTAGTTTTCTAGCCTCTCTCTCTTTAGAACGAACTTTGTACATGATTTATTTAAAAGTTACTTAAAATTTTGGGGTTCTATGTGCAGCGATGGGTATGTAGGCACAATTTGTACCGTAATAAGCTACTAAACTAACACTTAAAAATTCTGAACAACCCTATTTAAAGAACATGGCGGCGACTAGTTTTTCTTGTTTTCCACTAAGAAGGAGTTAAAATGGTAATGACACAAATTGAAGAAGACAAAATTCGGCATTCAACTATGAAGCAATATTTATTATACGGGGTAAGGTAAAAAAATATTTACAAAAATTAACTTTAAATACAAAATATGATAATCTGCAAAAATTTTTTGGGCACCCACTAAGCTATCTTTAAAGAGTTTAAAAAGACCTACAATTTGAGATATAACTTAAGGTTGTACCTAAAACAATAAAGAAAATAGGAACCTGGGGAGTTTTAGGTGGCGGACCCTGTATATGGCAGTAGATCAACCTCGAAATGCATATATGTTTATTTCTGTATATTGTTGAAATACTTGTTGTGTATTTAACGGTCCATTGTCTTTCCTTGGTTGTTAATAGTCTTCTGTAACACACTCTTAGATCTTCAAGCAAGCATCTGCTTTACAGTTCATAGAGGTAATCTCAGTAAAGCATGCACTTGGACATAACGAGATAGGGAATTTCTGTTGTTTAGGGTGAGAATAAAGATGTCCTCAACGTGATCTAAGCAGAACACTTATGGCCTCCATTAGCATCTTGAAATAAATAGCATGGCTCTAGTCAATGCATTTGGATAGCAGGACTAATTTTTTCCTTGTTTTGACTGCAGGCAGGAATAATAGAGAAGATTGCCGTCTTTATCGCGGCTTGCAGGACGMGTAAAAGTTTGCACACAAAGGGCTACTTCGATTGCGCTGAGGGCATTTGCTCTTATTTTACCAATCGTTTATTTCTGAAAATAATGAGACAAGTGTTGTTTGTTGTTGACATTGTTMCCTGAAATTTAGAACTTTAGCAACAAGGAAAAAAGCTGATAAAATGAAATGATTGCATTACATCGTTTAATACTTACTTGGTTTGGGACTCAAACTTGAGCACCTCTCTGGTGTTACTGGATAGTACCCAAGATCCATTCTAGAGGTGTCGGGTTCATGTAAACCAACGTGGACTTTGAAATGAAACGACCGAGAGACCGTTTTGTCTGGGTTTGGAGCGAGGCTTTTAAAACGCTGTTGTTACGGAACAATTAAATTCCCTAGATATATAGATCTATTTAAGGACTTTAGGAACAATGTTTGCCTGCGAGATATGTACCCAGTAAACAGATACATTTCACATTAACAGCTTGCGTAGGCGGGCTTGCAAAAAGAACGCGAATCMGATATTTATGAATAGTTKATAAAATACAATGTAATGTTCGCTAGAGCCTGAGTTTTTGTTTTGAAACTTAAAMATTGCTAGAACMCTTATAAATMTGACCTTTAATCATGAATATGAAAATGCGTCAATCTAACGCGAAATGCTCACATTGTAAAAATATATCACCAGAATAAAGCATAAACTATACTGAAATTTGCTTTATACTAATTTTTGACGATAATTAGTTACTGTCGTAAATTTTTAATGAAGATTACATGTACAGAACAAGCATATCTTCTTAAATTTGAATAATTACCTAACTAGATGTGTACAGGGTGTCCCATTTTCGTTGTAATTGTAGGGTATCTCGGTAACTATTAATGCTAGAGCGTTGCGGTTTCGACATTACTGTATTACTTTTTGTTGTGAGTTGAGCTGTACCATCGCCATTTTTGTATCGTCTTTTCTTTTAAAGCCATAGCCAACTTTTGAAAAATGTAACATTTTTTTCAGTTCTCAATATCTCGATTGGCTATGTAGACACAAAAAAAATACTAGACATTTTTTATAGATATTTTTATTCTGAACCCAGTGGCGTACTCAGAATTTTTTTGGGGGTCACATTTTAGAGATATAACACAAACTTGCATTTTTTAAATGATTAAGAAAATGTATACTTTGTTTACTAATTTTGGTATTATTCCAATTTTTGTAATAATTTAATGAGATTTTACGTTTTTCGTCAAAATGGATGTAAATGCTTGATGATAAACAATGCATAGGTACTTATCTCCGAATAAACAATCATTTTCATTAGTTACATGACATCCTAGATTATCGACAAAAATTGCATGAGCGCTCTTAGGAGTCTTATGTATGTATTCAAATATGCATATATTATTTTTAAAGGATTAAAATTTTTCCTTAATAATATAAATTATACCGTGTGTTTTCTTGTTTGATAGCCTCCTGGATGTAAACGTAAAATATGATTAAATTATTTAAAAAAAAATTGAATAGTTCCAAAATTAGTAAAAATAAACCTAACAATGTATACATTTTTTAATCAGAAAAAATAGGCCTTTTCAACCATAGCAAAGCAAACTATGGTTTTCATTAAAAAAAAATGCAAGTTTGGGTTATATCTCAAAAATGTGACCTCTTAAAAATTACAGGGTACGCCACTGTATTGAAAATAAAAATATCCATAAAAAATGTCTTTAGAGTTTTTCTGTATCTACATACAGAAGCGAGAAATTGAGAGCTGGAGAAATGTTACATTTTCCAAAAGTTGGCTGTGGCTTTAAAACAAAAATGGCGACAGTACAGCTGAACTCCGAAMAAAAAAGTAATACAGTAATGTCGAAACCGCAACCCTCTAGCATTAATAGTTACCAAGATACCTTACAATTACAACGAATATGGGACACCCTGTACAGCTAATATGCAGTCTATCTGATTTTCGCCCAAACAATAAACAAAGGTGTTTACAAATTAGTTTGCCATTTATTGTTCCGTGGTTTATTTTCGTGGGAAATAAAAGTTACTTTAAATCAAAAAACGGTACCAGATGTATTAGATATTGGGCTTTTGTGTATGACCTGTTATCCCACTAACCATCTCTTATGTTAGCTTATCCTGTATAATTTTTAAATTATCATATAGTGAATCACAATTCTTTGGGTGTTGTTGAACTTATAACTAATTTATCACTTTCTCAAGCCTAAAATTGCGTAGGTGGTTTTGTGCCAGTTTTTTTCTCCCAAATTCAATACACAAAAGATAGTAATATAATTTATTAATGAAACTATGGAAAATAAAAGTACAAATTACACTATCATTACTTATACATATAATTATATTTCTTTTGATCGATTTAGTAAAATAGGTAAGCGAGATTCGACAATTTTATGCGAACATCATCCATCTGATTAAAGCTGTAATCAAAATACGCATACTAAAAACCAGTACAGGTGCCCGTTTTATATATCAGAAAAATAGAGCACGATATTTTAATACAATGTGAATATTACATAAATAAATATGAAAAGTTATGTTTTGACATAATAATTAGAAAAGCTTTTTGTAATAATTTTATTCGTATATAAGTCATAAATAACAAATACAAATGTCTTTAATTAGTAATGTTATTTATTATAAAACGTGGCAACAATATTACTAGTGACAATAACGTGTTCAGCAAAATCCTAATAGGGACACTTCTCGGTTGTGAAGGATTAGGCATTTTTCCGGTTGAGTATACATCAATTCAAGGACAAATACGTAGTTGAGCAATTGGCTTTAGGGACAACCAGCGGATCCCTTCTTCACGCCATCAACATGTCGGAAAAACGAAACTGATTTTTGCATATTTTCATAGCTATAAATGAAATATGGGTTCATCATTATACTCATATGTCCGAGACCAAAGAGATTATGATTAACTAAAACTGAATAACACTTTAGATGCTCATGACCTTGTGCAGTTGCGTCGGTTCAATGGAATAAGAAGTTTATGCTTATTTATCGGCAGTCATAACATCTTGTTTTACAAAAGGATGGAAAGAGCAGTACACTCAGACCATTTCTCCTTCCCAATTTGCGATTGCCCCGCAGTGCGCAAAACCGACGAAATTTCTGGGGTTTTTACATGCACGATCCATTAACCGCGTCGTGGTATAAAAGGACAACCGGAACGGAAAATAAATGAGCGATGCAGACTCCATGACTACATCCAAAAGCCAGCGGGAGCGTTCCAAGTCTTGGCTGTCCTAGTTGTACCACTTTCTAGATTAATCAAGTCGACTTTTCAAACGCTAGTTTTGAACTGCAACGACATTCAGTCGAGTGGCGTGCATTTCAGATGTCCTTTTGTCTCGGCAGTTCTGACAATTCAAACTAACTGTGCCGACCGTATTCTACATGCCAGGAACTTTAATGGTCTGCTCATTGTGCTGAAAGCGCGAAAAAGTAAGAGTGGAAGTGTAGGTGAAGGTGAGTGCCGCCCTCGCTGAGAGCGTTAAAATTATCAAAGAAGTTCCTTGCGGTTGAAGAAAGTTGTAATTAGAAGGTGATGAACTCGCAAAAAGCTGGTCATAGTTGCAGGGGTTATCAGAGAGAAGAGCAATTTAAATATGTTTAATACTGACTTGCTGTTGGCTCATGCATTAATTGCATTATAAGCATATGAGTACAAATTTAAGAGCTTTTTCTGATTAATAATTGCTCAGGTAAGTCTGGTTGCTAACGCTAGAAACCTCTATTTCACTGTTCTGTCATTACTTTTGGTTAATAACACTTAGCACGCTGGTTCTTTTCGTGATATGTTATAGAAACAATAATTGTATCATACGCACTTTCATTTTGCATCAAAAGATACTCCTGTTCTCACTCTTTGGTGGTATGGTTCTGTTTCTGTGTAACCTATTGTTCATTTCTGACTGTTTTAATTACGACTTTTAATAATAATTATTGTAATTCTTTGCTTGTAGTAGCAGAATAATAACGACGCCTTTTTTAATAGATTCTCTAATCAGAACCAAATTGTGGTGAAAACCTATGAAAAAAGGTCTGATCGATAGCGAAAAAAAATCCGCTGAAAGGTGGTATCTCAAGTTTTTAATTTCATAATAATATCGATTTTGCGTACTAGGGAAATGCGTATATGAAATATATTACCTATTTAGAATATAAATGTATATGTTCATGTAACCTATATTTAGATTTGTTTAGAAGTGTTCATTAAGACAGAAAACAGATATTTTTTAGATATTTAATTAAAAAGGCGTCACATTTGGGGACTTTTTTTTGAAATTTTTTTGGTCACACCATGTAATCATTTGAGTAATAATGCTAACGATACTTCTATAGTATCGAAATATCGATACTCTGAGCCCAAATGTCGATATCTTGTATCGATACTTCTTGCTCGATATTATATGAGGTGAATCAGAAGGTTAAGTTATTTGACATCGGTAGCTCACGACATCATCTATATGATAATTGTTAAAAATACAAAACACCAATACTGTATGGGATACAAATGCAAATTGTATTACAGCATGCATACACAATGCCTCTCGATTGTTGTTGTAAACATTCGTAAATGTAACCGTACGGTTTCAGGAAATTTATAACTTATACAAAGAAACCGGAAAATTCCTGCAGTTTCGCATTCAATGTATAGTGTATATAGTGTCTATAATAGTAGGATAGAATGGAGAAAAGAGAAGAGTTGCCTATATGAACAGTAGACTTTTGATAATGGTATTTTTTTTCGCCAAAAGAGAATAACGAACAGCATAAAGACAATAAATCAAAAGCCGCATTTCTCAAACTATAGACATATGAAGACAGAACTAATACACAAAATAAAGAAACTTATTCTATTTCAGAATCTTTTAATTCTGATGGTTTTATACAATTTGAGGCTATTAGCGAATAAAAACAGGAAAACAATAAATGAAGCTTAAAAAACAGTAGAACGTCTGTTAAAACAGGAGATCTGGCAATATTGTTTACGTTTTTTGGTAAGCGCCATCTAGTGCCACCAAAATAAAATTGCATAGAGTATCGATATTCAGATATTCCGTGTATCGATATTTTTGGCATGGTATCAAATACTGATACTGGCAAGCAAAAGCATCGAAGATACAAAATACCAACACTCGAGGCGCAAGAAATTGCCAGGTTCTCAGATTGAGAATCTACTTTGTTTAGGCCTAGGACAAGTCTAATCCCAATTGCATGTGCATGCAGGATTACAACCTTGTAATTAATCTAACTTAAAAAAGGAATTCAACTTTTAATGTATTTGTCATAAGCTGCTCAGACTTTTGCAGACTCGCTAGTGTCAACTAAGAGCAACTAATGGGAAGAAAAGATCTATTTCACAAAATTCTTGTGGATCAACAGGACTTTAATGAACAGCCTTATAATTAAATAGATCGCATCTCTTTCTTCCAAAGAGCTTTGAATTTTACATTAATTCCTAATTCTTCAGCCAAATTTTCAACCTTCACCAAGTTGTTTACCACCAAAATGTTTACAGCTTGCATCAGATTAAGTACCTTTGACTGTAGGATTTTACATGCTATATTCACTTTTACCGAAAGTCGTCGAAAATCACAAAGAAGTTGTTATACATCTACAAGCTAAAGTTTTACCTCATTAAGTAATTGACTCATGTCGATAAGTTGTCTAAGAATTTGCTCTAGCCTTTTGTTAGTGAACTTACAGTACATAGACCCGCTTGGTATTAGGGTATTAGGGAAGGGACTGCGTAATGGCAATAAATCAAGTAAGCATGACCTTTCATCGTTATTTTTCTTGAGAAATTATGATTTGATTGCCTCATCTATTGTCATCTTCGTTCTGCTTATGCAATTAATTTTACAGTATTTAAAGTGTTTCGAGGAAACCTCATACCGAATAAGAACAGTGCCGAGATGTCTAGAGTATTGGTTTCCACCTTTATCTCATGAGTAGTGCGGTAGCGGTGGTGTTGAATAATAAATTAGCCATTTGGTGCATCTGTAGAATAACTTCCCAATGTTACTAAAAACGGTCATTCCCTAATAAATAACTTTGCTCGTAACGAAAAAGGGGATCACCTCTCTGTTTTTTTTCCTGTATTTGGTTGGTGTATGAAACGACGTTACTCTACTTTCAGGTAAAAAGGCACCCATCAACTAGTATATTCCTAATTTTATCACATGTGTTGTTACTTCTTTGAAAGGTGTTAGAAACAGGATTGATTCCTCCAGATACTCATCACTAAATAAAAGTTCAATTGCATTAGCATTACCCGTGACTATATCCTCACTAGTAATCGCTTTCAACAAATAATAAAAATAGTGCAGTTCTTGCCTTATCATCTTCTAACGCCTTCGTTTTTTGTTTTCTATTTTGGTATCTCTAAAGTTTGGAATACATGTTTCACTTATAACTCAGTACAGTAACTTTTACACAAACGGAAATTAACTGTACACTATGCGCAGCTGAACATATTTTCTGCTATAACCCACCTCCACACAGTATGAAACAGGAAGAAAAGATAAAACTGAAATACGCTAGGGGCCTATACTAGCCTGCCGATGACAGTTGCAATTGCAAGCCTAGTAGTAACTAATAAAGCAGCTAGTCTAGCACCATTATTTTAGCCTTAACTACTGGCACTTTTTTTAGAACGCCGCCAACATCGTTCAGCCAAAGTGGTATTCATAGACGGACTTAGAAGATTACTTCCACTAGTGCCATGCTAAATTTTTGGTGGCATACTAGAGTATGTTTAAGCGCGTTGATGAATTACAAGCAAAGGTAAACCTTCATTGTTTTTGTACGTAACGAATGCGGAAGTATGTGTTTATGTTGAGCAATGAATCTATATAGATCACCAAAAATACAGTTTGCTCCAAAATATACAGTACTGAAATGAAAAGGTGATACATACACAGCTAGCGTTTTGGTTTACCACGGTATGCGTAATGTAAGTGTTCAAAGTGTGCACGGCCTCGGTGTACAGAATGTTCATATCGATCACGCTTCACGCAGATTTTTAAACGCATCCTGAAACAAAGGTTGCTGCAGACTCCTGCAAAACGAGGCGATTTGCTCACGTAATGCAGGCACAGTTCTTGGTGTGGATCTTCTCAGTTGAACAAACTCTCCTTTAACATTCCTTACAAATAGTCATCAGGTGACATAAGATCGGGGAAATGGGATGGGTATATGGGAAGTCAGTACCACGTGAAATGATTCGTTCTGGAAAATTTGCCTGCAGCATAGCTAAGGATTCTCGGGCGGTATGGCTTGTCTATTCATTTGAATGGTCCTTGCACGACAGAAGCTGTTACGTTTCATTTTTCGAATATGCGGTTTATTACTTAAATTAGTGGTTCGGAAGTCACTGCGTACATAATATTCAAACGCCATGTTAAACAGTGGTTTGGGTTTTATTTTCACAAATCCAAAGGTAACATTATCTGGGTGAGTGTTTCTTTTCATCTAGAAGTATTCGCCGGACTTCCATTGGTTTCCATGGTGGTTTTCCTTTTTAATTTTGAGTTGTAAACGTCATGCGACGGATCTTTTTTCTACAATTTTGGTGGCAATAAACGTTTGCTAGTGTATTTATTGAACCAAGCCACTTGTGGGTATCGTGGAAGCAGTTGAGTTACATCCATTCTCCATTCTAAGCGATAATCGTCATTGTACTGCTAATCCGAAGTCTTTTTCTTTTCCTCTTGATCCTCTATCTTAAATTTGTGTTGTACCTTGATTATCCTTGTCGTTACGTTGAAACCGCCTATCTACGGTACCTTTGAGAGACACTAACCATACCATCTGTATATGGCAGAGCTTATGGACTTACATCAGCGGTAGAGGCTTTGGTTTACCATTTGTCAGCTAGTCAACAGGAGCCCTGTGACGCAGCCGGTCGAAAAATATAAGAATTTTACATTAATCGTTATTCTTACATAAGTGCTTACTGGTTCATACCTAATACCGTTTGCTCTGTATTTGGGCAAAATCGCGCTGTAGTTTGGGTTTATTACAAACTAAAGGTAACATCTTGTAAGCCTCGTATAGCTATACCTGGTACCAAAGTATACTTTGATGTTGCCCGTGTCATATACAAAAGTGATTGATATGTATTATTTATTTTGGGGTTTATCAATTATAATCGTTAATCTTGAGTGAAACAGTAAATTTTATATAATCATCTCACTTTAAGCTGCTGTATTTCCCGTTTTATGTGAATATTCGAACAGTTGTGCCTAAAACGGGTGGCGCCCTTTGCATAAGTAAATTCTGTTATATGGTTATTTAACCCACCCCCTCTAAACTGTGTTAGTGGGTACCGTTTAGCAACTAGTATCTTTCGTTTGCGGATAATTTCGAACTGCCGCGCTCATTGTTCTTTTATATTTTGTGCCCCTTTTTGTTGCGCGACATTAACGGTTGCTATAAAACCGTTCTGTGACGCGTAACACACCTCCTCAAATCCTGAAGAAATGGCTCGACTACTAAACCCCTACAGCGTTCTTGAGTGACGGTAAGAGCATAGCCTTATTCATCTTCAATGAAATAGGGGCCTAATAAACCATGTGCTGAGAATGCACACCATATCTTCACACGTGCATTAATGTAGCGATTTCTGGACAATAACATCTGGCCGCTCAAAACCAAGGAAGCAAGGCGATTGATGTAGGCGTTCAAGTGAATGTGACTCGTCGAAGAACCACACATTATTCAAGAAATCTGGATCCTCATACACCAAGGCCAAACAATCCTTAAACAATCGGCGAACGGACGTACCAGTGACGTTTAGTTTCAAGGCCGTTTGTCGCAGGCTTCGTCGGGGCGAATGCAGTATCTGCTGAAGAACATGCGTGATTTTCATTTGTCGAAACAGTTAGTGGTCGACCATACTTCCCTTTCCGTTGACACAGTACACTACAAGAACGGTGAAATTTGGTAACAATAGACAGCATAACTGTGTTACTTAGTGCCACATTATTAAACTCTTTAGGAATTTGTTCTGCCACCTTTTTAAACTTGGTGCGCCTTCACAACCTCTTCCGTGTGAGCGGAACGCTAACAACACTTCATCTACACTACTACGAACACTTGCAGCTGGAGCTATGCCCCATCGAAAAATTCAAATACGTGCTCTAGATGGGTTAGTTCCAGTATTGTATATTTCGACGCATACCGTACTTCAGCCGGGCTGAAAATGTACATAATGTAATTTCCTTTTCACGCCGATCGACTGTACAGAGCAGTTCGATGCTTAAGCTTCAGCTCATACCCCAAAGGGTAGGGCGGCTGCAGTGAGTAATGAAATGATTGTATTCTATATCTGCCTTAGCGATTATGTACTACAATTGAAACCAGCCTTACACGGAACAAATCACTCTATCCACTATAATTAAAACACTAATACTACGTACACAATGGTCTTAATGTGTGTGCGGGTGAGTGGTGGAACAACATTGTGAAAATGACCCTCGAGAATGTGCTCAATCATGCACTTTTAATTAAGTTGATAGCACACGTCCTCGATGTAATTCATCTTCTGCGGCGCTGTGTTGCCTGAAGTGGGCGCATTGTCCCAACAGAACAAGTAGGCGAACTTCGAGAACAAACTGTGCTTTCCGAGAGGAAAAAGAGGGTAATTTATTTGCCTTTGTCTGTATTAAGCTGGGATGAAGTACTGGGATATAATTTTCTCGTACGTGCTAAGCTATCATGACGTCAATCCCTAAAACTGCGGACAATTACCAGTAATCCATATTTCAGTGTCACGCTAATATCTGATTAAGGAGGAAGAGTTAGGGGAGGTATGTGGAATGCCTATTTATGTACTGTAGTTGAAGGTGTAACAGATACTAATACGTAGGTAGTTATTTAAACAGTATACAGATCACTTATTTCTTTTTTTACACATATACTATAATACAGGCTATCATCAGCTTTGCCAATCTGGAGCGTCCTTCATTAATCTATAAAACCTAAAGTAACCGCGCTTCATCGTTTGCTTTTGTGTCTTTTTTATTCAGAATATCCAACACAAGATATCTACTGTCAAAGTGAAATAATATATTTTTGATCGATATTGCTTATGATGAACTCTATTAGGATATTTATTAATTATTATCAGTAACGGGTGCATAAAATACGCCATGTAGATTTCGCTCTTATCTAATCATAAACTTTGTAACATTCTATTTTGAAAATACTACACATAAAATCGCATTGTGTCGCTAAAGAGAAATCGAGAAATATTAAGTTTTTTAATACGGTTGTCATAAATACTGCTTAAAATATTTTTGTATTTTGTTATTCATCCTACTTATGCGTTGACTGGCAACCAAAATATAATTTTGTTTACTAGACAGATGTCTAAAAAAACAAGCGTTCTATTAAAAGCAGGTTTTAGCTGCCGTTGAAGTCAAATGGGATCCTTAATGACAACTATAATTTTTAACGCAGGCCATTCAAGATAAGAGCGCTTATATGCTCGATTTGGCGTCCTTCCGCACGATGATAGTGAGATAGGGTCAAGAGGCTTAGGTTTAGTACAAAATTCTATATATGTATATTACTTCATAGATTTCGTTGAACGTGATTTATTACGGCTAGTGTTATGCTACATGTCAAATTTGGATTACACTCGAGTGTACAATGGTACCTGAAGGTACAAAAAATCGACTTTGCTTCATGAATGTCATTGAATAACGTGCAGCATGGTACCTTAAGGTACAAAAATTCGATTTTGCTTCATCGTTGAACGTGATTTTTTTTATTAATTTTATTGTTGTTTTTGTTCGTAAACGGGAACAGACGGGCATTTTATATTTTTAAATCCCAGGACTATTTTAATGTGCTGGATGGAACAATTATCATGTAAGTGCTAATTAGTTCTGGTTCATCTTTTTTCTGAACAAAATTAACTTGTGTATGAAGAGAGCGGTTCTATAATGTGGTAATGGAAGGCAAAACTTCGAAATGGAAGAAGGCGGAAAACCCGTATAAATGCCATGATGACTTACTAAAACACGTTACGTAGGTTCATAGGATAGATAAAAAAGAATTTATTTTATATTTTAGAAATTTCAAACACGGGAAATTCAAACAAAATGGAATAAATAGAAACAAAATCATTTCCGTTTAGTTTTCTCATGCGGATACAAGTTAGCCATAATATACTCGTCTTGTATTTTCTACTCAAAATCTACACGAAAGGAAAATTATGGCTTACGTATAAGTGATCAATCTTTTTAAATGCTGTACTATATAGTCCAGTTTGATTGAATGTAGGTGTCCGAGAGTCTGCTAGTTTTCTTGTATAAACCATGCTATTAATTCTACATTTGCAGATGTTCATATATCTTCGGGTCATCCATGTAGAGAACATGTGATACCGTTAATGGTACATAACTTGTAATTTTATATAAATACGTTGCTTGTTTATGCAAAGAGGAAAGAGGATTCAATGATAAATAGACCATAACGCACTTACTATTTAAACCGGGTTTGCCTTTATTAATATAGATGTTGCTTTTAGGTGTCATGTTTTCCAGTTTAACATAATTATGGGATCAGGATATTCAATCTTTAATATTGTTAACTATTTTATACATTAATAACGTAACTTGAAAATAGGAAAAACGTTCTAATCTCGCTGTCAAAGAAAAACTGTCATGATCCTCGCCCACTTTTCACTTATCCCTCAGTCTGACGATCAGTCGGCGTGGAAAGCATGTGTCGCCCTCCAGGATCCCACATCTCGGCCGTCCTGCACTTCACACGTCTCGGGTGATCTTCATCTGCTTGGTCATCGTCTTGGTGCTGAGGCCAATGCTTCATGAATTCTGCACACGTTGGTATTCTAACTTGGCCGTCGTGATGTCCGATCTTCCTTACATCATAGGCATTACTTTCTTTGACCTTCACCACTTTGTACGGACCAAGATTCGGGTTTAGTTTTAGAACTGGGCCCATCTGGCTTCTATTTATAGCTACTAAGTCGCTGATTTCGTATTTCTGGCATTGTCTGCTCATTAGATTGTTACTTTTTCTATTTTCTTCTTGAATCTTCTCTATTTGCTTCTTTGCTTCCAGCCTCAATTTTTCTCTAGAACCTTCAAACTGTTTCTTCATATCTATTTCAAGTACTTCTTGAATGCTTATATCTTCAAGATCCATGTCTGTTTTTAAAATATTTGCATCACTGGCAGGAGTTTTTCTATCTACATTTTCTTGCAATACATTTGCACCATTGATAAGCATCTCCTTTTGACTCTCTTTTACAGTGTCGGTTTCAGTCAAATTTTTAATCGTTTGTGTACTTTTCTCTTTATCATTCTTCCAATCGTCGGCAACACTTTCAGTTGTTGGAACTTCAATGGCTTCCTCCTTATCTTCAACCGAATCTTTAGTCCTTGTTTCTCTATCTGAGCTACTTTCTTCAACGACATCACCTTTTTCTTCGACTTCTTCTTCGTGTTTTTCAATTAAGTCTTCAGTTTCTTTTAGTTTACCACTCTGTTCTTGGCTTTCCTCAAAGAGAATGTTTTCATCTATTACTTTTACTTTTACTTCAATTCCTGTATTAGCGTCGTCTATCTTTATGTTCATTATATCAGTTTCTCGTTTCCCTTCTTGGTGCTTCGTAATTTTCAAACCTTCTTTGTTTATAATCACTTGTGCTTCATCCAACAATTCTCTTCCCAATATTACTTCTGTTGTCATTACGTTATTTGGTACAATATACAAAGTACACATAAAATTTTCATGATCTACTTCAACATTGGTCCTAAATTTTGCTAAAGCTCTGACTTTGGATCCTCCGAACCCATTAAGAGTAATATCAATTTCTTCCAGATGAACTGGTCCTAGGTTTGATAACACGTCATGTTTTATTAAATTTACACAGCAACCAGTATCAATTAATGCAGATAGTTGAACGTTTCCAATCGTTATGGCTTTGCTCATTTTCCCAAAATAATCTGCTTCAATTTTCTGTATCCCAACATTAGCAGTAGATGGCGTCGTTGATTTACTTTGGTTGGATCGCTTGTTCGGGCATTCAAAGGATTTGTGTCCGAAATTGTTGCAGTAAAAACATTTGGTACCATCACCCTTTGATTTACAATCAACGGATTTATGTCCCTTAATTCCGCAATTAAAACATCTAATCACTGAGGGTAATCTCTTGAAATTGCTTGTTTCCATTTTTTCTCGTTTCATTTCGATGTTTCTTCTGCTTCTGTTTTTATTTATCCAAGGCATTTTCTCTCGTAAGTCACCATAAATCTGCAGCTTGCTTTTAAGTTCGTCTAGGTTTGTAGCTCCATACAATACAATTTTACTATTATCTTCATCGGTTATCCCATCAATTATGTACTGTATAAGCGCTTCTGTTTCGGCGTCTCCCCTGCTGGCTAGTTCTTTCATTTGTAAAAAATATTCCTGCACGTTCTCCCCTGGTTTCAATTTTCTTGCTGTCAGCATTTTGTGTAACACTGCGCTGTTCAGCTTCGAGGAAAATTCCTTCAGTAGAGCTTTTCTCAGTGCTGCCCACGTATTAATACCCTTTTCACTTTGAATAAATAGTTTTGCCAGGCCGTCGAGGCGCTTCTTTGCAAAAATGAAGGTGTGTAGCTCACCCCAGTATAACAATTTTGACATATCTTCAACGTCATTAATCCATTTTTCCACTGAATATGACTTAGTTCCATCGAAAACCTTGACGGACTCTTCGATGTCCCGAAAACTCATTGAAAAATGCGGTGCGTGCGAAAAACTTGACGCTACTGGACGCATGTCTTCAAATCTCATTTGATTACCTTGTACTTCGTGGACTTTTTCTACATCATCATCCCCGTCCTCGTCGATATCATCTTCTGGTTCATCTTCGCTAGTATTTACTAATATCTTCAAATCTGTCAAACAAATACAGATTTTGTTTATTAATTCAGGTTTGCTCATATCGTAGTCTATATGCAAAAGATTCGCGAAACTGGTAAGATCGTTTATCGTGAAGTTTTCACTAGCGTACTGCAGTCTAGCTTTAAATTGTTCTGAACCGGTTTCGTAGTTAAAGCCCCGAAAGTCTTTTACTTTCTTACGCACAGTTCGACCGTCACATTCTTGTTCGGAAATAAGTTTATGAAACTTTTTTATTACAGCAGATGATGCTGATTTTATATTCTCCGATATCTTAGAAATATCACCAAGCGAGCACATCATAAAGTCAGTTTTATGCAAATATGTTATGTTCAAGTATGAACGAATACACGTTGTCACAACACAGTTCAATGTTTAACAAAACAGAACGTCGTTAGTAACCACTAACCGTCCACCGTCGCCTTTTCGTCGTTATTTTAGCGAATTCAGAACTTTGGTAACATGCTACACTTTTTAATTACATTAATGCTAGGCACCTACCTCGTCTTCCGTTAATGAGATACCTGCATTTGTAATTACACGTCGTTTAGTAGCTGTACCGTTGTTCTTCCTTCTCACGTCTTTTGCGCCGTCCTGGTCATTAACGTCGTTTTCTCCCCTTCGTCTTAGCGTCGTATTTCTTCTATGTCGTCAATCGTCTTGGCAAGTTCACGTTTCCCCTAATTCAGTCGTTTCTCTCTCTTGATCCTGATCCTTATCCGTATCCTAATCCTTATCCTTATCTTTATCCTTATCCTTATCCTTATCCTTATCCTTATCCTTATCTTTATCCTTATCCCGGCTGAGCCCCCAAATTTTATGGGATCAGGATATTCAATCTTTAATATTGTTAACTATTTTATACATTAATAACGTAACTTGAAAATAGGAAAAACGTTCTAATCTCGCTGTCAAAGAAAAACTGTCATGACCCTCGCCCACTTTTCACTTATCCCTCAGTCTGACGATCAGTCGGCGTGGAAAGCATGTGTCGCCCTCCAGGATCCCACATAATTATCCTTAGGAAATTAATAAGTGTGGAATTTACTGTGTACATATGCGTTGTACTTGTATTAAGATTGCAGTACACTACCGAAAGCTATCTTATGGTAAAATTACAAAGCTGTATTATACGTTGTTTTGAGCATGCTCCATTATTTCTGCGTCTATTATTACATCTTCCTTATAGCCTTAAATTTCCTAGTAGGCACCTTTTTAAATTTCATATATAATGTGGTTATTTTATGAATGTGCAGCGAGTTGTTTTGTTATAATTAATATTTTGTATATCGTTGGCAGGCAAGTGACTAGCCTATATTGGGATGGCTCGTTAACAAACTCGTAATAAACCACGGCAGCACTGGCGAATCGTTCAGAAACGTGTTATTGAGCTTGACTAATGGTGCATGAAGTGGGGTGAATTTCGTATACTAATAATTGTGTAATTGGTCTCTTCGTGGCGCTCTCTAACTGGGGGCTGTATTAGCTGTTTTCTTATGTTATTTCTATCTCGACCATATGATGAGTAATTTACTGTGTTTTACAATGAAATCCTAACTAACTAATTTCGACAATAAGAACGAAGCCATTAAAGTTTTAGCCGCATATTTTCATATTTCAACAGTTTTAAAATAACCATCTTAAAAAGGATTATAGGCTTTTTGTGTATAAGTATTCTAAAACATTATGGTTAATGGAAGTTGCCTGTTCTGCTTGTTGAGATCTCTTTATTTATGAATGCATTCGGGCAACCTCACGTTGCAAGCGTGATAGGAAACGATTAAGAATTCTCTTGTGTCTGCCGTTTATCGCTAATCGATTTCATCTGAGATGCATTTCAGATATTTCCGCGTCCGAGCAACTGCTGAAAGCCAAGAAGGGAATGTATTCCGCCTCTGTGTTGCGAGCCAAGGGTAATACTCAAGGGGTTAAAGCATATCCCTTAGGCATTTATCGCTGGTGGATGAGCGAGTGAAAATTTGCCTAAGGGTCACATTGGGGAAACAGCTTTGAAGCATTTTGTATAACAATAGTGAAAATTAGAAGGGAATTTCCTGAATGGGGTTAAAGGTCAGAGGACAGGAAGGTCATAGGATGCATTATAATGTAGGACGCTTAGAAGGAGCACTATACAACGATAGGTATATAAGCAAAACCAGTTCTATGCCGTGTTGTCTGCACTAGACCTAAACTGCACTGATGAGCTGTAATGACAGCGAAATAGTACTATCTGCAGTTGATTGAGGTGTAGACAGCACAGCACAGACATGCATTTTAAATATCTAAAATTGATTCTTTCTTGTTGTTTTCTAGTACTCTTTCTAGCAAGTATAACCTTGGAAATGAATAAGTCGTATTGAAGTTATTTAATTCTCTGCAATATAATGGAGCCCAAAAGTAATACAACACTTAAGAAAGATCATGTTCGAAATGTTTTTGTAGTAATATCGGATAAATTCTTGTGTCACCACAAGCGATTAAAATTCGGTTTAAGTTGAAGAAGGCAAAGTAACAATTTAATATGTGTTGCTCCGCTAGGATTAGCACAGCGCTCTTTAAATTGATGAGACATAGACCAGATTAAGTGGTGTATATCACTCTTTGATAAGCGGTTCCGTGCCTATTGAACACATATTTGTTTTAGACCTAAAGTATATATAGTTATTGAGGCTTTCACGACCGCAGTCCGTATGGTCCGTACTGGTAGATGATTCCGCGTTAGTTGGCCGTGGTTTCTTCTTTGCTGACGAGACATATAAAAATGTAAAGTCTCGTGGTGTTTCTATTTCCAAAGCATATAACGCTCTAAGACCCTGATGTAACGGGTGACCAGCCTTGTCACATATACCAGTAGTCCTAAAGCTTCGAGAAAGGAACTATTTAACTAAAGTAGTAAAGAGTAGTTGCTGGAATTTATTTTTAAAATTGTAGAATGGCGCGCTACGGTATCTTCAATTAACAAAAATCATAATTGTCATTTTTTCTGTAATAACAGCTTACACTAATAAATATCATAAGATTATCTGAACCAAACAATTTCAAAAGCTTTCATCTTTCTATAAAATGCAAAGTTAATTGCTGGCAAATAGTTTGTGCACTGACCACAGCGGGCGTTTTATGAATGTTCTACATAAAAATCGATTTTTATCGAATTTTTAAATACAAGGACGTGAGACTTTCCACGTATTTGGAAGATTAAATACAGATAAAACTGTCGAAAATCCAATTTTGTTAAGTTCTTGGTGTTCGAAAACATTAAAAGTAAATAGAAGAGGCTACTTATTAGAAACTAAAGTAGGCTAAATAAATCAATTGTTTAATTACTTATTGCTATAAATAGTAAAAAAAAAATCTACCTAAATATCGATATTTTTGAAACTGGTAATCTGGATTAACACGAAAAAAGGGCTTGCCCTCCCTGTGCCTTTGTCAGTATACCTTTGATTTAGATATGCTTAAATTCAAATTGCAAAATGGACCGGACCATCAGTACGTTGAAAATACGTATGTTGCCTAATTTTCGGATCTATATCAACCAGTAAAAGTGAAAGTTTATTTATCAGAAATTCTGAATATCATTCGCCATTAAGTGGAATCAAAAAATCGCCCAATCGTTTTCCTTCCTAAATAAATCTATGTCCTCTTTTGTTCCAGTATTATAGTTCTTATAGTTCTAGCTATAATATATACTACTATATACTACTTTTAACATGAAGGAATAAAATAATTGATTTACTAAGCCTACTACTGTCTCCGTTGCTAGCAGTCGTCTTCTCTAAACTATCTTGTCCATACTCGCATGACTGTTAAGGGTGTTATTTCTAATCTTCGGGTTATTCTCTTAAACTTAAGCTCGCATTTTTCATCCCAATAATGACATCTTTCACAATCACAAATTAACAAACAATTAAAATACAAACTCTTCGAGTATAAAGGAGAGCTCATGCGGGATCACGGTAGTGGCTCTTAGCGTTACTAAACTTGCTCCATTTTTGTGACATGTGTAAAAATCCTAACCTGTTTCTTCTTAATATGAATAAAATGCGCGTATGTGCATCTACCTTCTTCCGCCTGTTGTACCCTTTATTGGTATTTGTATTTTAGTTGGCTTATTACCTTTTCTTGCAGTTTTGTCGTCACGTCAGTAGTTAATTGTTAATTTAGGGATATAGCTTGCGAAGACCACGATATATAGTGTTTTATGAAACCCTGAGCAACTATCTCACAAAGAAATGGTATCCAATAAGCATATTTGTCTTTACATAAGCAAATACATCAGTAGAATCCATAGTGCTCTTAGAATATAAACAAATTAATAACGCAGTTGTTTAGTATCTGCGAGTAACAATGAAATTAACGTTGACGTAGAAACTGTGTTGGCAATAGTTGAAACTGCTAAAGTTCACGAGCCCTCCCGGCAACGAGAAAACCTAATTGCGTTAAGAGGAACTGTAGACTCTCGAGTTTGTTACATCCAGTTACAGTTTTTCCTAATTACTTTGCTGTGAAACAGAAGAATAAAACTGCTTGGTGTTGGTATAGCACCTTATCTGTTTATTGGAAATCTCGTAGTTTCACACATTGGAATAATCACAAAACTGATAGCGTTCGAGGTTTCGTTTCAGAAGGGATATGATGAGAAAACTGCGCAAATGGAAAACTCGTCGGAAAATGTTTACGTTATTTCGTAGATAAACACACATGCCGGTATTGTATGTAGTTTGTTGCTTTATGTTTATTCCCCTGTTACCTTAAGTTGTCACCGAAAATCAAGATGAAAAGTAAAACTAAAAAAGAATTGTTCAAAAAAGATGCTATCCATATAAATAAAATATCAACGTGCCAAATTATAAAATTTGTTGTTATTTTATTCCTTATGCTCTATACGTATATGTAATATTCAGCATATCTACATATACCTCAAGCATTCGAATTTGTTTCCTAATCCGTGGAGGACTGCGTTACATCCTTTTTGAACTGCACTGAACCATAATCCGTGTTCATAAAAAAATCATCAAGTCACTTATGATTAGCTGACGATGAAGGCGGTGCGAAAAAAGGATATGATTTATTGCTTGAGGTGAAGGATAATGCATTACAAATGTAATTAATTACTAATGGAATCTCTTTTTTGAATACTGTATTGGCACAGCAATTATATTGAAAAAAATTTGAATGTACTAAACAATCGAGTACGTTATGGTCGGATAATTGCACTTATATTAATAAAGTGGCCAAACAATATTACTTTAGTGGAATTGAAACACTTTCGCAGTACTTACGTTACGTTAGAATAATGCATTACAATCTTGCACGAAGAAAAAGTCAGCAGCGCATAAGCTAACCTATTTAGTATGTGCTGTTCTACTACTATATTCTTGACTAGTTGCCAGCGAGTTGCCAGTCCTATTACTATAATAGGAGATCTTTTACTTTAGACGGCTAGGTATTACATCATTGCCCTTCAACAAAAATCTGTTACCTTTTCGAGGACCTCATTACCTTTTAGTAAAAATCTATTACTCTTTAGAACTATTAATTAGTAATCTAGGTAATATAATAGGGGTAGATTAAATTTTAGGCTAAAAGTTTGTAGTACATAGTTGCTCCATGCCAACGTTATCTAGTAAATTATTTCTTTGTATTAAGTACTCCCCATTTTTACTAATGTAAAATCCAGTAATGTGCAGGGTTTCTCATTTTCGTTGTAATCTCAGGGTATCTCAGTAACTACTAGTAATACCATAGAGCTGTTTGCACATTAATGTCTTACTTTTGTATCGCGATTCAAATTATACGATCATCACCTTTTCGTTTTTTTTTCTGTTTTAAGGCTATAGCCAACATTTCTTCAGTTCACTTTTTCGACTATTACAAAAACTTGCATTTTTAGTGGAGACTATAATTGACTTTGTAACAGTCGAAAAGACCTGTTTTTTCTGATTAAGGAAATGTATTATTGTTAGGTTTATTTTCAGTATATTTGATATTATACAATTTTTTAATAACTTAGCTAAATATTATGTTTCTAATCAAAATGCAATGAAAAAATACATACAAGACTTTCATGCAAATAGGCATATATTTTTAATAGATTTAAATTATTATTTAAGGATATATATTATATTTTGTGTTCTCTTGTTCCATTGTCTACTGAATGTAAACAGAAAGTCTGAATGACTAGAATTATTGAAAATAAACCTAACAATGTATATATCTCAACCATAGCAAAGCTAACCGGTTTTCATTAAATAAAAAGCAAGTTTGTGTACACCTCAAAAATGAGACCCCTTAAATAATTTGAATACCTACTCAACTGCATGCAAAATAAAAATATCTACCAAAATTGTCTGTGCAGTTTTTTTTTAATCTACATACCTAATCGAGATAATGAGGGCTAATGAAATATAAGGTTATTTAAAAGTTGACTATAGATTTAAATTCAACTCCCAACAAAAAAGTAATATTTGTAAAATTAGGTTTTGGCTTCCAGTTTTCTTCCATTTTATGCTCTTTTCGATAAACATTATTCTGTAGATTTTGAATGTAAGTAGAAGTACTACGACAATAATACAACAATAATAAAGCAGTTACTAAAATAACTTGTATTTAATTACTAAGTAATTTGCAGGTAATGTGTAATTTGTAACGCATTACTTTTATAGTGTAATTTGCTCATCTGTGCTGCTTACTGATGTTAACAATCTGTTATTGTCATTTATAGAAATTCGATTTGACAGTTCGTGAAGTTTTTACGTGTTCTATGATTGATGACAAATTCTATTTATCACGGTTCTATAACGTAAACAAAAGGCTTCGAAGTGTTTAATACTGAACGTAAATTTTCAAACGAACCGTCTAAAGTGGTGAGAGTTATGCTGTTATTGTTCTAATGCGCGGCTCTTATATCAACCGGCGTTTCATTTTTGCAAAGCGGCATAATGCGTTAAAATGTTACGTAAAAGTCCCAGAGCTCTCAGTTTAGTCCGCTACTTGTCTCCCTATAAATCTATGAAACAAAGTGGTGGTTCAGCTGGACATTAAATTGAATGAAATTGCGCTTCTACAGGCACAGGGAACACATAATGCGAAAACCATTAGAGAGTCCTATTAAACTATACTATATTGCTGAGTTTGCAGCAACATGTCCCTTTGTTAAGTGTTCTAAATCCTTGTTACAATTTGTACATTTGAAAATATATTTYACATATTGTATAGAATTGCATTTAAGTTCGTATGTTATACAGTTCTTACATGCTTTTATACATTGGAGGCGCGTTTCTCCTAAAAAAATCCACTGAATACAAAACGCATGGTCTCGTGTGAATAAGAACGTCTGCTGTTGAATATTTCAGTGACGTACGGTCGACACATACTTCTTGGCTGCGTTGCTTTCTTTTAGCTTGGGTGACTCCGAGGTTTCAAAGTGGCAATGCCGCTTCATTTCAAGGGAATTTTGAGCCCAAACAAGTACTACCATTTTAGCTTTACAGTTTTTATTTGTTAGAAATATATTAAGTTGCGCGATGTGTCGTAATGGATTCCTGTCAACTTAAGGTATGTACGATTGCATACTACCCTTAATCTGTTGGTTTCTTGTTATAACCGAAAATTAAACATCTACAAATGCTAACTTAAAATGTTGCATTCGAGGCTTTAGTTCAAATTCACTCAAATGGGTATTGTATTGCAGGTGTTCTATTTCTGCATCTGCAAGTAACTTGTTGTGTGAAAGATGTCCAGAAGTATTTATTCCTAATGCAAAACTTGTTATCTTATTTTTTTTAGGCAGAGCTGAACCAGGTTGATATTTATTTGAAAACTAGGGATAGCTAGTATCAGGTGATTCATTTAAACTTTTTCTTTAAGAAGGGCATTTACTTGGAGCGATCGGGCAGAAATGTAAACTATGCAACCCACATTACCAACGGGACATGGGACGTAAGAGGGTAGCCGATAGGTTGTAATCCCGCAAAGATCGTACGAGCAACAGACGGGCTAAACTAATATTCGGAAAATTGCTGACTGTAGGGTGTGCATAGAAAAGTAAGCATGATATTAGTAACTTACTATGATATTATACCAAGTTATTCGAAATATGGAATAACCCATTTATTTCTGTAAATATGAACTATATAACATTTCATTCTAACTGCATGTCGACTACCATTTGCGGAGGAACTTTTATAATAATTTTATACCAAGTTATTACCAAGTTATTCGAAATATGGAATAACCCATTTATTTCTGTAAATATGAACTATATAACATTTCATTCTAACTGCATGTCGACTACGATTTGCGGAGGAACTTTTATACTAATTTTCCTTCCGCCACCCCATTGCTTCGGCAGACAGTAAATTAATGTGAAAGAGCTTTTAACATTAAACTTGTCCCGTGTAATTAGACATACAGTCTTAGAAATCCAGTCATATCGGAATAGATCGTTTACCGCTCGATCATTCCCGACAGGATTGTATCTTAGCCTCACTGTTCACTGGATACCACGCGACGGACCTGGTGGGGATGGGCATTCGCATTCCGCTCTCGTGGCGGACTCGTGTGAAAGGGTTTGGGGTTTTAGATTTTTTGAATGTTTTTACTCACTTATCGTGATCATGTTTTTGGTAGTGTACAAAGAAATATGTAGCTACAACGTAGAGTTCGAATTTTTCGTTTATGTGCCTTAGTTTTCGAGAAGTAGCTCGCCAAAAATACGCATTTTTAAGCAAAATACTCTACGTTGTAGCTACATCTTCTGTTATTGTCATGTCAAAATTTCACTTCGAAAAAGTTTCGAATAACTCGGTAAAATGTAAAACGGTAGGTGCTTAAAATGGCCCGATTCGCTCTAGGTAAACGCCCCTCTTGAATTCTAAATAAAACACATAAAGGGAATTGGGTGGTTGAATATTTATTATGACCTAAAAGAACAATCTTTGACATTTAATTTTTGAAAATAATTTGATTTAAATGCTGCCCGCGACTACGCCGTACGTGGTCCATTCGAAAGGTCAAATTTTCGATCACTCTTTCTATAGCATTGCAACCGGTATCTGTCCAATTACGCAAGTAACGTTGGCTTCTAAATCCTGAATCGTAGCTGGCTTATCGACGAAGACTTTTGATTTAACATAACCCCAAAGAAAAAGTCTGAGGGTGTGATATCACACAATCTAGGCGGGCAGTTGACAGGTCCAAAACGCGAAATTAACTGCTCATCAAAATGATTTCTCAATTAAGCTATAGTTGCGCGAGTCATGTGTGCCGTAGCTCCGTCTTGCTGAAATCAAATGTCACCGACATCACGGGCTACAATTTCAGGCAACAAAAAGCCTGTTAGCATAATGCGATAACGCTCGCCATTAGCAGTGCATTTTTATGGATGCAACGGTAGTTCGAGAGTCTTTTTGGGTTGCTCATCGGCCCAAATACGACAATTTTTTTTATTGACATATCCATTGAGCCAAACATGTGCCTCGTTACTAAACAAAATTCAACGAGAAAACAGAGGTACTTCATTAAGGTGTTCCAGAGCCCATTGACTGAAATTGTAATGTAAATTAAGGTTTTGTGCCTTCAATTCTTGAACGAGTTGGATTTTGTAAGGTTTCAAACTAAGGTCCTTTCCTAAAATTCGCCAAGATGTCGGATAGGATATGCACAACTGTAGAGACGGCGTTGAACTGATTGCTGACGGTCTTCAGTCACACTCTCCGCTACAGCCGCAATATTCTCCTCATTACGGGCTGGATGTGGTCTTTTCGGTCGCGTAGCATCAAATGACGTTTACTGACTCTCAAATTTGCGGATATTGGCAATAGTGGTCTCGGAAGGTAGATGATGCACACCACACGTTGCTCGAAATGCACGAAACTCATTTCTTACAGAACGCTGATCTTCGTAATACAGCTGCAGAATGTGGAGACGATGTGCCGGGCTAAGTCTTTCCATGATGAAATGTCAAATAATACTAAACAAAAATATCATGTCAAGTTGACACGACTCACATGTCAACTGTCATAAAATAAGCAGAGAGAAAGGTACCTCTAAATGAATCACCCCTTATATAATCGGGAAAACGTTCGTTAATTTAATGATCTACGTTTTACATACAGTGTGACTACTAACTACTAACACTGACAAAGTACGAACTTGTGTGTCCTATGGCTACAATATGCGGTACAATTCAATCTAAGTTCGTAAATCTAAATGATTTGATTAGTAAAATCACCAAGGTAATTGCCTGTTTATCACCACTTACTGTGTCTAAAGAAATCGAGCGAATTATATTAATTTACGAGAAAATATACCAATGCCGCAGTAAAACGTAATAATAAGAAAACACAAGCAAAAGTTAGTTAAACGTAAGTAAATTTGAGGGTAGGTACTCAGCCTGRGRTCTTCTCGGTAGAACTGATGCTCCCGTGACGTCACTGGGACGATGTCTAGGCGGTAAATACAACTTGAAGGTAAGTATACGTTCATAGGATGGTCCTCAAAATACCACAGGGCCGTTTCCGAGTTCTAGATGAAGTGATACGGGTAAGTCCCAATGCAATGCAGACGTCCCGAAATATGGGGCTGCGTGCATGTCCTCGACGATAATGAACAGGTATGGTATAATCTCGTTAAAGAAGTAAAACAAAGAGAGCCTAAAAACAATATCAAACCGTTCTACTAAAATAAAGAAAACTATTACCGATCTCACCTTTAGATGGAGGGCGGCTCTGTATAGTGGAGTGAGGGCAGCAAACAAAATCCGACCAAGTCGAATTGAGGTATGAATAACAACCAATCCTCAACAAACTAGAATTGCTAGCACAAGATCCCACAAGTGGCTGAAGTGTGCCGAATTCCAAACAATATTCAAAAATACACAATTAGCAAATGTTTTTGCACACTGCAATACGATAGCGAAGCAATTCTAATGCTGGCCTCTACTGGAGTGTCATATCGCGCTGAACGAAAAGACGAAGAACCGTGAATGCCAGTTTTTACTGGACCCCCGCATAATAGGTAAGATAATGATGACACGAAATATAGATATTGACATGATGAATATTTTTCCGTTTTAGTAACAACACCTATTGGAAGAAAATCGAAGAATAATAAATTTCTCGAGTAGTTATTACCGAAGTATTCCCTTAAATAATTGTAAACTTAATAATAATGTTACAGGTGGCTTGAATCGTATGGTTTTATATTCTGCTTTTGCCTTTTTAAAACGCAACGTGAGGTTGTGAATTGTGAATAAGATATTTGCAACCACGCTGTTTGAGACCAATTGCAATATTTCCCGGGAAATTCAAGAGATTGTCTATCAGAAAATGAGGAGCACGAGAAAAATTGTATTCATATTTGTGTTTCATATCAAAGCCACATGCCGTTTGGCATGGCCTTTTGCTATGCCACAGTGATTGTGTCACAGGTCGTAAACAGCCATTTCCACCGACAGCCCTGTCAACGTATATCCTGCAATATATCAGCAATCGTTGATTTATTATTCATATCAAGCGAGAACTTGTGGTTTTTAGCCCCGTGAACTAAATGTGTTGAATTGTGTTTTTTGTAGGTTATACTACGACTTGTCGTATTTAGTTTTCATGTATCATCACCATATTAAAATATGCATTTAGATAAGGTTGAAAGTTAAGATGCGATTGACCGGGAATTACTTATTCTTCACTATTAACCTTTAAGGAACACATGCCAAACCGTGCTAAACTTCCTCTAAATCATTCTTAATAAAATTATTATTTGAAGGAATAGTATTTATTTTTTAGCTGTACACCTTGAAGCCGTTAACACGTCCGTAGAGGTATGTCGCGACGTAGCAGATACGGGTCTAAGAAAAAGTTCGGTTGCTTCCCTATAACCTCCTAGGTACCCTGCTTCTATAATAAGAGTGACGTGGTGTGGAGATTTTACAGTGACGTAGCTATCATACAACCAAATTCATAAATTTCAAAAGCCACCTTGCATAAAATTATACATCTCCCTGTTGCTAACTATAGCGGATGATGTGAAGGAAGAAATGAGGACATAATTTCAAGAAATACTTTTGAACAGCTAAGAAAGCTAAATATGTTAATAAGAGACCCAGGACTTGTACCTGTATTATACAGGGTGTTACGACAAAGATTGCAAGTGACTATATCTCCGGATTGCTTTACCTTAGATGCTAAAGGAGAAAATATTTAAGGGAATGGGCTATTCTAAAGTTAATATAAATAGCTTCAAGCTTCCAACGCTCCCGCGGAGGATGCTGTTAGCATTAACAATAAAAAACTTTTTTGCCGAATATTAGAACTTTCGTCAGATTTGTTTAATTTTATAGAGAAACGTTAACTTTGAAAAATGCATTGCAAAAATATGTTTTACGTACAGTTTTTCCTCTAGAGCATGCAATTATCAGATATCTTATATTTTTACAAAATACTCGAAATTTGCAGACGAAATAGTACAAGTTTTTTAAGATTTCCTTAAAAAGTATATTGTAAGCTTTAAACGAAGACACTTTTATCATTATTTTTAGCTGAGTTATCGCTAGAATTAATTGAAGCGATATCGAACATGGCGTTAAAAGGATGTAAGCAAAAGCACTAATACACGATTCCAACTTAAAAACTGTGCGAACAAATCAAGTAAGCCATGGAAACAAAACATTTTTATTTATCTTTTGACGTTTGTATTTGCATATAGTTTAGCTTAAAATGAAGTTCTCAGATGCTGAAAATTACATGCTCGCAATTTATTTTCGTTGTTTCAAAAACGTATGAATTACCAAATGGAAATATTCTGCCAAATATCTTGATAGAACATCAATAATCAAGCCACAAGGGAAGAAAATATATTATAAATGATCTTGCCTATATAGATACCGATCCACAGCCAAGCACTGGACAAACTGATTTACGACCTGCTTTAATCAGAAGTGCCGTTTGCCACATATTGGCTGACCAACAAGTTMAATCCATATCCTGTTTCGTTATATCAAGCTCTTTTTTGTTGTTTTTTGTTTTCAAGCCGGACGTGTTTCTCGCCTTAAGTTGTGCCTATTCTGTATTCCTACACTGAAGATGCCCTTTATAGGAGCGATCGAAATGCCGACCCTATGTTCTAAACCGACGAGGTCTATTTCAAAAAGACCAACATTTCACTAATCAATTGCTGTTTACATCAATATCATGCTCCTCCTACTCTATCACATTAGTTTCTCATTTAAAAATTGTCATTCCTTAGATGCTCCGAGGTCTGAGGATTTCAGTAGAAGTAACTTGAAGACATCTTTATTTAAAATTTTTTACAATTTTTTTTATTATTGGTAATATCGCCCCCATAAATAGTGCTTGAGCTTTAAAGTAATTTTACTTACTTAAGGGTATCCGATTTCGTTTAAGGATTCTTTCATCAACTTCTAAGACCTAAAGCAATTTGAAAATACAGCCGCTTACTGTCTTTTACAGAATGACAGCATTTAATTTAAATAAGTAACTTAGTTTTTGTTAGCTTTTTCACACATTCTTGTTTTGCTGCTAATCCTGGAATGTTGTATTAGTATTATAGATGGACCAATCAAACTCAGCAAAATAACGATTTATTGGTGTTATAAACTGTAAGCATATTTAGGTTTTCAACAACAACCACATCATAATTTTTTTGTAGGAAGCAACCCATGAAGTGAGTAAAAGATTTCCGGAAAATTAAGGCGTATCTCATTGTGGTCTAAGTTTGGTTTTGTAATATTTAACATTATAAAGTTTTGTATATAACACTGATAACCTGAATCTTGCATTAAAAAACGACTAACTCTATGCTGCACTCAGTACTAAAAAGTTTAGAGGGTCAGCTTTTATAACACCTGTCGCCTCGTGTTCACGTGCTGAAGTACCCCGTAACACTCACAATTAATTAAGCAGTGGAGAATAGGTTAGCGGTGTTCTGCACAGGACTCCCGGAAAGCCTGTCATTACTTATACATAATCATGATTAATAAAGCATTCCACGGGAAGTTGGGGCATTAATTCCTCTCCTGACGAATTCATCTCACTACTTGATAGGCGACGTTGTAAAACTTAACGCCCTATAGATGAGATGGGATCACCATCCACTTATTTCTAATAAGAACGGCATGAGTTTGTTGAAAATCCAGTAATTTTCCAATTCACATTTTGCAGATTACGATTTGTATTCCTAGGTCTTCAGTAAATTACCCTGTAAATTATATACAGGATGATCAGTTAAGGCTGGATAGCGGCTGTATCTTGGAAATTAATCGTGCTAGAATTTGGCCACCCAGATTTTGTTTAAAATATTATGAAATACGTAAGTTTACGGGTAGGTTGCGCATTTAATATAACATATCAAAGAATCGTTTCTTTCTCCAAAAAGCTGGAATTATTGTCTAAAACAAACTTATTATAACCTATGTTTGCTTCTTCATAAATTTTTGTTTCAACATTTTTTTATAGTTACTATGACAACAACAACAACAACACAAGGGGTAGAAGATTCAAATCTTCAAAATGGCATAACTCAAGTATAGTTTAACTGAATTTAACAAATGATGGCTAGTTTTAAAGTGAGTTTTATGGTTTTCAATATAATCATAAATAACTTGCAACTGTTTGACATAGATTATAAAAAAATTATATTTCCTCTAATATCTTAAAATATCAAAAGAAACGTCATAGACTTTTTTGTTAGTTCTTATAGCTCATTAATCAAGCAACATAAATTTGAAAACCAGAGATTGATATTTTTCTTCGTTTCTTGGTTATAGTAAAAACATGAACAAAACTGTGCAACTACACTTTCAAAAGATGTAAAACAAATGAGGTAATGCCAAAATCGTAGAACAGGTAATTAAAAATGAAAATTTAGGTACAATTTCTTATTTTTTCAATATTTTTAAGTTTACATTCCAAAACATTAAATTTAGATATTTGCTTGCTTTTAGTTTGAAAGACTATTTTATGGGCAACTTTCATTAAATTAATAGATGTTGCTATTAATATGTTATTTTGATAAATATGCTAATGCTGCAATCAACGGCCCGTTCAAAATAGTAGTATAGAACAAATTTTGCAAATAGTGTCCTGATTATATAAATGATGACCTATGGCAAACCAGTTCAAAATGAGATGACGACAACGGTTAGCCTATTTGTAAAGAATATTGCACCGCAACAAATCTGTATGCTTCTTCTTAATGGATCATAATGGCTTCACAGCACGCAAAATTATACATACATAACATGCAATAGACACGGCAGGTATAAGTGCATAAGTAATGACGTTGATGATCACGCATAGGAACCTTCAACATTACAGAGCTATTGAACAGGCGCACTTGACAGGCTATAGGTTACTTCCTTTAGGAAGTAGTTCCCATAATGGCAGCTAGGTGGCTTTGTCATCATGTCAGCGTAATGCCGACAGATGACATTGCCATCTAAATTTCTACTTGCTCTTCAGTATAGGTTTAAACATTGTGTGTAAAATAAATTATCAGGTCTGAAGACGACTTAAAACAGGTTGAAACAATACAAATAAAGGAATTTTAAGAAGCACGAGTCATATTTCACAACTATGCTGTATTTTATTTATTTAATTCTTGAATTTCCATATATGTGCAAACTATTTCTCAAAAAAAAAACGCGATAGTACCTACCAATTAAAACGGCTTAACTCTTAGTTGGAGTTTATTACGTTTATAAGTACTGTACTTTAAGTTTATAAACAAGAGATTAATTACAGAACACGTTACTAATCCACAGGGAGGCTATTTTTAAAAGGAAATTAAAAGGGCACAAAGATAAAACCTTGCTTATCTGTTAGAGTATCTTTTGTTTGACTTGCGCAAAATTTGTCATTTTGTCATATTAATTAAAACAAGATGAGCCAAAATCACAAGAGACTGTATTTTCTGCAACACTGTAATATTTATATACCAACTTTAATAATTCTTTAATGCAGGCCGTTTATATTGCGCGAAACTCTTAGCGCAACCAAGCTGTAAATTAAAATTGTATTCTCGCTACATCCCGCCTCGCAGTTATTTTATAAGAGTTATGTCTTGTAGGCAAAGCTCGGTTATTGTTAATACGTAATAGGATCA
This sequence comes from Rhyzopertha dominica, assembly GCA_025024175.1. Classification (NCBI taxonomy): domain Eukaryota; kingdom Metazoa; phylum Arthropoda; class Insecta; order Coleoptera; family Bostrichidae; genus Rhyzopertha; species Rhyzopertha dominica. Next base: position 16,715,109 of record QCXZ01000003.1, read on the forward strand.
TATTCCAGGCCTGTGGATAAATATCCCGCTGCACGTTCCAAGCACTCAACGACAGAGCAATTAGCTACCTTCCCGGAATATCTACTTAACTGGTCCATTTGCCGCTCCAACTATTAATTATATCAAAGTTAATTAATTTTCAGCCTGTTATGTGCGCGCATGATGTATGACTGAAAACATCAGCATCGCCGTCACTGGCTTCAATTAGGCAGCCGCAGAGGTCGATTGAACCGAGAGTCTATCGATGTATTGATTATGATAGGAAATTGAGAATGAGCTCAGGCGCTTTATTTCAGGTTTATGAATTGTGCACACATTTTTCAAGTTGCACATGATCTATCTTCTCTTTCTGCATCACGAGGTAACTTAACATTGACCTCATTAATCAAACCTCGTTTTATATTTAATGTTTCCAAATTATTATAGTTTGAAAGAACGCATGCGTACGACTGAGTTGCAACAAATAGATAAATCTTCCGTAGCTGAACACTCATATTTAACTAAACACATGACTGATTTTGATAAAACAAAACATTTTACATAGATAATACATAAATATTATCACAAACGTCTAATAAAAGAAGCTATAGAAATTTGTAGGAATACTAATAATTTTAATAGAAATTGTGGAAATTATGAGTTAGGAGWCATTTGGAAGGCTAATTTGTAGTTATCTTTTATCAAGTAGTTCGTGTAKATCTAGTAGGTAGGTAGTTCCTTTTTCGTCGTTAGGTTTATATTTTAACAGGTTGGCACGTTGTTTCCAAGACGTTCCGCTTCCGTCGTGATTTATTTTTTTACTTACAAAATTTTGCTTAAGCTTGTGTCAGACGAATTTTGAGCCTCTCGTCTTTGACAAAGATAACCTTTTGTCAGCGTTTTAAAGCGACACCGATCTTTCCGAGAAAATATTATCTTACATTATGGACGCTGAAAACCTTCACCCTCGTAAACCGAAAAATATTTATCTAGCAACTTATTATTTACTTTACTTATTATTGTGTTATTTTCAGTATATTTTCAGAAAGTTATTAAAAAATGGTGGTAAAAAGTATTGTCAATTAGAGGAAGTCGTAACATGATTTTTGTTTGATATAGCAGTCATTTTTAAGCGCAAAACATTGATAGTCTGTATACTGGTATCTTTATTTTTATACAACAAAAGAACATAATGTGTAGCTCTTTTAACTATATTTTTAACATAGTTTTAGTATTTTAGCTTAATAGACTAAAATATTAATGTCAAAATTGAAAAACGCACTACACTTTATGTTCTAAGTTGAAATATTGATAATTTGACCAATATAGCAAGAATGCATACTAGAACTAAAATAGTTGCACAATATGTTTTTGTACTCTATGAAAACAAAGACACCAATGTTCAGACGTGCTCTTAAAATTTGCAATTAAATCAAATACATCATCTTCTAAACTTCCCCCAACTAACGATGCCTTCTACCAGTTTTTGAGGTTCGTAACTTTCTCAAAATAGGTATAAGGAAAGCTCATTGTAGGTTGGATAATTTTTTTGCCATTGCCTGTGTTAGTACTAACTATGAATATAATATCCTAGTCATGCTTGAAGCCCCAATAGTACAATGCAGAGATACATACATCGGGTGTAAATTCGAACACAATTATTGGATTCCATTTTGATTTTCCTGCGAAGGACATGTAACTATCAAACGTACATAAATGTTTGAATCTATAGTGCTCTGACATTCACTACCCAGAAATATGTTACGGTTATTTTGTTCATTAGGATTCAATTTCATGATATTGGCTTCAGCATCTGTTTTTTGCGGTCTGCTTTCGCCTACTTTGGCTCCTTTTTGCATTCGCTTATCGCTTGGTCGTACGCCGATTTCGGCAGATCTAGTGAAGCTGACTTGGTAAAGCCGATTTAGGGATTGCAAGTGCTTCTATTTTTCCGTTCAAGTTTGTAGTACTTCTGTAGTTATAGTAGTTGGATTTTGCTGAATGGAATTTCACTCAATTGTGGATTTGAAAATCTGCTCATAACTCGACTAACCAGCCGTATTCGTCTAACACGGCGTTGCCCTCTATACGAGGTAAGTTCAAAAGGTTGTGCGCTTCGGTGTAACGAGTGCATTATTTACACGCTTGTAGGGTTTCAAATACCAACGTATTTACATCCAGATTCAAGTAGCGACGTATTTACGTCAATATAGAAGCACCCACGTCGTTTCACGTATTCCAGTACGGACGTGAACATTCTCCAGTGCCAGTTAGTAAATTTACAGTGCACAGCTCGTTTGGGAAGTTCCTGTTTCCGAGACTGCATCACAGAACATCTTGACTGCACCTGGTAGCGACGACATTCGTGGTACCTGATTTGGTTCCGGACCTTGGGCCACCTTTACGAAACGTACTCGTCGTGGACTAAACAGCTAAGTCTAGCTATAGATACGTTATATTTAATACTGCTGCTACATGCGATTGGTCCTTATTTTTTTGCGTAGCTAAATTGAATTTATTGATGCAAAGTTTCATTACCTTGGTGTTTGATATTAAAGTATTACATTATTTTTCATTCGTTGCTTAATTATCTCGTTTCTTTATTCGTAACGCGTTTCGTTTGACATGTATAGATATACATAAATACTGTTCTTAGTTTTGTGAAACCGATATATGTACATATATGGGGGGATTAAAATTCATTTTTGTTGCATTTATAGTGATTTATGTTACGAAATACTTTAACTTCAGTATGTTTATTGCTCTTTAAATTAATTTCTGTATTTATTGAATTTAATATATGTTTCGTGGAGCTTCCGTTATCTTTTATTTTACTTATAGCGCCATTAACTAGTTTTTGAGCACATTGAATAGGTGATCCAGTTTGTGAATCAACCATCTTTCGTGATTTGATGCTTTGTGTTGCGTTCGGTGGAGATATTTCAAATCACGTGGCGCCTCCTTCTTTCGTTTATCTTCTAAATATTACTGGGTATTTTAATTGTTGCACTTAAAACCCATACCCCACACCGACTGCGCTAGCGGCCACCGGAACCAACCCCGGTTGTTCTCTGTTATATCGTAACAAATACCAGTGCATAAAACAGGCCTTGAAATGTTTTAATTGCAAAAATAGAGTATATTACGTAGAAGAGTCAGATGACGAAAGATATAATTACTTTTTAATAATTACACTATTTACAAATATAATAATAAACAGTTGATGAGAAAGTTACTTTTACCTGTATGATATATGATGATTGTAAGAGATTCAGTTGCTTTTTACAGGTAGATATATTTGTGAAAAAGTATTGCTAGCTCTGACGAAGATTAGAACCCGAAACCTTTTGATTACTAGTCATAGGTGCTATCTCTGCACCATTTGGGTTGTAATTAGCTACTGGTCAGCAGAATTTAGCCCCCGTAGCAGGAGTCTGCTCTGAAGCTTGCAAATAAGGAGCGACGAGCGACTTAGCTACTTAGCTGCCAGACGAAGTTTAGTAGGTAGCCTTACTTTTCTTAAACATTGATGTATATATGCCACTTTGACTTGGAATTCAAACAGGGCCTTGGTGGCGCAGTGGCAGTGCTCTAAAATAATGCACTTGTCTGCGAGGATGCGCCGCGCCTCAGTCGCATTGTAAAAAAAAGTAAGTCAATGTTACAACGACTTAATGAACATTAGGCTAGGTACGTACCCTACATCAGGCTGCATGACCTGAACATACACATAATATAACTTATATAATATAACTTACAAAGAGCTTGAATGAAGTGTGATGTGTAAATTGCCCAATTTGTACTACATGTCACTCGACATAACAGTGATCAACTGGGTTTTTTTTGAAAATAAAATAAAAAACATGGTATTTAATAATTTGTGACAGATCTGTTTCGAACCTATCGATTAGTCTTCAGAGTATAACAATATACTAAATCTAAAGAATATGAAACTTTGTCACAAATACAAATACAGATTGGAGACGAAAAAACAGAACCTAAGTCCTCCACCTCTACATGTATTTGTAACACAGTTTCATCAGTGGCGGCTCGTGACTTTTAAAACGGGTGAGGCAGACCTTATCAAATGAAACCTAACCTAAGCTTACCTAACCTAACCTAACCCAAACCTAGCTAAGGTATGGGAATTTCCTAGGAAAACTCTACTTTGTCAATTGAATAATATCTTACACAATTGTCCAGCAAGAACCACGGGGAGGTGTAGAGTACTCTCTAATTTATCATCATAGTTAAGCTGATCAAAATGTCTCCTATTTATAAAAAAAATCCACGATATCGCACGTATTCCTAACACTTTCAAAATCGTCGTCCATCCTGCTACTCGGTCCTGCCATTATCTAACCTATGTTATGTTACCTTATTCCGCGTTTCGATTCAAAATGATCTGCTTTTCTGAGCCCTGACTGTCGATTACTAAACGTCGGCTGCAGAATACATTGCACTCACTTGAGACACTAATCACTAAGCTAGCGTATTTGTTATGAATTTCGAGAAGAACAAAACTACTTTGCTTGTAGCCTATCCGTTTTTTAATTCAAAATACACATTAACCTAGGCGCGATAAACGGACCGCTGCGCTGAACACAACGAAAATCCCCCAGACAAATCCTTGCGCTGTCGGGAGTGAAACAGATTTTCCCTACGTCTTGAGCACATAGGAAAACCATAGCAATTCTCTATCTTTATTCCTCGAGGTAGGAGAAACGGACACTTACGGTTACCTCTTTCCCACTCCCCGTTTATACGGTAGTATGACACATAGGCTAGCCTCAGTTGTTGGTCTTGTCTAGCGCATTATGCAAACGGGTTTTTAGACAAGAGGTTCCCACTGCCATTAGCCGCCCATGCATTGCACGGGATCTTACGCGTCAAGGCTGAATCCTGCCTCAGCTGAAGTTCGTGCAAAACAAAGTGGATGCGAGCGACGGAGGGGGCAACAAAAGCGCGGTCGACAGTAGAACCATAGAACATTTCAACGCACCAAAATAGATCGCGCTAAAGTTCTAAACATAGAAAATATAATATAAAATTATGAATAACATTGCAAAATTTTTGCACTTTCATATTTTTTCCTGGTGAAGCACTGCCTCATCTGCCTCATGGCAGGAGCCGCCACTGAGTTTCATATTCTTTAGATTTAGTATGCTGTTATACTCTGAAGAAGAACCGAAAGGTTCGAGACAGATCTGTCAGAAATTATTAAATACCGTGAAACAACCAAGTGTTTTTTATTTTTATTTTATTGATAAATCTAATTTTCTTACCACTCACTACTACTACCACATTACAGTAGCACCTTTAATTTTGGATATAGAACGTGGAAAGCCTGTCATGACTTACTAGGTTTAATTTTTCAAATCGTTTTATTCTATTGCTTTTTATATAAGATTAAACCTAAAATAAACTATGAACCCCTTAAAAAATTAGTGAGCTTCATTCGAATGTTTAGAAGTTTAGMAGAATAGTTTAGAAGGATTCTGATCCGTAGAAATGAATGCMTATAAACTTGCTGCTTAGAATATGCTCTCCGCTCATAATAATTTTGTATAGATAGAGACAACTTACTGCAKGTGAGAAGTCAATGCACTTTATTAAATGCTAAGATGGCATTTCCCCGATTTAGAATTGTTGTTACACTTAAAGGACATCATCACAGCCTTTAGGAGTCTAGTTGCGAAGAGGTGTATATTGTTAAGATGATTAAGATTAAGATGATGGAAACGGAAGGTTTCTGTTTTTTTGACAGAATATGGAGCACCAACAAGTGTTGAAAGTCCACAGCCGCGTTACAAAACTGCTTGCTGTTTAGTTTTTGTTGCCACCTCGAATTTAGTATCCTGCCATCGCTTGCAGGTATCGAATACACCAAGGTCGTTCCGCATCCGCATTTTCTGCATCAACTGTAACGATATATCATATGCATGTAAAGTGCTGTGCAAGGGTATTTCTCGTATGATATCTGGTTAGACGATACAGGTTGAATATAAAATAGTGTATATGTATTAGTAAGTCGACTGTGAAAATACGCTATTTTGCATTCTCGCCTTGCTTTATATCACGGCCAGAGATGGGAATACTGCTGGCACGATGCCATGTTGCATATCTTTTGGAGATTTAAAGTACTATCGGTATGGCAATTGATCCCGTTATACTGATTAAACTCGGCTATGATTTATGCGGTAAATTTCCATAAATTCGCTACGAAAAGCAGTTATAAATTTAGCGCATGCAAACACGATGGAACTGCATCGGATAGCCCTTTTAACTCCTATCTTCTAGTTTAAAATGAAGCGAAGAACAAGAGCAAAAGAGTAACTAAAAAATTTAATTTGTATTCAGTCGCCTTTTCAAACAAAGGTGCAGGCCTGGCTAAGGTTATCTCAGTATCCAATATTTATCAAAGAGTTCCGAGTTAATTATGAAATACAAACGATTGGTTAAATGCAGTTTCAGCTCCATGTCTCTGAAAATGGAAATAGAAGCCTTTCTGCATCTGCTAATTCTTGAGAATAATTGAACACATGTAATCAATACCCACATGTCATCATTTATGCATATAAGTTGATAAATCACACCTAAAATAATTCGTGCTTGTTTATTTGGTGACAGTAAAAATTGTACACTTGCAACACCTACTATTTTCAACAAAAGGCTGCGTTATTGCCCTATAATTGAATAAACTCGATATTTACAAAAGAAACCCGTATGTTGGCCCAACTTAAAATTTTAAATATCTACCTGGAGTATGTTTCATTTCGTTTGAAAGCAATATTCATTCACTACACTTTACATATTGTGTTATGAAGGTTTCAATCTGAAAACACTTCAGAATGACATTTACGATGAATGAGGCAAGCCGAAGTGAATGTGATGAAAGTATACGCGATACAGGCGAGGCATACACTTCCTTCGAACGAAGTTGGTAAAGTGAGACATGCCCAATCGATGTCAGTTGTTTTTGTACGTTATTCTATTGTTGCATTGCGCTTTATGCTGTTTTTCTTTACTCCGTTAATAGAATGTCTGTTTGATCTGCGTTATGATTATACTTATATCGGCAAAATTTTTATGAAGCGAAACAATTCAATGAGATACATTAAGTTTGTCTCATTTATTGAACACGCATAAAATTTTTAGAGTGGTTCCGCAAAACCAAAAAGCAGACAATCTTTTACGAAAATTAGGAAGTATATATTATTACGGGAACAGTGATTGACCATACACAGTCCACATCCTTGACTGTCGTGTTTGATGCTCGCGGATGGTTCAGAAAATCCTGAAAAAATGCAAACTTTAAAGCAGGTGATTTTTCAAAAATGGGAGGAGACTTTCCACGCCGACTGTGTATGCGCAAGGCCGGGTTTTGGGGTTAAAAAATTGACAATGTACGTTTACTTACTTATAAAAAATTAATACTTATTTTATTAATACCAGTAAATAATCGTAAATAATTTTTCTGACACCGTTGATTTGTTTTGATGGCAGTGCATTGTCAGTCAGCTATCTTTTATATCAACTTTTTGTCTGTTTTATTATTGATCGGATGATTCTGAAGATATTGGAACATATTAATTTAATCTCATCTTAATGTAAGTTTGAGTTATATGTTCAATATTGGTAATTTGCCATAGACAAAAGAATCAGCTCCACTATAAAACTTTACAAAGCAATGCATACATAAATAAGTATAGTTGGCTGTCATGAATTACTAATGGCATCCTGCGCTAGAGTAAAACATAGGAATATCATATTTTTTTGTGTTGTCATTGTCACTTTTTCAAACCACAGCTTTTACAGATTTAAAAATTTTGCTGGCAATATATCTGGATACTTTTAATCGTTTTGCTTAACTCAGGCAAATATTGCTTGTTTTTCCTTATCTTAATCTCTTTGAGCAGGATTTGAATGAATGCATTTCTGACAGACTTAAAATTGTGTAATTATTAGCAAATAGCTTACACGGACAAAAATTTTACTCAAATAATCTATAAAAAATAATTCTTCTCTAAAGTCCAAAGCGGTGTATTAATAAATTATGCGCAATTATTGTTCTTCATTAAAGCTTACTAGTTTCGATAATACTAAAGTTAGAAGAAAAACATAATAAATCAGAACAGTAACATATTAATACCTACTGGTCCAGTAAAGTTAGTCGGACTCCTACGTGAAGCATTACATTCATTGAGGGACGGCAGTTTCGCTTTTGCTAATTCGGTAGTACTGTCGAGTAAAAAGTATTTCTGCACTTCAATTTTTTCGGTTAATTAATGCTTACTCGTTAAATAAGAAAAATATGAGAAAGAATGCCACAAGCACAAATTTCTAGAGGACATCTGTCTCTTCGTTCAAAAATGGCTACGAGCTTTTTTTGATCAGATAGAAAGTACATCGGTTATTAGCAAAAAACAAATCACTTAATTCAGGATCGATACTTCATATTTATTATCCATTGTTGGTTATATTTTTCGTAAAATAAAATATGGTGTTATACTTTGGCGACTGAGAGTTTTATTTACTATCTTGTACATGTTATTGTTGTTTGAGCAAGCGTTGCCCCTGATATTTGGACTAATTTTGGTTTTGCGAAGCGTTTGAAATCATTTCGCAACCCGGCCAGCCTGCTGAAAATGGCAATTGTTGCATAAATTCAGCTTTTCCTCACACATCATGGATCGAGAAAAGGGCCGTTGTATCCGCGAATGGAGAGTGGACAATGCAACACCTGTGACCTGGTGTTTTAGCATATTGTTTAATGGCACTTATCTTCTGTTCTATCCAATATGCTTTCTAAAATACCCTGTATGGAAAATTGACTGAGGATATGCCTTGCATCAACAAAAATACATTAAACTATAATATGTATTTCTGAATACCTCTAACATTAACACGCTGACAAAGACTAAATAATTATCTTTGCCAGGAATTCACAGAATCCAGTTTGAATGAATGAAAGAGGTAAGATATCTTACAGGAACTACTCCAAGGCTCTGCGATTTACATGCTGATTGCTGTTACCAGTAACTTCGTATGGTATCTAAGATTCTGTTGGTTTTGCTGTGCTTATTAGCAGCTCTCTGATTTACCACAAGATAGTTAAATTTTAAATTCGCAAACACTGTCCTCACACTTCTGTGTGTACGTTTCATTATAACAGCGGAGGCAAAGTTACGGTCTACATGCTAAAAGTCAACGCAGTTTACAGAAAGTTTATTGATTTTAGCAATAAAGAGATGGCGAAGTTTAATTGTTGCGTATGACAAAGTAAACTGTGCCTTTCATATAAATGCAAATTTCCGTTTTAGTTATCAGACTGCGCTGTTTCAGATAGCTGAAGAAACTTTAAACACGACGTACGTGAGCTTAATCAACCTCCGTAGGTTCCAGTCATTTGCATGATATCGGATAAGCAGAATGAACGTTTATCCGTTTAAAGGATAACCAAGTGGGCAAAGGTACATGCAATAATTAATTAGGTGATAACAGTAAGATTGTAAGCAATACTTGTTTCATTAAACGCGTTTCCTTTGCGCGATTGAACTTTATTTGACTATTTACCGCACTTGTGTCCAAGACGGTAAGTATTTTAACGTAACAAGAACGGTAAAGCGTTTTAATTTCCTATAAAACGATACTACCTAAGTTTATTCAAAAGTAACCGTTTTCATTATAATAATTTGTTAACAAAAATCTATACATCTTTTTCCATTGAAAGCACAATTATAACAACTGCAAATTAAATAGGTCTGTTTTGAAAATATTTAGCGTCATCTGGAATTTGTTCTTGTGGTCGATTTATTGTACACCTTTTATTACAGTACATCAATGGATCTTCTTCAACATCAGCATTGTCAAATTTTCATTTTCAGGTTTACTAACCTTTTCGCTTGTTGAGGCGAACGGTTTTGTATTTTTGTTACATTTTTTTGATAATGGCAGATGCATCAACACACCCTTCAGCCGTGCTTGAAGATTTCCACTCTTAGTGTCGTTTTAGTTCAAGAGAGTATTCACCGTTAACAGCTAGTAATGTAGATTTCTTAATATTGTTGATACGAACTATGAACTATGACCATTCGAATAATATCCCTAAAGATCCAAACCCGTCAGCTTATCTAGGAGTCTCCTACTAATTACTTTAAACTATAGTGTTAATATTAAGCTGGTGCTTTCTGCCAGTAAGGTACATCGTAAGATTAGCAGAAGAAGGTGTTTTGTAGGTGGCGAAAAGCCACTGCACACTAACTAGCTTGTGATTCTTTTAAGGTGGGGTTCAGTGGCGGCTCCTCGGAGTAGGCAAGGTAGGCACCGCCTACCTTGCAATTCCAGTCAACAATGCCATAAAAAATAAATAATAATTAGCTAGAAATTTATAATTTTTTTTTAATGCAGTTTGTTTGTATGCCAGTGTTTATTTAATATTTCATCTCAAATTTACCCACACCGCTCAAAAATTACGAACCGCGTTATTACGGCGAACGTTTAAATTGGGAATAGGCGACACAACTTAAGAGGGATACGAAGTACCGAAATTTAGAGCTTTACGGGATTTACTGTACAGGGCTCAGTTTTGCACCGATTTCGACAAGCGAGGACTTAGTCGAAAGACGAAAGAACGTTCTACAGTTTGGCTTGATTACATTTCTGATAAATGTTACAGCTGATCGTTAAGAAATTATTGAAATTGGCTAATTATATCCACATTTGATAGCCACATAAATCGCTTTCAACAACAGTTAATGAAAATTTAATCAAGCCAAACTGTAGTTCATTGTTTCCATTACGTATGTTTCAAATCTGGACGGGATTGATAAAAGAACAATTTAGTTATGTTAAACGCAGTAATGGTCCACATGCCGATATTTTTGGTATTCAGCGTCCCGTCGCTATCCCCACTATTTTCTTCTGGCAGCTGCCAGGCCGGTGTTGTCGATGAGCGATGGGAATCGGAAATGTCCGAGCGTGAACAATCACTTCATGATTTGGTTACTTGTTTTGGCGCGATATTACAAATCTAGCCAACTGTAAAGTCAATATGGGTAAAAGCGAAAACAAATGTACGGCAAGGATCACACACGAAAAAATGAAGGAAACGTCACAAACAAAAAAATAGCTTACGAAGTTTGTACAAGGAATTCTATAATATATAGACGATAGCGATATAAGTATAATACAAATCCAACATATTAAATTATAATGCAGACACTTATTTATGATCGTGCAACTGCCTATAAGTCGCAATAGTGAAATGAATACCGGTAATATAATATTATTGAACCAATAAGTCGCTATAGCGTATTTATTCCCAAAAGCTCTAAATGTTAATTCCTAAAAATGGTTGGCCTTGCTATTGTTATGTTCTGCACTTTCAGCTGCATTTTGTACTGACAGTTTACTAAGTCAGCTTTTAAACTATTTGAGCAAAAATGTTGCGTTCTTCCACATGTACCTGTATACTGTATTCAACGAAGTTCTCAAGTATTATATTTATTTAGTTAATAATCTCTACAATATGAATGTTTTACTGTTATAATGGAATCGATTTTGAAGTATAATGAGACCTCATACGCAAGCCACTTGTTATAATTTAATAAAATATAACCATTAATACAACTTAAAAATAATTATTCCTGTCATTAACTTTCTTTTTAGCAATATGTTTGACACGTTTGGAAAATCTCATTAATTAATAACTTAGGTAAAAGATTACTAGTGTGTGTGTTTAAAGTTGTCTTATTGAGATATTTCCAATAAGTTTAATGATTGCTTGAAGATAGAAAATTTTAACAGTGGTATTAAATTAAAAATTGTGTTCTGTGTATCTAAAAGATATTTCACAGATAATGATTAATTTTTTGCCATTCGCCAAGACCTGACCTGACCTGAGATCTTCATTTATTCTCGTTTTAAATTTCTATATGTTTCCAAAGTTGCATCTTAATTTGAATATTCAATTTTTGTCTGGCATCTGAACTATATTATCTTTATTATTTAAAAGAATTTTGCCTAATGTTATTTATTTTTGTTACCTAGGAAATGCAAAAGAATTTTTTATTTGACTGTAAATTAATTTTTATATACATTTATTACGTAGTATTATTTAATAAATTACCAATTTGTTCTATTACATGTAATAATAATTCTTGATTACATTTAGTTTTATGTTAAGGTAGGTATGAGTTTATTTAAATTATTAGACAAAATAGCTGAAGTATATTGCATCGGTTGCAGTGCGTAATAGTATGGATATTTTAGTGGTAGGGAAAATTTTCTTTGATAACAAAGTCTGGAAGCTGGAAAGATTTGGAATATACGAATTAAGTTGCAACAATTGGAAGAGTCTATAGGGATTTTATTCAAAAATATTAAAATGAGAGTAAAAGAACATCTCAAGTTAGGAAGATTGCTACAAAATTATTCGAGTTATATCAAAACGTCTTGGGRTACAAGACATAATTTTGAAATAMTCCTGATACTGAAATTTTACATATTCAGCAAAGGTAGGTATTAAACTTACTAGATATTTTAAAGGTAAAAACACGACCTTGATGAGGCTTTTTTGAGAGTTTGACGAACAGGCTCAATACTGCGATAAGAAGTATTCTAATAGTTATATGGTCAAAATTTAAGTTACTTGCAGAAATAATTAAGTTCCATTAATAACTGTTTTGTGTTTAATGGCTTAGTTATTATTTATATTATGCTTTATTAAAATGTAGATGTGATTTGAGGAAGAGGTCTCATCATAATTTTGATTAAAAATAACGATCGCATAACTTGTTGATTGTTCAAGCTTCAGAAATAGGGGGTATTCGACCTTTTGGTTTAATAAATTAAGTAAACCCTTTTTTCAGTGCCAAGCTTTAGTCTTTGCTTAAGGCGTCATCAGGGCTTCTACTATAAATTTACATTGGAGTAAGCATATAATAACAATAATAGGTTTTACGTAAATCTTACCGAAAGTGAGATTGATTTTAAGTGAGTTTTATGTTGTAAATGATTTTCCCAATATAGGTACCATGTAATTTCCTCTTCTTTCTGTGTTTCAGTAGTTCGTATTAACAAGACATAGATGGATTAATCGTAGAACATTAAAATACAGATTAAAATTGTATCTACGTTTAAATTTAACACAACTCAACTGAAAAGACAGAAATATAGACAGTGTCAATATGTCGGCGTCCAAAATCACAGCAACATTTTCTAGTATTTTATATACAGTTAATTATTCAAAATCTGTTCAGATTTGAAAGTTCTTATAACTTTTTTCTTTGTTCTGTTGAATTTAAACGTACAATTTTAAGCTGTACTTTAATGTTCTGTGATTAATTCATCTGTTTCTTCTTAATACGAACTACTGAAACACAGGAAGAAGAAGATATATATTGGGAAAATAATTAACAACATAAAACTCCTTGAAATTAATCTCACTTTCAATTAGATTTACGTAAAACTTATTATTGTTATTATATGTTTACTCTATTGTAAATTTATTGTAGAAGCTCTGATGATGTCTTAAATAAAGGCGAAAGCTTGGCACTGAGAAAAGAGTTTACTTAATTTATTAAACCAAACGGTCGAATACACCCTATTTCTGAAGCTTGGTCTCACTATATACCGAAACTGGTCGCACCAAAACATTAAAATGAGTTAACACTATAACACGTCTTGTTATACATACTTATTTTGCMATGATATGAAGCTCCAAAGTTGGGTATATTTTACCATTTACTATTTTTTAAATATTGATCCATTTCAAACCAAAATGCGATTTAATAAGAATAATGGGCAATTCTTTTAGTTTAAAGCTAATTAGGTTTGTATGTTTTACTTGACTATTACCGCATTGCCCTAAATAACATGTAATATGTATGTAACAATGCATATTACATTGTCTTATCAGAAATACTACAGAAGAAACCAGAACGGGACAAATATACATAGTTCATTCGAAGGCCTTATTAAAATCATTTCCGAGTTTTTACATCGGTTAAATTACCATTTTTATATGTGGATTTGGGAAATTAATGTTTTGATAACAACGGTCGCATTTTGTTTAAGATTTAAATTTTTGTTGGTTAGTTTCAAAAACTACCTACGCACTCGAAGCGAATCTTTGACAATAGGTTGCAACCTTTCAATAAAAATGGAAAACAAATACTTATGTAGGTACAACATTTTAAGTGGAGCATCGGAATATGCTACAGAAAATGTGCGTTTAAAAATAAAGTTGCATACTGCGCTGAAATATTTAACATTGTATGTTTGACAATATATATTTAGAAAATATCAGTATTCATAAACTTCGATTTGATATATTATAAATTTCTGTATCGAGGGCCCTAGAGATTTCGCAGTAATGACTAATTTATGATCATGCAGTTTGAGAAAATTAATTTTAATATTAAAAAGTAAATTAATTATTGTTAAAAATAGCTATTTTAGTAGTGGAGCGTGAAGCACAACAGTCCGAAATATGGCTAGGCATCAGCAAAAAAAATGAAAACCACTATAATACTGATCCTGTAGACGCGCCACAGATATTCGTCCACATGCCAAAACCGGCCGGTGCAGCGCTATGATTTTACCACAGGATTTTACGGCGAGAAGTATTCCCCTGACTTCATTACACCCCTACTGCTGTGTATTGGTGGGGACGCTCAGCGTCTTGAAACGCGAATTCACGACAACGCGCGGTCTTCGTATCTAGGGTTGCCAGGTCTCATATATCTCATATGAGATACATATATTCAAACAAAATCTCATATATCATATTGAACATTAAATATATGAGCAAATCTCATATATTATTGAAGTATCCTACAAACATATATTTTTTCTATTATTATATTGTTTAACTATTATTATAACCTGCAAAAAACACGCGCCAAAATACAAATTTTGTGACGCTGTCAAATCCTTCCACCAGCAGACTGTTCCACCACCACTCTGCGCTCTACTTGTGGTGCGCAGTTGAGCACGTCAAATCACATGTCATTCAGCATTCCACCGATTCGGCTTTTCTTCTTGTAATACCTTATGCTGTAATAATAACTTTGCTGAGAACTTTCAGAGGTTATAATATAACGTGGTGCATTGTGTTAATTTTCATTATGTGCTCAACAGTAAGTGATAATTTAGAAACAGAAACGCTTGGTTCCGAAGATAATAGTGATAGCGAAGAAGAAAAGGGAATCAGTCAAACACGGAAAAAACCGAAGTATGATTCAAATTATAGAACAGAGTGGCAAAAATGTTACTCTTGGTTAAGACCTCACAAAACTAATAAACATAGAGCCTTTTGTGTACTATGTAAGAAGGAATTTTCAATAAACCAAGGTTTACATCAGGTTTGATTACTGCAGGTAATAGTTTGTGCATGATGATATAATGAACTATATTTTTGTAGATCAGACAACACGAAAAAACTAGACAACATCAAGTACAGGCAGCTGCTATTAAAAATAATAATACAATAGCAAAATTTTGTGTTCCCAATTCTGAGTATCCTTCACAAGATTTAATAGGAACTGCTATTGAAATTGCACAAGTTTACCACAACATCAAACATAATTTATCTTACAACAGCTTAGATTGTGGAGTTAAACTATTAAAGCACATGTGTAAAAATATTTCCATTATAAAAAGTATAACGCTCGGTCGAACAAAAGCTGAAAGCATATGTATGAACGTTTTAGCTCCTGAAGCATTAACTATTGCTCTGCAAGGTATTAAAGATAAATATTTTGCAATACAATGTGATGCGTCCAACATAAAAAACAGAAAATTTTTTCCCATAGCTATACAATTTTTCGATAATGAATTAGGAATTGTCAATAAATTGCTTGATTTTCAAGAAAATGCTGACGAATCTGCTCTTGGGATGTTTTCAATGATACGTACCACTTTTCAAAGATTGAATTTAACTTTTGATAATGTGTCTAGTTTCAGTGCTGACAACTGCAATGCAAATTTTGGACAACACAATTCACTTTTTAAACATTTGTGTTCAGAAAACCAGTTTATAGTAAAGGCAAATTGTCACGCTCATATAATACACAATACAGTAAAAAAAATCGTTGATAATCTTGATTATGACGTTGAAAATTTAATTTTAAAAGTTTACGCCCACTTTTCAGTATCTGCTAAAAAAAGAGAAACATTAAAACAATTTTCTGAATTTAATGATATTGAATATAAAGACTTATTGCATCATGTTGTTACAAGATGGCTATCTCTTAACCCTTGCATTGAGAGGTTTTTAAGAAATTATCTAGCATTACTGTCTTATTTTCGTTCGTTACGTGATTGTCCCCAACATATTAAAAAATTGTTGTATTTAAAAGATGATGAATTTGAAAATACGACACTCAATAACATACCAGAAATATACTTACTTTTTTTAAATAACTTATTAAAGCTTTTTGAAGAGGTCATTAAAAAGTTAGAAAAAAACTCAACTTCAATTATTGAAATTTACCTTATTTTTGAAAATTTAAATAAAAAGCTTGTTGAGAGAAAAGAACAAAAATTTTTTGGGTATACGGTCAATCAAAAGTTAAAACAACTGGATGCGCCGAAAGCAAATCAGATCGAAAATGATTTATTAAATGGTTTAACTTATGCTATAACTTATTTAAACAAATGGTTTAATTTAGAAAAAGATAACAATTTTTTATATAATGTTAGTATGTTGAATTTAAGTAATCAACCTATTGTATACAGGGATATGTGTAATATTTTATTATTTTTTTCTGAAAAATTGGTATCTTCTATTGATAAAGACTGTTTGTTTGATGAAATTACTACATTGAATGAGATTATTCGTACTGTGACAAGCGATGAGCAATTTAAATTATTAGACCCAGTAATGAAATGGGTCTATATCTTCAAAAAGACTAACGACGAGTTGGTCAACTTAAAAAGAATATTAGGGTTTGTTTTAAGCATACCAGCATCAACTGCCTATACTGAGCGTGTATTTTCGATAATGGGGAATAAATGGAGCGATGTTAGAAATAGATCTACACTTCAATTAATTAAATCCGAATTGTTAATTACATTAAATTTTGACAAAACTTGTTCTGATTTTTTTGATGATGTTGTAAAAGATCAAAAATTACTCATTAAATGCAAAAGCGGGGCTAAATATGCCTAATTTGTATGTTTTCTTTATGTTTATTTTTGTTTATGTTTACATTTTAGTGTTTTTTTATGAAGAAAATAAATAATAATTTTTGTGTTGAGATATGTATTTTTTTTCCTGTCTCATATATTTTTTTCATTTGATTCATATATATTTTAAAATTGGAGATGGCAACCCTATTCGTATCCCTCTTTGAAATTCATTTGTATTTGTGTTCACGTCCTTCAGAATCTGCACCGTTAACGACTGCAGTTGACGGTTAACGTGGTAAAATCGGTCGCCTACGACAAACTTTGTATGGACTCGGGTTATTCGCATTGCGATTGCGAAAGCGGGCGATAGAGGTTTTAAATGACACCGGTAGATGGCAACAACTTGCAGTGTAAGATTTTTAAGTTTTTTATCGTCTTATTAAAAATGAAACATCATAATAATCATGCAATAGGAAGACGTGACATAGGAATATGTTATATAAACTTTCAATATGCTCTGAACTGTTACAACACAGATAAGAGTAGGTGCTCTATTATTTAAATTAAGTACTGTTTCACAAGTTTCGTTTACTTTTTAGCGTTTTTCAGCTTATTATAGTTTGAGTTTTGCTAAATTCTTTGTTTAGCAATCTATTTGGAGAAAACTAAGGTCGCTTAGAGCAGAAAACGAATAAATGTGCGGTGGTATACGAATAAAAATAAATGATTGGCATGACCATTAAAATACACATATTCCAAGATCGAAGACAATAATAATTATAATTGATTATACTATATACGAGTATAAGGTGTCGCCTACCCAACTTGAAAGGTCACGAGCCGCCACTGGTGGGGTTGCTTTTAAAATTAATGTCTATGCTGTGCTGTTCTGCACCGCAACCAACTGCAGATAGACCTATATCGCTATTATTATAGCTCTTCAGTGTAGTTTAGGTCTAGTGCAGACAGCACGCTATACAACTGGTGTTGTGTATAGGTATACCAAAGGTTTGGTATGATGTAAGTAGATATTTAGATGGCAATTTATTAGAAATTAAATGTTTTTAATAAATACATATCACATAAAATTATTTCATCATCGGAGGCCGACTTTATACATTACAGTATAACAGTAACATCATGCAATATTTGCACTAATTATGAGAGTAGGAAAATCCTAAATGTGCGCAACCCATTATTATAGCAACGTCTGCAATAACAAAGGTTTGCGTAATTGTACAATATATCATAATAGCCCCTTCGTGAACTAGGGCGGCATTGCAGTATTAGCGAGTTGGCTGCGGCTTGACAGCAGCATTGAATCCTTCACGGTATACGGTAACAAGCAACTGGGGTGTACTAATTCGTGGTGAAGGGGAGCAATAGGGATTGAGCATGTGTCAGGCTACCTAAGTTGTAGTGCTGAGGATGAAGGCAGACGTAACAGCCGTATAGGGAGAAGGATAACGTCGATTTGGAAGGAATCTTAATAATAAAATTTATCGGTTTTTTGTCAGTTTGCTTGTGTTTCCGAAGCCTTTGTCGGTTCCTACCTAACATCCATTCACCCAGTTTGTTTCTTTGCATTGTATTGTCAAATTTCCAGTTTTGGATTGCTTCATTTCCAGTATCTCTTAAAGTTGAATTTATTCATTTCACATACTTGATTGCTTAAAAAGAAAACTGTCTACATCAGTGCAGCTACGTTTGGTTAAATATTTTGTTTATATATCAGCAAATTTTCAGAAAGGCGAATTCCTTTTTCATATAAAATCTATGCCTTCTTTCCCGATAACTGTTATTAATGTACGTTTTGGTTTTCTGTAAATATTAAACGTGATTTTATTATCTTTTGATATGTAGTGTTAAATCTAGAAATCGGCATCCTTTTCTAGTTCATGAGTGTAATTTATTAACGAATACAATGAACTTCATTTCTGTGTAAAACTATTAATATTAAGGTTATTGTCGATTATGGCAAAAATATCATCTACATATCTATATTTACAATAACGGAAATTCTTTTGTACTTTTTGCATTGTTTGGTAGCTTAGATAAGGGTTAGCTAAACAAAGTGAATGAGCGTTTCACATTGATAATCCAAACTTTTGCTTATAAAACCTTACTTTCGAAATTTTTAGAAAACCAACGTGTACACATACTATTATTACCTATAATTCTTTTCATCCCTGCCAACATAAACTAGCTGTATTTAATTATTTCATATACTTTACAAAAGCCCCTTTTTGCTATGTGGCTTCTGAAAAAAGAGCTCGGTGTAATTTTACAACTTGCTTATAACAACAATTTGTCTTTTATTTAATAAAAAAGCTATACCTTAAATACTTATCAAAATTTAGATTTTCTTGTAATGCCATTGATTCAAGTCAAAAACAATAGTTTGGGCATACGATTAAGTTTATTGCTCTAAATATATTTAAATTATTTATGTCTCACGGAATTCATATTTGTTTTTCAGCTGCAGGTACCTTGGGTAGCTTTTTCCCTACTAAAGATAAAATTGAACAATGATTATGCCGCGATGGGGATAGGGTTAAGGAGCACCTAAACAAATTTGAATACAAGAAGACTGATATAACTACGACAAATTCTCACTTGGCCAGTCATTTATTACTTAATAAGCACGCTACCAGTTTGCACCAAAATTAAACTTTATAAAAATTTTAAGGATTTACGAAATTTTAGTTTTAAATGAAATTCCGAATTTTAACTCTCCCATTTTAGATAATTTGTTTTTAATGGTAATAAGTTAGTAATTTTTTGCAACTGCATAACCTAGAAACGCAAAACCAACTTTAAAGTCTAGATGTTTATCTTTTGACATTCTATAAAAAATGCTTATAATCGTTTATATTGTAACAGTTAGTTTTGCGACTTCTTTAACGTCCCTTGTATATCGCATTTACCCGTATTTTAAATGCTCTTTGCCGCAGTTGTTCTTATCGCGCCGGTTTTTTTTGGAGCGTTTTTCTGTTGTCCCACCTGTGTGGCAGAAGCAAGTTTCCCGTTTTCGAGAGCATTATTCACACCTCGTTCGTAGCCAGTGTTAGCACTGTGATTAAAGTTCTTTTATACTTACCCTCGTTGAGTAAGGGGATTAGTTCAGTGCTAATAGTTATTAAACTGAGTATATTGTGCCTGCTGTATTAGTGGCTTGAGCTCAGTATCCATATTCTGGGATTGAATTGGCTGCGGAGCTGAGGTGAATTAATTGGCTGACCATCATAGTCACTGCTTGCTCTTTATAAGCAGAACCCTCCTGTAGAGGTAACGTGACAGCTTTAGATATTCAATAGTGAAGTAATAGGGTACATTTGGCATTGTAGGGTTTCGTTGGCAGGGATTGTCCAAGCGTTTTAAAGTGCGCAGAAGGAATTTTCCTAGCTCTTAAATACCACCGGTTGCTGCCGACTGCTTCTAACCACCATCCCTCAGCAGTGTTGCTTTTTATGGTTACTGCATAGATCTGTGTTGGAGAAAACTCTGCAAGGGCTTGCGAATTTGACGCTTCCGATAGTAAACCCGCTGAACGTGCATCTCGACGCTCGAGGACGCTTCTTACAGCTAAGCAAACTTTTCTTTTGCGTGGAATGAACTGATATGCGTTCAGAGCTGCTAATTTAATTGTGCTTTTCAATAATCCGCTATTGCACATTCTTTAACTCTTAACGCCGATATCAGATCATCTACTCAAGTAATCCGCCACGAAGTCTTAATGCGTGTTTACATTATTTACTATATGTGTTGTCATTAATTTAAATTTGCATCTGTTCGTATTTAATATGGATGTTGTGTGAACCAGCATAGAGCTCTATACGGGGGAACATCGTTAATTATTTGACTTTACACATTTTTGAAGTACATGAATGCGTTGATATATTCGTGCCGTTGAATTTGTGATAATTATTGAATGCCATTGGCTAGCAATCAACCAGTTGTCTTTTACTTACGATTTGATTTTTGCCTTTCAGTGAACGCGAACTATTCAGCCTGTTTCCAAAATTTACAGGGCGGCTGATCTTTGTTTCGACACTTTCGTGGCGCCTATATTTAATTAATAACTAATAAGTGGAACCTCCCCTCTCTCCCTGAATGCTAGTCGTCGCATTTGCTTGCCGCAAGCGAATCATTTGGCAAATTTTATACTAGTTTAGTTTTGTGACGGTAGGTAATTGACTTTGTTACTTCGTCGTCATAATATATTTTTTAAATGACATTTAAGGATGAAAGCGCTTTGCTACATTCACATTTATTTAATAAAGTGGAGAAAACTGAATCTTCGCATAACTTATTATATCAGCTTTAATGATTCTACCAATAAAGCTTTACAAGCACAATAGTGTAGCAAAATATGTGACCGAATGAAAATGCGTATCCAAGTGATTATTTCCTGCAAACGGTTTCAGAAGTGTGCTCCGTTGGAGAGCCTAATTATCCTGTGACGGCCGCAGGATGCTTTGTAATATTCACAAGCTTTGTGTGGGGGGCTTAACAGCCAATAAAAGTAAAAAAGCACTGTTGGCAACGGCGCAATTTAAATACAAACTTTTATCTCGGTTTTGTTCGGAAGTATTCAAATGCGCGAGGTTTTCATGGAACTGAAGTCGTAAAATGGAGTTCGTCCTTTTGCATGCAATGCTTTTCTAACTTTTTGACTTGACGAAGTTTAAACTTCAGCTGTTGTTTTAGAAGGCAGCCTTTGTTTGATTTTCTCCACGGTAGTGTTGTTTCTAAACGGAGGTCTTTTTCAAGTTATTCCAACCGGCAGCTTTTACAGGTGCTTCAGTAAAGTGGTACGTAAATAAATGATTATAATATTAATTTTAGGTTGCAAATGTGTATTAAATACTCATTAAGAGCGATGTACACAACAAACGACATTTTGAAGTATAGCCTATGTAAGGTTTGCTAGGTATATGTAAATTCAATACTTATTTACCCTTGCATGGTTCAAGTTCAATATATGTAAGTAGTACGATGTTCAATGCCACTCCCATGTATTTTTATTACACTTCTCTTTTACCATTTTTACATATTTACTTATTGATTTTGAAAGAAAATGTGGCGAGTATAAAATTCTACTTAATGAAACTTCAACTAAAGTTCAACTAAAATTGTACGATTTGCTTCATATATTTCGTTTTAAGCGTTTTTAAATACAAGTATTGTACGTTAACGCACTACAATCAAAGATAAATTATTGAGTTGGGTAAAATTCAAATGCATTTTGGAACTACTGAATTCCATGCCATACCTATTGTTTAAATAAAACTCTTCGAAAAAAAAATGCTGCGAACTTATTCCTCAACCTTAATATATTTTATAATTGGGTGTGAAGCCACAGACTGAGTAAGTTTTACATATTCAGAACCATAAAAATTAAATTCTGGGGCCATAAAGGCATAAAGGAAACCAACTATGGTTAATAATACTGTCGTCCAACCGAAATAATGAATTCTGACTAAGCTTGTAAATCTTCCAACAATGTAGCTTAGGACAGAAGATGATTAGCCTGCCATAAAGTACAAATAGGTATTCCTCCGTTTAGGATGTTTATTGCTCGCGGTTATGGGTTATGGCAACACCTGTTATGAAAGAAAAGACGAAGCGATTCTTGGGCGGGTGCTGTAGAATGTACATTTTGGCTAAATGCAGTGTCAATATAGCTACAGTCTACTTGAAACCTCAGCACCACTGCTCAGTTGATTGCAAAACAGAAGGCTTGTAAGGGATCTGCAACGACGCGGATCGTCGCTCAGAAAATTGCCTCCACCTTTACCGCCCCGAGTCAGCGCCGGTCTGGCTGCCGATGACGAGATCTTTCCCAGTCTTTATTTCGTATATTATTTTAAATCCAATTGTATTGTTTGTTTAAGTTCAAAGTGAAGTGTTTTTTAGTTTGTTTTACCTATTAAACGCAACTTAAGAACTACTCCGGAGTATTTTTGTATTGTTAATAAGTCACACTATTAAAAGCGCTCCTGAAACCAATCTCATGCCAGAAGGAATTTGAAGGTAACCGTAATTATATACAACAAAAGTTAAAAAGCTTTCATTGTATTTCTATAATTTATTATTATACAGAGTTTCTATAAATGATTCATGCAACGCGGGCGGCGTTGATTTCTGAATTCCTTGTGCCACCTTTTTGTAACTGCTGCCAAGCTACAATATGCACGGCAATAGTACTGAAGGTTGCAGGTCAGTGTCACCCCACAGCTTCAAAATGTAAGCTTTCTTCAACCTTAAAGTTAATTATCCCACAAAACACTACAGAATATGTTGAAAATACACATTCCCAGGCGTTGTCTCATATTAAAATATAACAAATATAATCGACAGATGACTAGTAAGCAATAGTTGTGTTTACCTTAGTGGGAGGCATCAAATTCATTTAATCGATAATTTCCATAAGCGCCCTGGATGCATGCAGCATTAATTTATAGAAACCCTGATGTACATTAGCTATGTCAATAAATTGAAATGGTCTGACCTATTTCATTAACTATTGACGCCACTGGTAAGCAACAGTAAGTTTTGCTTTAAAAAAATCAGTTATTACGAATCGTTATTGTAAATGCTATTATCTTCTATAGGAGTATTATCTGCTATATTTACTATATGTACCTATGTATGTTGTTGTCATTGACAGATTTCACACTATATATCATTATTGCATTGAAGGCGTAGATATTGAAGTGTCCAGAACAGAAACTGTCAGTTATTCTCGTAAGCTCATACAATTTATTACTGATCCGTTCTGTTTAAGGTTCGGTAAACATGCAGTTTTTCGTTTTCCATAAGGATTATGAACAGTATAGATACAGAAATATAAAATTATTAGTCGAAAAATAACTTAGCTTTGAGATATACAGGTATGATGTGAAAACGAATGAGAATGGTGATAATAAGTTTTATTCAAACTAGATATATTTTCAGATATTATATGTACAATGGTCATTCAGTAAKAACTAGACATTGCTGTAGCTTAAAAAGAGTTTATTTAATTAATACAAAACTTAGGTTATTTTTAACGTGGTTTGTATCAAATCTTATACAATTGTTTGGGTTGATCTCAAAGCCACTTTTGCACCAGATTTTTAACATCATGATTTGATTGAAAATATTTCCCTAGCAGAACCCCCGTAAGTAGTCGAAACAAAATGGAAGTCTGGTGGCGAAGGTCGGGGCCTGCAAAGGGTGTGTAGAAGGGTATCCCACCACAGTTTTTTTAAGTATATCTGGTATATTTGTGGACACTCGTTTTCATGACGGAAAATCACACATTAAGTAAACGCTTGCAATAGTACATACTTTTCAACATCATATGTGCATCTATTTTACAATGCATAAGTTTATAATACCCAAACGATATTGACGCCAATATGCGACGCACTTCACAACATTGAACGTTAAAGGGCGAAAGCAATAACGAATGGTTAACACTTCCAGACAGGTATACACAATCAATAGATTGGAGTAGAAATTTTAGGAGTTTTCTTTGTGTGTTTTCTAAGATATTATTGCACAAGACGCCACATCAAAGAACAGTGTTCGATTTTTGTTCGTACTGTACTAATACCCAATTGTAATAAATTCCGATTACGATTTCTACGGTCTCTACAAAGCGGAAGGCTTTATAAGCAGAGACAGAATCACTTTCAGCAAGTACAAGCCGAAAATCAAATAATACACCTAAATCATAAACAATATGATCTCGAAGTCATTCTTGGTTGCTTATTTTGCAGGTAATTTTTACACAGCGATTTTTTCTTGCAAAAAGTAACGCTTTGCACTTTATATAATATATCATTATTACGACACCATTCGTCAACATTATTTATGTTATATAATTTCACAGTGTGATTGCAGGAGATAATACTGAAACAATCATGTAAACGAGAATACGAGGGCTCATGCCCCCAGTGCCATCTAAACGGAAGTCTGCGAGCTAGGCGGTCTATAACTGTGACAGACATCGACCTAGTGCAGGTTCCTGTCGATGGCATCGGAGAAGCTACTCCGTCACCAGGATGAAATAAATCACCTGCTCTGGTCCATCCACTCTCATCCTACGGCTAGTTTCGCGCTGTTGGGGCTCATCAGATCAGGGTAGAGAGTAAATTGACCAAAGCAGACCGTGGCCTTTAACCGCTGCTGGCGGACTGGTCTATACGAGAATACGATTATTCGTATATAAATATAAATATTATTATTAATTTGTGTTAATACCTATTACATAAATTTACACACGTCAAATACATATACAGCTATTCCTTATCTTTTAGCAACAAATATTCATCTATAGAATAGAAGACATTATCTAACAGAACCTTCTTTATATGTTGTTTGCAGGAACTAAAGCTAAGTGATTTAAAATGATCGGGTAGTGAGTTATAAAGCTTGACACAATAATAACTGGTGCTGGTTCTAGTCCTGTTCTATCTTGTGAAGACTGATTTTAGTAGGGAGCGATTTCTGGTGTTATGTATATGGTCGTAAGAGGGATAATTATTAACGTGTGCTTACATATATAAAAAACATTGCAGAATATAAATGCAAGGTACGGGCATTATTTTGAAAGAATTTCGGCAATCTTCTCGATAACCAATGCAGTGAGCCGAATGGCCCCACATCAAAATTGCATAAGAGAGAACACTTTGAATCATGAAACGGTAAGCAGTTAACAGGGTCTCTTTAGACACAGCATATAACCTTTTAGATATATTGGTTAGAAGATAATTGACATGAGCTTCGCAAGTCAGTCCCGGGCCTACCGGGACACTCATATCTTTTAAATTATAGTATTTACGTTGGTCCATTGACTTTTTTAATAGTATTCTAGGGTGTAAGAAATACAATTCTGATAATCGCAGCACTCTAGATAATAAAATACTTTTTCTATGACGTTCATTAAAACTAACCAAGCTAGTTATTTTGTACCTACAATTTACCACAGAATCCAATTATGCAAAAATATACTTAGCGTTCCATTTAAAAATCGAAAGTCATTTCAGGTGAAACCAGAAGCTGCAGAAAGTCGTTCTTTATGTCAACACACGCCAGTTTTCTGATATACGAAATATTCCAAAATTCGTTTTTCTAGCTAAAAAAATTAATCGCAATTTAAGAGGTGAGCCAGGTTTCATTTACACCCGGTATACTCGTAATAAACATTCAGTTCACTTATCCTGTTACCTAAAGACTGGGCAGTTTATAAGCTGTTCGTTTAAGCCCTTGTCATAGACATAGTCAAAATGTATCCTAGCGTAGTATATTATATATTTAGCGTAGTATTGATCCAGTAGGTGCTAGACATACATCATTGAGTTATTCAGTGTTGTCAGAACTTTGGTGCTGTTAATCAGCGTTGAGGTTACTAATCATGACTGACAACATGACAGTAGTTCACTGCTAAATATAAATAAGAATTGGGTCAAACTGTCATTGCGATTGCGCTCCAGACACTGTAAAAAGTATTTTTTTTTATATTTATTAGATGCTATTATCGAAATACGTGCAAACATAACGATTATTCTGCGACCCTTTTCAGTAGCTTAAAACGTAAAACTAAAAAAAGTAATCTTTTTAACTCTATCATCTTTAAGTGATGTTCTTTTTTTCTTTATTTTCCAAGTCACCTAAAAAGCGTCTTGTCGGTTGGTAGATTAATTCAGATCTCTAATTGTGATTACAATGAACCATTCTGTGTAGTAACCGTTGTGACACATATCTTTATACTGACAAAAGTCGTACTATGCGGATATATTTCTTAGATGTAAAAGGCCGTTACCAAAGAATAATATTTAAGATGCTTCCACTAAAAAGGTTAAAATGTATACAAGTTCTCCACTCATTTAAACATACTAAATTGGGGTGTCCCATTTCTGCATAGTATTCTGCAAGTACTTCGAAAAACGAGAGTGATAATATATTATGGGTTTATAAAATAGAGTGGGGTAATAAAATATCCTATGCTTTCACGTGACTGTCCGTAGAAAATAAAGTGCATTTTGCACCATAAGTAAAACAAACAAGCCGAGAATGCTCGAATTTAACAAAATGAACCGAAAATACAAAATTGTTGTCATGGCTGTTAGTTTTAAAACTATTGATTACTTATACTGGCAGGATACCAAATAAACTGGTATTACATCTCTTTCGAGACTAAATCAAAGTACAGTGCTATAAGTTAAACATATGCTTTCAAAAGGTGGCAAAAGTAAAATTTGGAAGAAATTAAAGTCCTTATTACTTTTAGTATTGGTTGTTCTTTTGCAAAGCATTGGCAGTGAGTTAAATAAAACACATCATAGTAACAATACCTTTAAGTAGGTATGTAAAGAAGTTGTTTCACATTCTGGTGTAGAAGTGTCATGATGTCATTTGAAGCTTCCATTATTCATGGTTCGTTTGAGCGCCCTGGCATGCATGTGCTCAAAACAGCGGGGTGTCGTAAAACGCTTAAAACATCGTTAACTCAGCATACCTACCGTTATGCTAATATCGCTGTACATGTGATACCTACACAGAAATTGATGGTCTTGTCGAACACGCGGACGGATGAATTGCTGGAGGAGTGTTGACGAACATAGTAAGTGCTCTCTGCAACGAGAGTATAACAAAAAATAATTTATTGTTTATTTTAAAGATACGTTACCATTATTTAGCTAGCTTATGCAATGTTAATTACTTTTTTATGTTTCCGTACTGTACGTTAGTTGCATTTGTCAATTTAGGTTTCTTTAGTTAGAGCGAATACTTGTTATCCAAAATTATTTACTTGATGTGATGAATGAGCACTAAACTGCCACAGCAAGTTCTGGTAATCATGGATCAGAATATCGATGCTATACCGTTTTTCCTTACTAGAGACAATTTAAGACTTGGATATACGGTGTACGGTTCAATATTAGATGTATCAAGATTGTCAGCTACGAGAAACATAGGCGGCGTACAGTGCTTGATAATTTACCCGCAGAGAATATTGAATTGCCGGAAGGGTACATACCGACACAATAGAAACACTAAACATTTAGTGCACTAAGTTAATACACAAAATGAGGTATAATAGAACGAATCTATAGTAAAGAGAATGAGATCTTTAAGCTCGTAACATTTATCTACCTCAGAAAAGGGCGACAAGGACATGTTTTAATTCTCCTTGAGATTAATGGGTTCACTATTTTTATAAGATACGAGTATTTAGAGAAGGAAAAGGGAGCACTTATTGTACCGGTCAATTCCTATTGCATTACTCTATGACCTTATTTGTTTGAGAATGTCTTGATTGTCCACCGTTTTTATGGTTTACTCGTATTAGTAGATAACGGCATAGAAATTAAAGAAGCTAATGGTTATTAAAAGGCATGGTGATATCGTTATTAGGTGTTTAGAATTTAAAGGGTTTCTTCAACTGATGGTATTGTCATCATTATTTGGTTTTGTACGATGCGGACCAGTAAAGTATATTCCATAAATTCGGACTGAAAATTTTTCAACTCCTGATAATTTTAACAAAACTCTTATTGTACGCTATTATTCATACTACTTTCATCCATTTTATAAGCTAATTAGGATAAGGCAAAAAACCCGTGGTCCTCAACCACGCGCATATGTCGCCGGGTGTCTTCTATAAGGTTCTGGACAACTCCAATGTCCATGGTGCGCAGCTTCTGTTGGAGTCTACGCCTAAGCTGATCATCTTTTCGTGAAAAGAATTGCCCGGAAATCCTCAATAGGTCGTGCCTGTGGAAGGTATGATGGATTATCATTTTTGGGGACAAACCGGATGTTGTGCTCATGGGCCACTGCTGTGTTCGTCGGGCGTAATGAGAGGACGCTAAGTCTGGCCAGAAGATTACATCGTTATGAGCATGATGTTCATGAATGAAATCCCTCATTTTCGATAAGCACTAGCGAATATATCCTTGACCATCCAGCGCTTCTCCTCAACCCGACCAATGTGAGCGCGAGAAATTCTGGCGGTATAAATGGCACACCAGGCCAGAATTTTGTCAGCAAACTTTGCTTTCGCTTTGTATCTTACATCATTTGGAACCTCTCCTAGGTTGTCGGTATAGAAACCATCGTTTTCCTTGATTTCTGAATTGCTCAAAATGAAATATTTCTCGCCGTCCATCACAATGACTCTGTTGCCCTTAAAATGGTATCGTCGCAAATTATAACATCTTGGTATTCTAGCCAGTTGGTTTACCGTATAATTTGGACATTTGTGTCTTTTGTGGTATTTCTGACCCATGACACACTGCTGACAGTACTCTTGGATACATAATGATATCTTCGTCCCCATTTTCTGACAGATATTCCGACGGTGTTCTTTGCTCTTGCTACCAGTTGCTGCTCTCTGCGTGGGGCAAGAACTTTTGGCGCACTGCTTTTTGGCTTTTTGGATACCTTGCTCACATTCAGCGGTTGTACGATAAATCGTTCTACACGATATATTTTGATGTTAGAACAGTCGAACAATTTCCATTGTGGGCATTTGTCTAACTAAGTTATAGATACTTTTGCACAGCTTTCAATATGCAAACTGACACTGTCAGTTTGTTGACAGATCAATAAGGAACTTTTGTTTCCAAAGCACGCTCGAAATTGCATCTCACGTTTCATGTGTCAGCTCAAGAAATTTGTGCCAAAACCTATGGGACAATGGGACATACGTTACTTTACAATTTACTAATTACGCTTTCTTTCTTTTTCAGGTAAGTTCACGTTACATCCTTCCTCTAGTAGTGGACGCAGTGTAGCCTTAAGGATATTCTAAATATATTCACATTTCGCAACTACGTAAGTATATATTATATTTTTATCTAGTTTTACATATATGAAATCATAAATACATCTACTTCACTTCTAAATGAAAATAGCAGATTCCTATATAAACTCTAATTATTACACGTGTAATAAAAGTGTTCCACTTCATTAATTTATATCGCGCAAATAGAGACTGCCTCCGCAACATCTGTTTGTACTTGTCACTTGTTGATTAAACCGACCAGAAACAATCACCTAATTCGCAGAGCGTCCGCAACCGCAACTGAATGCTGTAGCGATCAAACTGCCTATTGGTCGTTAATTATACCTGTCACTTGTTAATCGTATATATACTGCGCAATCCGCAATATGTAATTATTATCGATGATGAGCGCGATTTGGTTGCATGAACCCATAAGCATAAGGTAATAAATGCGTGCTAGGTATATAGATCATGCAACATTGGGGCAAAAACAACTTGCAATTGCTGCAATGCACAGTTGTGTATGATCAGTTTTGTAGGTATCTTACTTATTGTTTTACCACTATCAAAGTAATTGTATGATAAATACTCATAAAAGATTTCTAAGAAAATTTATATTCCCTTTTGACGAACTGTTCTAAAATACAGGTGGTAATGACCAACTTGTAATACTTTATATGAGATACCTTATAGGAACCAGTTTTACGATAGAATCACCTGAAAAACACAAGGTTATTGACAGTTTTATAAGTATTCGTTACTTCTGTAGTTTCAATGTTATTTTGTAATTTGACGATTATTCCTTTGCATACCCATGGTTTTCAACTAGTCAATATTCACTTTAAAATATCAATCTTCATGCTGCCATGAAAATGATTCGTTGAATGACCCTTTAATCTTGATTTTATGTATGCTCTTCATCGTGGTTCCACATATTTTGTGCTTTGTTGCTGATAATTTAATACATATGTGCAAACTAAACGTTTAACATGAGTTGATTAATGTATGGAGGGTATATACATATATGAATATTGTCTTAGCTATTGATATCAACAATGTTATGGTCTAGCAATAATTCATGCTTTTTCACTATTGTGGTGCGTGAATGTAGCTCCAGGGGTCGCCAGCTCAAAAGCTAGAGGGGGCAGGAAAAAACACCGGGGAGGTGTTAAGTGTACAATTAAAAACAAGTCAATGCACAAATTTTAAATATCGTTATATCTCAAATAAACATAGATATATTTTATGTGGACAAACGATACTTCGATATGGGGCTTATGTGATTCAGCAGTTTTACAACACCTATAAAATTTTGGAGGTTTCGGAGATTGGAGGGATTTACTTAGCTAATACATAATCTTTGTCTTCTAAGTCATTCCGTAAAGTTTACGAAAAATATGTAAACCACGTTTCACTTAACAATAAATTTTAAACAGGGGTTATATAAATACAATTAACAATCCACTGCCAAAAGCTGAAGTATTTGTTAAGGAATGCAAATTCTTATAATGTAGATAAAATAATAAGGAATGAAATTTAAAAAGTCATACGTTAAATAAGTACAAGATTTAATAAGAACAATAATAAAAACATTCGGCTGAAAATGTTTAAAATGAAGACTTATCTAGACGAAAAAGATTTTGTAAAAGTTTAATTTTAATTGATATACCTAAAGCTATGAATATAAATAGAGGTTGCTATAAACTTACTTGAACTACCTGTGGTTATATTTTGATTTTGATGCTGTATTTATGAATTATTTGGATATTATTTTGGTGAGACTGACGTATTACTATAGTAAAAATAAAAGAAACTATGTAGTACATAAATGCAGTTATATGTTAAATAAACTCTTAACTTCCTTTAATTAATTTTTAACCTGTGAGACACAACCTTTGTGAACTCATATTTACTCGCATTTTTTTTTATTATACATTCTGTTTTATCAGAAACAAATCTTTTTGTCATGCTAACCTATTTAGTTTTAGTTTAGTATTTTTGCTCTTTTAGTTTTTGACTAGTACTTGATGTATTGGGGGTACATTTGAACTCAGCAATAGTTCTAATCCTTAATATGTTTATTATCCAAGATTTCAAGATCAAGCGGTTGTTTTCTTTTTTCGAATTTTAATCCATAGAAGAGTTTCGTTTACCGATTGATCAGCATTTCATTTTTTACAATTTTAGGTACCTAAAACAAAGACAGCGAAATATTTTTTTCCTACATGGTTCCATTCAATAATTTGTAATTTTACCGATGTTTGCTTACTTATATCTCTGAATAAGAAGGTGATGCAAAATTGAAGAGTAAATCTTATGAACCTGTAGCTATAGTTATTTTTGGAGGTTATTTGGTGACGAGTTGGCGAACGCCCCTGCGTTTGATGCTGTAGCTAGTGAGCGTAAATTGATTGAGTAACAACTTATAGTTCACCGCACAGTATCAATTTATGAACAATACAAATTTCAAAGAGATGCAATACTTACGCATAAGTCTGGCTAACAAGTAACAACGAATATAACAAACGTGAGATACAATCTGCGTTTATCGAACTACCTGCCAGCTCCCTTCAAAAATGTCACCAATTCGTTCCTCTCCGAAAGACAAGCCAAACTTTATGTCATCTAGGGGTATTTACAGCATTCCTTGCTCGTGCGGCGCTGTCTATATCAGTAAACAGACCTATATTAAAACCTGGCTTAGTGAACACAAACGCTGCTTCACATCTGGTTTCTACATCCACTCGGCGCTAGTTGAATAGAGCATGATACAGGACACAATATTTTATTTGATATATGTCTTCATCGTTAACAAATACCGAGAAGCCGTTGAGATTTCTCAACAAAGATGGCTATCACCTCTCCATTATCTGGAATCTAATCTTACAACGGCTATCCCCACCTCAACAATCTCTTCCCCCTACGTCCAAGCGTACCTGCCGCCTATCCTAAACTAGGAGCAATGCAGTTGGCCCTTCTCTCTTTCATTGCCAAAACCGACGAGCTTATAAGAGGGGCATTTACTTGCAGCGATCGGGCAGAAACGTAAACTATGCAACCCATATTACCAGCCGGACATGAGACGTAAGAGGGTAGCCGAAAGGTTGAAATCACACAAAGATCGTACGAGCAACAGACGGGCTAAACTAATCGAAAAATTGCTGACTGTAGCGTGTGCATAAAAAAGTAAGCATGATATTAGTAACTTACTATGATATTATACCAAGTTATTCAAAATATGGAATAACCCATTTATTTCTGTAAATATGAACTATATAACATTTCATTCTAACTGCATGTCGACTGTGATTTCTGGAGAAACTTTTATAATAATTTTCCTTCCGCCTCCCCATTGCTTCGGCAGACATTAAATTAATGTGAAAGAGCTTTTAACATTAAACTTGTCACGTGTATTTAGACATACTATCTTAGAAATCTAGTCATATCCGAATAGATCGTATACCGCTCGATCATTTCCGACAGGTTTGTATCTTAGCCTCACAGTTCACTGGATACCACGCGACGGTCTTGGTGGGGATGGGCATTCGCATTCCGCTCTCGTGACTGACTCGTGCGAAAGGGTTTGCGGTTTTAAATTAGATGTTTTGAATGTTTTTACTCATTTATGGTGCTCATGTTTTTGGTAGTGTACAAAGAAATATGTAGCTACAACGTGGAGTTCGAATTTTTCGTTTATGTGCCTTAGTTTTCGAGAAATAGCTCGCCAAAAATATGCATTTTTAAGCAAAATATAACAACAAATATTTACACTACCGTACCAAATTCAGAAAAAACTCGAACGAACGTTGTAGCTACATCTTTTGTCATTGCCATGTCGAGATTTCACTTCGAAAAAGTTTCGAATAACTCGGTAAAATGTAAAACGGTAGAGGCTTAAAATGACCCGCTTCGCTCTAGGTAAACGCCCCTCTTAAAACGACCAAGATTTCAGTAGTTTTCACATCTACTTTGACGCAGTAATTCGTATTTAACAAAATAGTGCCTTTGCATGATATTTGATGGCTAGATGCTGATGGCCATTAAAAGCCTGCAACCAAAACAATGATGTTAGTCTAAGATAAGTGCGTGGGTAAACTTTAATTACAGTAAAACCTCTTTATAACGGCTACAAAAATGAACTGTAAAAGCGGCCGCTAACGAAAGGTGGTCGTTATGAAGAGGGCAGTTTATTCGAATTTGTTTTATTAATGGATATATGGGATTATGTATACGAATATTTCTGTAACTTAATATACTACTCTATGATCAAAAAGCAAATAAATGAAAGTGAATATAAGAGCAAATAAACCATAGAATACACATATCGACATTTATTTACATACATATTACAATAGGTTGTACATACTAGTGTTACAATTTTTTAAAGTATTCCTCAATTGAAGTTTGTTTCTGGTTTTCAGTTTTGTTTGAAAAATATGAGACTCACATCTTGATAATATTTGAACAACATCTACAGCAAGGTCATTTTTTTCTTACTAAACAAGAAGTTCTGGATGTCCAGAAGCTTTTTACATACTTCACTCATGTCTTTAATGTTTGATGTGTGATTTTCACGCTCTTCAACCTAACTTTCACTGTCACATTCTTTATCGGTGCTTTTTAGCTCGTCTATGATTTCCTGAATACCGAAATTAGAGTTTTCAGACAAAACATTTTCATCAATACGTGCGCAGTTTTCAATGCTTATTCCATTAATATTTTTTAATGAAGAAAAAAGTTGGCCCAATGGAATTTCGTCTTCCTCGTCAAAACTGTGTTCATGCCGAGCAAGGCCCAAAAATCCAGCTTTCGCAAAGCATTTTGAAATTGTAGCAGCACAAACGTTTTTCCGAACCGATGATATCCATATTAATGCACTTGTTGATACTATTTTCTGCGTCTTCGTAAGAGTTTTCGCCATTAGTGAAGCTTAGTAGTCTTTTAATAAGGTTTTTTCTATATTTTATCTTAAAACTATGGATAATTCCTTAATCAAGTGGTTGGCAGTGCGAAGTTGTTGTATTAGGAGGCAGGAACACTATCTTCACATTTTGTAACAGCAGTTTTGGATGGGACGTAGCATGATCCAAAAATAATAATACATTTCTATTTTGTTTTTTCTTCAAATTTCCTTAGCTAAGATGTCATAATTTCTGTCGTCATCCAGGCATTTTTATTTGACACCCACTCCAAAGGAGTGGCACCGCGGATTTTTGTTTCTTCCAATTATTAACGGGTTTTCTTTTCCCCTTCCATGTTAGCGCAAAATAAAATGGTGAGTCGTTGTTTTGCACTTTTCTTACATTCGTCACTTTTTAACGCAAATGTCTTATTAGGCATTGCAGGTAAAACAGTCTCGTGGTTTGAAGGCTTCCGTGGTTGTTGTCGATGACATGTTGTTTTCCGGGCTGGTTCCCACGTTGGTTATTAGACCTTGACGTTTCGACACTCATGTCGGTGTCTTCCTCAGAAGTAGCTCTGAAACTGAAGTGTCGTAGCCTGCTCGGCTATTTATACTCGTCCGGGTCACTGACGCGTCGGCATTGTTACGCATGACCGGTTTCCAGATTTCAGGTAGGTCGATGCCCCGGTCTCGGTTGTAATTGTGCGGGTTCTTCTGGATTTCGATGGCTTCCTTGTACAGTCTCGGCCAGAATCTCGCTTCCCTCGACAGCATTTGTGCTTCATCGAATTTGATGATGTGGCCAGTCTCCATTCGATGTTCTGCTACAGCCGACCTATCACCTTGCCGGTCTCTGGTGTCCCTCATGTGCTTCTTGATTCTCGTGCTGATGTGCCTTCCGGTTTGGCCGATGTAAACCTTCCCACAGCTGCATGGGATGCTGTACACACCTTGTGTTTGTAGCTCCTCAGTCGTCGAACATTATCTTACGATAAGATATTTATATTTATTTGAAGAAAGCACCTATGTACACCCTTTTATTACCGGTCACGTTTAATATAAATATTCCGTAGGGTATCCAAATATTTTGTTTAGGTTGGAGTTTAGTTTCTGCTTAACTGCTCCGAGTGAATGTTCCTATTTGCTATCATGTCGGCAAAGAGAAAACGTTTATCTCTTAAAGACGAAATTGATATTACTGTGGGAGGTGAAAAGTGCCATATAAGTGCGAGAAAATTGACTGAAAAGTATAGTGTTGGAAGGACACAAGTCAATGGCATCATAAAAAATAAACGCGAATTAATGAAGCTTTTTGAAGAGGGTTGTAATCTAGAACAGAAAAGAAAATTCCCCAGAACGGAAGCATTAGTTGTAGACGACGTTGTTTATAATTGGTTTTGTAAGGCAAGAAACAAGAACCTGCCCATATCTGGACCTTTAATAAAAGAAAAAGCCACAAGTTTAAAAATTGAACATTTTAAAGCTTCTAATGGATGGCTAGATGCTAGATGCTAGAAAAATCAGTCTTATCGAGGAGCTACAAACACAAGGTGTGTACAGCATCCCATGCAGCTGTGGGAAGGTTTACATCGGCCAAACCGGAAGGCACATCAGCACGAGAATCAAGAAGCACATGAGGGACACCAGAGACCGGCAAGGTGATAGGTCGGCTGTAGCAGAACATCGAATGGAGACTGGCCACATCATCAAATTCGATGAAGCACAAATGCTGTCGAGGGAAGCGAGATTCTGGCCGAGACTGTACAAGGAAGCCATCGAAATCCAGAAGAACCCGCACAATTACAACCGAGACCGGGGCATCGACCTACCTGGAATCTGGAAACCGGTCATGCGTAACAACGCCCACGCGTCAGTGACCCGGACGAGTATAAATACCGGAGCAGGCTAGGACACTTCAGTTTCAGAGCTACTTCTGAGGAAGACACCGACATGAGTGTCAAAACGTCAAGGTCTAATAACCAACGTGGGAACCAGTCCGGAAAACGACATGTCATCGACAACAACCACGGAAGCCAATTATAAACAACGTCGTCTACAACTAATGCTTCCGTTCTGGGGAATTTTCTTTTCTGTTCTAGATTACAACCCTCTTCAAAAAGCTTCATTAATTCGCGTTTATTTTTTATGATGCCATTGACTTGTGTCCTTCCAACACTATACTTTTCAGTCAATTTTCTCGCACTTATATGGCACTTTTCACCTCCCGCAGTAATATCAATTTCGTCTTTAAGAGATAAACGTTTTCTCTTTGCCGACATGATAGCAAATAGGAACATTCACTCGGAGCAGTTAAGCAGAAACTAAACTCCAACCTAAACAAAATATTTGGATACCCTACGGAATATTTATATTAAACGTGACCGGTAATAAAAGGGTGTACATAGGTGCTTTCTTCAAATAAATGCCAGCTTTAATGGCCGCGACCGCTTTATGGGGGGTGCCGCTATTAGGAGGGTAAATGCAATGGGTTTTCCCACATACCTGGAATCGGGAATATATAGTGTCCGTTTTTAGAGGTTTCCGCATTTAAGAGGTGGCCGAAAATAGAGGTTTTACTGTACTACTGGATTTAAAAGCATCTTAATAGTTTTAATACGGCATCGACTGCAACATTTGTGGAAGGAGAAGAAGGCCGTGTGTAAAATATTAACAGCAACTTTAGAGGAACTTTAAAAAAAAGTTTCAACCCATTTGCTATGTTTGTCCACTAGAACAAAAATAAAGGTATATTTAAAATTGCGCGCACCTAGATAGTATATACTATATGTAATCTCCGCTAATGTGGTTTTGGGACTTTCCAACTGATTTGTACAAGATTTTTTGCGATTTCGAATAACACATTACATTCTTACTACATCCTGATGAGCAAAATTCGTGCTTGCAAACAGTTGGATAGTAGAACTACTCGGTAACCCAGCATAACTTTATTAGGGAAATGCTCTATAACCTTTCTAAAAACCTAGTCTTTACTAGTTTCTAAACACTAAGCTCTGCATTATACCGACAAATCTGTATTTTATGCGAGAAAATTGATTTACGCGATATCATCCATTTTATATTTTGTTTATTAGAGATTAAATATATATGAAATGTTTAGAAAAGTAATAGATATTGTAGTTAGTGAAGCAGTTCCTTAAATAAATATCTGATGTCAGAAACGTTGGCTGCGATAGAACCATTTGAAAAATACATGGAGGAAATGATTCGGATATACGAGTAACGAGTATAATATCAGCTTCTTTTACGTAAGGCATATCTAAGCTTGCCTTTGTCTAACCTGTGTTAATCAGTCGAAATAGAACAAGTTATGGCTGCTCAACACAATCAATCTTATTAAAGAAAATCAAAACATTAACGCTAAAATTTCCTCTCAATTGCGGTTCGTTTCTCCAGTGAAAGCGCTGGAAAGAGTGGAATTCCCGCAAACTATGAGCTCATTGTTCTCCGGCCACTAATCATGAAGTTGGTATCCATCAGCGTCAAGCTTACCGTTTTAGCTGTTAGGAACTCATCGTTTACAACAGCACCCTTCAGACACGTCTTTCGGCAATAACATCGTATTCAGCGCTAACGCTGGTCATTATGGAATTAGCCCTTGTTAATCAAAACAATGGGGAGATCCGATGTGTTCAAGGGATGTTGTTGAAAGGGATTGTCTGATTTCTGTTATGTAACAGGTGTGAGGAAAATGGTCTTTATTGCACTAAAATTATGTAAAAGCATAGGTAACAAATTGATCTACCTACATTTATATTAATATTCTATTCTATTTTATAATTATACTATTTTAGTATAATTAATGTGATATAATTTGGTCGTTATTGCACACGGTAATCTAGTAAACTGGCTAAGCATTAAGCAACAGTGTTATTAATGAATATTGGGTTAGCAGGCTACCATATATAATGAAAAAGTATTGCCAACTTTGACCCGGATTCAAACCGTGGCCTTGGGGGCCTGCTATCAAGTTGAAATATGCAGGTGCATGCCAATTTGTGAGGCTACAGGTCACTTCCTTTAGGAAGTAGATCCCACAATGGCAGCTGGGTGGCTTTGTCATCATATCAGTGTAATGCTGACAGATGGCATTGCCATCTAAATTCTTACTTACTAAAGTGCGAAACTCTTTCTATTAACTTTAACCTCTTAATGCAAAATATGTTATGTATTGGAATGTGCGTTTTTATAAATTCAGTAAAACGATCCAAATGGATTCGCAAAGTTACTAAGCATGCGTGACATATATTAAAACAAAAGACAACATTACTTCCAAAATCCAAATATTAGGTTTATTAGATTCTTCTAGTGTAAAATTACAGAATTGATTTTTTTGAGCATGCTCGTTAATCAAAAGCAAATTTAACTAACGTTACAAAAAACGGTATAAGAACCGTTTATAATTTAGTAGTCACAATTTATCGATTTAACTATTGAAAGCAAGTAGCATATTATTATGCTATAACTTTTTCTTTTTTACATTTTACTCTTTGAGTGCGAGGTAGTCGCTAATTGTTGTTTGTTCATTTTATTTTTATCACTTTAACCTACTTAATACGACTGCGACAGTTGTTGCCTGATGGCGTAAATACCCGCCCTAACTTGCTCAGGAGATTGTGCATTGTACTTTAAACAAACAACGCAACAACACTTGTTTACTTTTAAATGGAGAATTGGTGGTTATTCCAAACCATAATTAATTAACCCTACTGCGTTAAGCTTTGAAATCTTTATATGACATGTAGGTACCCTAATAAAGATCACAGGCGGCTTCAGATGGGTAAATTCATGGCCACCTTTAAAAAGGCCGCGGCCGCATCAATTTGGCAACAGCGCTCGCAAGGCCGGTTCGGTTTAAATTGAATGCCTTGATACTACTTGTACTTCTTGCACTAGTGTAGTATGTTCAGATCCATAATTTGGAATATAGATTTGGCTGTTGCAGGCAAATGGTCGGCAGAAATTTTGATATAATCGCTAACGAAGTTTTCGAGTCAGAGCCGAAACTGCGGATGAGTAATAATAATATACAATAAAGTTTAAAAAGTTGCAGTTATTTGTGTAATATGTGTATATGTGTAACAATGCGAACAATCTCCACGTTAATGACGTCAACAATGATAAAGAGGTGACTTAATTTAATCGTCCATTTTCGCAATTTTCCCGTATAGGTATAATAAATGCATCGCTGTACTTTATGTCCAGTTTTGAACTTGTTGAATATCTATAAAAGTATAACAGAGAAGAACAACACAATTAGTTTACATTAATTAAAGACAATAACAAAACTATCTCAAAATGGTATTCAAAACCAAAGGCATCAGAATGACTCCTAAATAACCAGTGTAACCACCTCTACAATCAAAAATGGCTATCCTGAACAACACAATACCAACAAAAATAAAATTAACTAGTCCAGAAATTAGAAATGAAACTTTACAAACTATAACTAACATACTAAAAAGTAACAACTAACTATAACTAACCCCACTAAGTTAATACGTAACCCTATAAAACAATTAACAGAAAAACTGTATAATAGTATGCAATACGAAAAATAAGCAAGAAATATAAACATAACTACTTAATCCTACCTTACAAAAAAATTAAAAACGTACTAAAATCATATGACATCCAAACTATGTACATAAACACCATTTAACCGATTAAACAATTCTACACACCCTTAAAAACAAAAAAAAAACACACGAACACACACAATAATACAGCATACCATGTAACAAACAGTATATATATGACAAACGGGACAATACTTAAAAACAGGATACAACAACATAAAAATAATAACAACTACACAGCTTTGAAAAAAACATCAAGAACAAACTAATCACATTCTGACTGGCTAGAAACTATTATATTATACTTACAAACTACATACTTACACTGGATATAAAAGTAACGTTTGTGCTTCTTCACATCATTTGATAAAAATTAATATCCTAGGACATAGCTCTTAAATTAACATCTAACAGACACCTTTTCATCGTCCATCAGCTGCTTTCGGGTT
This sequence comes from Rhyzopertha dominica, assembly GCA_025024175.1. Lineage (NCBI taxonomy): Eukaryota > Metazoa > Arthropoda > Insecta > Coleoptera > Bostrichidae > Rhyzopertha > Rhyzopertha dominica. The sequence goes on from QCXZ01000003.1 coordinate 16,755,954, forward strand.
TATTTTATTATTTTTATGCCTACTTCCTACCTTCAGCTTCGTTTCAAGTGTACGCCATTTCAATTTACTTGCTTTGCTTGCTCGCCAGAGTTATATAATTCGGAATTTTCTCTTGCATAAGTCTTTCAGCTACTTTAAACACTGTAAATACTTTTAAGGTATACAAGCATTTCATTATTAACAGAAAACAAAGAAGCAATTAAGCTGAAGTTCTTTTTGTTACTAAGAGTGTGTGCGCAAGTGGAAAATCAAACAGTTAGAATCTAGTTAGGTACTTACTACTTCACTCTTATGCATTAGTAAAATAGCAAGCAAGAAGCTAATTGCAGTTTTTCCAAATGACATGCAGAAATGCTGCATTTTAGTAAGATAAAAACACAGTATTGTAGGATTCTTTGGTTGTCAAAAGAAAAACTATTTCGATGGACTATCAGACAATAGGTGACATCTGCCTTGGTCATTCAATCAGATTCTAACTGAATAACCAACACAGATAGTCCTCCTTAGTACTTAGTGTCTATAAGAAATCTTCATCTAACCATAATAATTAAAAAATGACTCTGTAATGGAGTTTAATAGCAAAAATGTAACGCTTCATGTGTTACTGCATTATATTTTACTGACCACTCTAAAAAAACAACTTCTCTAAGCTAATAAAATAGATTCTTATAGATTATAACTTGAATAATTAATCGTAAAAGATTTGCGGTCTCACTAAGGTTGTAGCACAGTAGTTACATCCTATTGAGATGAAAGACCTCAATTTACTTCAGAAACAGCAGCGGTAATCCCACGTCAGCGTATGCAGCCATTGAAACGGGACGTGCATGAACGAAATAATTAAAATCAAGCAGTTCTTTTCTAAGCTACTCGTCAGTTCCCTTTCGCGGTCGGCACTTCCGCATCTCAAACGCTTGATCCTTTCGCTTTAGCGGCATCAATCTTGGGCAAAGACGCGATAAAGGGCACCTTTTAGGCTCATAGTGTCATATGATACACCGTAATCGTCTACACTTTACAAAGCACTCCCCTTATATTGAGCGTGCTTTTCTTTGGTGCTTAGCGGGATATTCAGCCATGAAATTTCCTGTTGCGTGAACGTTTAACAATACACATATTCAAGATGCTGAATGCAACACTCGGGACCCCTTTTTGGGGAATTATGTTGTGATGCTGAGCCCGCCCCGGAACAATAATATTGTAAGCAGTGTTTTGTGGATTATGTTTATAATAATAACGTACAAAATAATGTGTTAGTTGTGGACAAAAGTCATGTAACTGTTTTGTAGCAGTATAACTTCTGAATCCAAATAAGAATAAACAACCTTTGTATCGCAGCATCGCACATCATTAGGTATGTAATTATACCGTCTATGTTTACCTAACTGTAATTGAATGGGCAGGTTAAGGTGTAGTATATTAGTAGCAATACACAACTTTGCAACAGAAGATTCATAAAGTAATTATAATTTGTTTTAAATAAATAGTATTTAGATAGTGCTAAATACTGAGCACACATAAGATAATCACCAAATTCAGTTTTTTTTTTTAGTGCAATCAACGATTTGAGAGCAGCAGCATTAACATGGTCTTTAGTAAATTTTGGACATCGCTTACTGCATCCACTATAAGACTAAACGGCAGCGTCGTCTAAAGAATGCAAACTACACTTCGACATTTCCTTGCACTTGGTTATAGTAATGTTTTAAGGAAGTTAATATAATCTTCGACAGATATATACAGAGGACTTGTGTTTAATGGATAATGCAAGAATCTGTGATCTCAGAAGAATGTTGCTGGAGTTCTAGCCGATAGCTTCACTATAGCACTTCCCACCTTGTAGCATAAAGAAGGGCGTGCTATGCCGTCAATCTGGAGATTTCGGGTTCGATTCCCAAACAAAGCCAGTAACATTTTTTTATCGTATGTATGACTTGCTTCCCTGATTATTTAACAAATTAATCTTATCACGTGTGAAAATTGAGAGAGTGTGACATTGTTAAACAATAATAATAACAACAATAATATAACGTTTTTTTGGTCAAGAACGGAAGTGCATATAATAAATAACAGAGCAGTAAGAATTTACCGCTGAGGCACCCTCTCATGCCTCCCATACTGAATTCTGATAAATTAATAACCGAACAGCAATTCTATCGCTCCATCCGTAAATCCCACGTAGTGAAGCATACCAACCAAAATATCGTGATTTATAGTGTCGAAAGCCTTCGAAAAATCTAATAAAAATAGTACACCAAATTGATCCCTATCAAAAGATGATATGAGATCATCGAGTATATGCATAAGCTGCGTCCCCCACTGTTTGCGTGTCCCTAATTTCTTTGGGGGTTAGCTGTCTTTGGTATGACCAGTGGCAAAGTTAACAACATGTATTATTTATTACCTACTGGTAAATATGACAGCAAGCATAAGCAGATTTATATTAACTTTGAATATAATAAGGAATATATGAAATATAAATAATCAAATGTATTATTTTACCGCAGCCGTATGTTTGTTTTAATCGAGTTAACAATATATATAGCATTTCATTATCCATAGTGAACAAGAATTTCATTTACGATGGCGTATCAAGCACTTCGATATCGTATTTAAAATTAGTATTAGCGCTATGCAGAAAAATATATTTAATTTATCTAGTAACCCGCGAAGTACACTATATATTACATTTATTTTTTTAATACTAGCCCCCCATAGAGTTCGCAAAATAAACACTTAGGTCGTTTTACCCGAATAATAGCTGAAGTACCAAACTTTTTTATTCAAGTGCTCAACATTTTTTATCCGCTTAAATTTTTCTAATGCTTTATTTCGTATCATAAACTGTATATTATCCGAGAGCCTCGGAGCTGCTTCATCCTGCAAGTTACAACTGGTGCATGCACATCGAATTACAATAGTTAATTTTACTTTAGACCCCCCCTCCACAAAAAAAAAACATATCCGACACAATATATATTCGAGTCAGATCTACAGATATCGTGTACTACAAACCATCCCTGCTATCCTTGCCATCTCTAATTACTTGCATTTCTAAAGTGCTATCGTATCACTATGAGTGCCAGCATCTCTAGCATTATTTATTTTGCCGTCTGTGAAATAATCAATAAAAGAAACAAAATTGTATCTAGGTATGCCCCAGCATACTGATAAATCTATATCAGTTTAAGATGGAAAAAAAAGATTTGAAATTTGCACCTACACTTAAATTTAGTAATGCATGTAAAACAATTAAATTAAAAAGCAACAGTTCCTATTCGTTCCTTTTTTAGTCGTACGCATTCTGATATAAAATATGAAATACTTTGTGAATTACACGTTAACTAAATGGAATTACAGTAGATATATAGAAGACAATCACTACAGCAATTGCAGATTTTTCTCTGTGTCTGCTGCACACAGAACAAGACCTACATTGACAATTTTTACAAAAATTTGGCACATACGAAGCCTTTGAAAAAATTGCTGAAAGCTAATATATTGTTAGCTAAATATGTACATCAAAAACAAATATATTGCAAGACTTACGTAATCATGTAGATATCATGCAACAGCGTCATGTAGTACGACGTGAGATATTTCTGCAGATATAGTCTACAAATCTGCAGTTTCAAGAAATTTTTCATTTTTGATTGGCTTTCTTTTTCTTTTTTTAGTAGTCCTACGATTCTTGTCTTGTCCTTTTGGGCGTTCTCGGTTTTTTTTTAATTGAAAAGCGACATTATTCACCCCAATTATTTTATTAGATTCCTTGTTGTTTTCATTGGTATAAGAAGCACATTTTCATAGGATCTTGTATCATCCCATCATCTATAATTATAGATGATGGCACCAAAAGACAGTAATTTCCTTTATTATCTAATACTAATTCCTCATTTTTATTTTGAAGAACAATTTCGTTATAAAATTCATGTGATTCCACAGATATCTGACATAAAAGCGACGGATCTGCGTTAACCAATTTACAAAAGATTCGTTGGTATCATTTTTATCTTAAACAATCACGTCGTTACAAAGTTTTGATGATAAGTGATTTTCATTTGCAACTAATACTTCGTCATTGCTTCCAGTCATAAACTGTGTGCGGCTTTTATTTTCATCATCAGAATGTACAATTGCAACATTGGTATCATTGGCCCATAGCGTTTTAAGAATTTTTAATACATTAAGTCGTTGCTCAAACAACATACCCTTTCGTTGAGCAACAGCACTGCCAATTCTGTGCATAACAAAATAAATATTTTTCTTCTTTTTATGTAAGTACTAGCTGGTTATAATCTTGGTGTTGTTAATAATACAGACTGAATACTGTTACAGAAGTCCTGTTCTTTCGGCACAATTTCTTCAATAAATCCCCTAAATGTTCGCTGGTTGTCTTTGTAATAAGCCATTGTGCATCTCGGGTTTATAATCGTTTTGTTAAAGAGCTCTACATGCAAATGCTTTCTTAATGCAAAAATATGCTTGCAGGGTAAAATCATTGCACTATATATTACACAGCTGCACGATGAAACTGTAGTTTGTACAGATTTCCGACTGTCTCTATAAATAGTGTAATATTTTTTTAATTATGCATTTAACACAGATACCTTACGTTTAGTACCCAAATAATCAGTATCACGTAGATAATCTTTATAATACAGACAATATTAAAGTGCTTTCATATTTTCTATTATAAATTAAAATTAATCTTATGTTAACTCACCCTGCCAGCTGGCGCTTGCAGGCAGCGTACTTGGCGCTTGGACTCGAAACATTGTGCAGTTCTCTGCCATAAAACGTCGATACTTACAGCGCAGGCTAAATTTGCAAACTTCCTGCGAGTTCTCCCTTGGTTTGTACCTCTGCATGAAGGTGGCGCTGACATCTTTGTCTAGATGCCGAAMTTCGCTAGATTTAATACTTGCACCTATTGTCGCAGTAAAGCAAAATAAATAAATGTATGGTTCAAAACAAGTGTAGTCTAGAATGCACAGCCCTCAATAGCCTCCTTGAAAATGTCGCATCGAACCGAGAATAACTGAAATATCAGTGTAATTGCTTACTTTGTTGTGGAATACGATGGAATGTTGACATCAAGGGTGGTATGCTTTCTCGTGTTCGATTTTCAAAGCCTTCTGAAGGATGCCAAAGCTAAACCGAGCGCATTTTTCTGGTATGCGAATGATATGCAATATATGTCGTTCTCTTTGACTGCTTGTAGCAGTTTCGTTCTCTTAGAATTGATTACTATTAATTTAAACCCTCATTCTCTATTGCAAACTATTTAAAAAATTGAAAACTGATCCATACTTCTCTAAGTGGAATTGTTAATAAGTAATTAATGCTTCTTTAGTTCAAAGCCTTTGAATTTACATAAAGAAGTTTATATTAATTATCACAACGCCAAGTGTTTTGAAAAATAATTAACGATTACCTGTGTGTCCTTCAAGACATTTTAATATGTGTAAATTTAGTAGACCTGCAACGGGAAAACACTTACTTAAATTATATGGAAACAAACCTTTATATAAGGTTATTTGACATTATGTAATTCTCACTGTAATGCGGTTATGCCGCATGATACTTAATTGTAACATTATAGAAGGTATAATTCTCATAGGGTAAAATGCATTTATTATCCAACAGATGATTTAATACTACCTCTAGTAAGATATTCCTACCCTAAGTGAACCTGTAATTGAATTTTGTTTACCTTTTAGAACAAAAACACCTTCCAAAGTAACAGCTATAGGTATACCTACCACAAAAAGCGAATTTGAGGAACTAGCGTTATTAGTTAAATTCTTCTATTCTGGTTATTCATAAATATCAATATAGAACACCAAATGCAGTTTTATCTGTATCTACGAAAGTAATAAATTCCAGACACATATATATTAAAACTAATTCGTTTTACAAATTTAATACTGAACACATTCATTCAATTAAATTTTATATTGTAATCACGTTTCTTAATCAATCTTTATTGGTATATTATTGATAGATTTTAAATGCGCAACATATCGTGGTGTGGTTTGTCAATATACCTACTGCATTCAACTAGGTTAGACAAAAAAAGTTATTTTTTAAATTATTTGTCTGGTAACCTCTTGTAAACGTCACTCCCATTCACCTAGCACCACCTAGCTTTCTAGTGCCTGGACATTAATAATACACTCAGAAAACGACGTAATCAAATTCAACACCACGTGGAAACTCTCAGACTTCTTACTAGTTATGTATAACTCCCGCAGTCCCCCCCCCCCCCGTGGATCCGCAAAACGAAACCATTGAATGAACGAGTTTAGATCCATTTTTATCTAAAATATTTATTTATATTCAATTTGCACTATTCCAGACAAGGGTCCTTATTTGTTATCTCAGAAACTTCTGGTGATACAAAATCTACGTAGATCTTATAAATTTTTGTCAAAGACAAGATGGTAAAATTGCCATTTTTTAAATTTTATTTATAAAGAAGTTATTAGGTAATGGGGGGGGGGAATGTCACAGCTTTTTCATACTTTGTCAATAGAAGAACATTATAGGTGAATCTGTATCAGGGACAGCTTTTATAAATTATACTCCGATCACCGAACAGATGGAGTGATCATGATCTTTAAACCATAATCATTTCATAATTTTTTAGTTAATTGTTCAGTAGTCAAAAGTTTGTTATAAAGATTAAGCCGGACTTGAATCAACAGCATCAAATCCGATAACGTGCAAGATGCATACAATTCAAGTGATCACTCCATCTATTCGGTGATCGGAGTATAGTACTAATGTGTCTCACATAATATATTAATGGAATTACAAGAATTTCAGTTCTGAAATATTTAACACACTAGCTAATCGACGGTCGGCGGTATTGTTAATTGATTTAAAACTGTGAGTAGAATTCAAAGAAGCCCATTTCCAACATTATTTAAATAAATAATTCAAATAATTTCTGATTAAATATACGTATTCAAATAAGTATCCTACTATGTGGGTACATAATATATAAGTACAAGACGTCAGGTTATGTCAACCCTCTTCAGCGGTCTAGAGCGCTTCCTTCACAGTAGGCCGCCAACCGGCGGCATCTATGGGTTCATTAGTTTCATACAGCCGTGATTAACGAACTAATTCAGATTTTCAGCAGCTTTCCTAAAGATTATGCTGGCGGAAGATGGCCATTTTTATAGGAATTAACAAATCACCGGCCGTCGATTAGCCAGTATGAATATTTAATCATGTATCTTTGTCCTTTACATACATTCGACCAACAACATACCTATAGTTCGTATAGGTTTAGGTACTGTTAAAGAAAATTGCCAATGATTTTAATTAGTAAAATGATGCTTGAGACACGTCGAACAACAGATAATATAAATTTAATTTTAGTTATATATAGTATATTTTATATATTATATATTATTTTATGTTATATATATTAGTTATTATATGTTTCGCCATATCGTCATAAGACTAGTGCCCGACACAATCATAGTGTGATTCATTCAATTTTCATCTATGGCGAGCTAAATTTCTATTAATTTTTGTTTCGTCATTTTTTGTTTGATGACAGGTTATGTTATCAATTGCAGGATTTTGAAATCTGAAATCTTATTAGGTACGTTAAAGCTATAGTTGTAACAAAAGGATTATTCGTTGAATCTAGAAATAACTAAAATGTAAAGTACTTAGAACTGAAGTTAAGTTTTTGTCATGGACTTACAGCTTTTTGTTTTGACTAGTTAAAGCTAGTTTTTACAAATGCGCTTACCCATTTGGCCTATGAAAACTCGTTTTTACTAGTTTTGGATTTTGACGGTGTAACATAACTAAAGCTCTATAAAAGTAGGTATTTACATCCTCCATCTTCGACCCAGAGTGGCAGTCATAATAAAGATACGAGTGTATTGTAAGTGCTGTGAAACGTATACCTATTAATTTATTTTTTCTTGTTGCATATTTTTAAATAAAAGCCTACTTTATATAGCGATTTTCGTTAAGGTGGATTCGTTATAAGAGAGGCTTTGCCTATATACCAAAGGTGTCTTTGTCATAATGCCAGTTGACATATAGCATTGCCTTCTAATTTTCTGCTAACATCATTCTAAGCCTTCGGTATATAGTCAAAACCAGTTCTATGTCATGCTGTTTGCACTAGACCTAAACCATTTACGCTGACGAGCTGTAACAACCGCGAGAAAGATCTGTTTGTAGTTGGTTGCGGTGCAGACATTATAGCATAGATATGCATTTTAATATAATATACATATAACCACAGGTTGCCCCCCCCCCACTAGACCTGGACTGCCAACTCTGGACCCTTCCCACCTTCTAAAGATTTAGCTGGTAAATTAAGTATGTACACAGGAAAACCGTTTTATTTAAGAAACTGTAAATGAAATAAAATTTATAGACAATCGTATTTCACAATTTTCCATCCAGAACTCACTCAATAAGTCGTTGTCAAGCGGTTTGTAAGCTTACCTTGGTCAACAGTCATAACACGATTTCTACTTTGTTCAGCTCCTCTAATGTGTTTTCCTATAGGGATTGTTCAACTATGCATGATACTGATATATGGAATACACAGAATCTGTCACATATTTGTCAAGTGTAATTTTTGAATATATCATGACAGGGTTTGTTAATCGATCCTGGAAGGTACTAGATCGCAAGTAATTTTTAATCAATAATCAAATCAGTTTTGCAGAACGTCGTCCTCTACATGCAACTGTTTCTGGGAAAGTTAGAAATAATTGCAAGAGATTCCCGCCCGTGTAAAATCTCGGGATCCTGTAATCACAAGCAGCTATCATGCAACATTTTAAAACTTAGTTATGCCYTATGCTACTGGGAATCGGCGCTTACATATCCTAGAACAAGTTGTAAATCACCTTGGAAATGCTACTGTCGCTGTGCTGCTTCTTATCTGCCGGAATAAAGGTCAAAGTGTGACAAACCCGGCACGACAGAAACGGAAAACCGCAGGGTACGCTTTGAAAGATAATCGGAACGACAGGAAGACGCTAGATGCGGAAGACCGCACCTGATTCTTATCCCGAAAATCAATTATTTAACACTGCCGTCCTGGAGTGCAGCTGCCGCCGACAGACGCCTGCCAGTTCAATCAGCTGTCGGTCAGTGTTTACTTGGATTTAAATCTTTCCTACAAAATTGATATAAGGAAGTATTTTCCGAGATTTATGGTCAAAATGGCTCGACGCAGTTAATATTCGAGTGAGAATGTAATCGACTTTTGGTTGAAGTTCACAGACTAAGAAACCGTTCTTCTGGGCGAGAAATGCTTGTTGATTAGCTCGCTCTCACATTCATTGATTTGAGCCTTTCGAAGATATTTGTATGCGTGTCGAAACCCTAAGCTATTAAATCAATACATCTATGGCGTATTCTTAATTGCAATGAATGTAAAAAAGGCATTTAATGGCATTTTGTCAGTGGGTGTGTTAATATGTTTTGTTTCGTTTTATTTTAAATGTGCATTGTGCATATGAGCAAAAGTTTTATCAATTTTATATTGTGTAGTGTGTTTTTAATTTCGTTTTTAGAGGATTTATGATTGTTAGCTAAAAGTTTCCTATACGAAGTTTTGTTTAATCCTTGAAGCTCCCTAAAAGTTCTGTGGATGTCGTATGAACAGCTTCAGGACAGGAATATAGAATATGGCACAACTTAACGCGAGAAACAATCCGAGCTGAACCAAATACTGAAATAATTCATTAATTCTTCGTTCAACAAGTACATTCCATCAAAAGCTGTCTTTAGCATCTAAGTTGTACATATCTTCACCCCTCATTCGCTGGTAAAACGTCCCTTTATTACACTATTATAATAAATACTGATTAACACAATTTAATCAATATAATCTTTGTCGGTCCAGAACTATATTCAAAGGTCCAGAGATAGTTTCAGCGTAAGCCGCGTGTGACAATACATCAATCATCAAATGTGTTTTGTTGCACTGACATTATACATTTATTTCCATTTTACAGCGATTTTTACCAAAAATACCAGGCAGCTAAACTTAATCAACGTTCAATTAACACTGGAATTTTTATTGCAAATCAATATTTCAAGTAGCAGGTATGTATACAATTTTATTAAACAATTTGGGTAACATTGTTTATTTATTTCTGAAGTGCCTATTATATTTTAACTTTAAAAACTAATGGTAGTAGGTAGGTATCTGTTTTGTGATTTGTTAATCTTTATAATTGCTGTGTTGAATACGTGTTTATCCATAACGATAAAATACTCTTACCTACTTATCGGCATTACTTTGGATTGATAAATTAGAACTACAACACTGTTTATTATAATAAGATGGCAACTTCCGTGAATTTACCTATTTACTTTCGTATCAAGTTACTGCACTGTTTAGACAAACCGTACTTGCAATTAAAACTGTCAATCATAAAACCGTTCAAGCAAAGGGACAGTTGTAATGGTAATGTTACGGTAGTGATATATTCACTCTTCCTCTTTTAAGTCCTTGAGCCTGAGCGTAACCTCATTGGTATTATTACACAACTGCCCACTAAGCGATTTGATACACCATTTATACTTCATGGGGAATTTGCATTTAACACCCTCCCTTTGTAACCAATTTCAGCACGATTCTGTATTTTTTTAGGGTTATAGCAAACTTGAAATTTATCTTCTGTTTGTGATGGACTGATTATATTTTGTGGCTTGTTTTGTTAACTGATCAGTAAAAGTTAAAATTAATTTCACATTTATATAACCCTCGTTGTGAAATAATGATCTTGGAAAGAACCACTAACTTGAAAAATGAAAGTTGCTATAAGAGATACAGAAATTGCTCCTTTTAGTCTCAACTGTGGCATGGTGAAATAAACCGGTAAGTTCTCATAATGTAAATMTTTCATTTTAATAATCCTCTCTTCTCATATGTTACAAAGACTCCTCGCGCTTACTTTCGGAGTGCTTGGAACGATTCACAACTACACGTTAATAAATTTATAGTTAATAAGTAGTGGGCAGTACAAAAAGTTATATATGTATGCCAAGTAAATCTGACCAGTTCAACCATTAATAAACACCTTAAATGAATTAGGACCTCTAGGTAGTCCAAACGGCATTTTATTGTACGCTCAGTTACCGCCAAAGGCTAAAAATGCGTTTGTGTTTTTTTCTGATGCCCTATACATTTTGATGATGTTCAGATATTGCTCTACTAAGCAAACCTCMAATTTTATAACATGCACCTTGACGATAAAAACGAGGGTTGTAGACCAAGGGGTTTTGGTAACCTCTTTTTCTAGCAACGTACTTCATTTTCAAGTAGACAATGTATTTTTTATTTTGTGCCTAACTCCGAATAATAGTACTTATTTCTTCATATTAGCCACAAAATTGGTTTGCATACTTTAGAATGCATTAACCTACACGCGCATTAGTTGGATTTATACTAATAAATGCATTAGAGGTGGATGCTTCTTCTTTTCTTGGTTTTTGTAGACAATTTTCTTATGTGGAATAATATTATACTAAGGATTTAAAGTATTCTTTGCTACATGCCCTCGAACGTCCGATTTTGATCCGCTATCTAACAGAAGTCATATTTTGGTGAGTTTTTGGATATTTGAACCAATTACTAAACCGAACTTTGCTGCTGTTATTACTTTTGCCTCCTCTACTTTTGGTTTTAAGTATCTGCAAACGTGTGCAACATGTCGTCAAAAGTACAAAACGAATTTTTTGCCGCAAAGCGATTTCATTTATACAATACAAAAATACAAACACAACATCAAAGTTGTCTCTCATTTAGCATGCAGAATAAAATTCCATTTGCTCTTTGATACTGGACGCTACGCTCGGGGCAACTGTGTGCTTTTATAAAGTTTAAAAATATTCCCTTACCTGTATATTAAAGCATTCCATCAGATTCATCTGATGCCTGTCCTATTCACCGGCGTAGCTTTTATAATTGGTACGATGATCGAACGTCGGCGTCGTAATATTAGTGAAATTTGTTCAGACACGTGTAAATTGCCTCACTCTACATCAGCTCTTTTTTAGTGTGGCCGGGTCGTATTATAAACTTCATGAGAGCATACGCAAACGAGCATCGAAGTACCGTTCGACAGAATGTTGATTAAAATTTTCGTGGAGATTTTTTGTATAGGCAATGTGTTTTTGCCTTTATGAAGTCTAAAACTATTGTAATGATTTGCAATCTGTACCTGTTATTTTAACTATGGTTATGCGCCAGCCCTGGCTAGAATATCTACTTCTTTTTTCTAAACTGGATAATCCATTTTCTCTTTGGCCTTCCACGTTGTTTCCTTGTTATTGTTTTTTCCTCTAGAAGTTTTTTTCCAGGACCCATTCTGTACACATGACCCAGCCACCTTATTCGATGTGCCCTCACATATTGGATAATAGTAGCAAACAATTCATGCAATTCTTGGTTAGTCCTTCTTCTTTATTGTTCGTTTTCTTTTACACCCCATATATTTTCCTTAGCACCTTTCTTTCCCATATAGCCAACTTATTCTGATCCTCCTATCTTAGTATCCATGTTTCACATGCACATGTCACTAATGGACGTACTTTTGTAGTGTATATCTTCTCCTTTGTTTTCCGAGTAATGTTCTTATCTCGAAATAATTTGTGTAGTGCATTTAGGCTTCTATTCCCTGCATTTATTTTCCTTTCTAACTCTCCTTTTTGCTCAAATCTGTCGCAATTTCTGATCCCAGGTAGCTAAAGTTCTGCACTCTTTTAAATATGTATGCTTGTTCTATCTTTACTTTCAGTTCCTCCTTCTCCTCCATAGTCTTCCTGGTGGTCATGTATTTCGTTTTTCCTTCATTTATTGAGAGCCCATACTCTGCTACCACCCTGTCCAGCTTTCCTACTATGCTTTTAAGTTCTTCTTTTGTTCGTGCCAGCAGCGCCACATCATCAGCATAAGCTATGCAGTGGTGTGATTTCTTTGCTATGAGCCCCTCTGTATTAATGTTGCTATCTCTTATTATCCTTTCCAACACAATGTTAAACAAGACCGCAGAAAGAGGATCTCCCTGTTTTAATCCACCACTGACTGTAAATTCCTTTGAAGTTATACCATTTATATTAACCGCATATGTTGTATCTTTCAGCGTCATTTGCGCCACTTTCCTGAACTGTTGTGCTATCTTTAAGTATTTCATTGCCTCATACAGTTTCTCTCTGTTTACACTTTCAAATGCTTGTTTAAAATCAATGAGGGCTATGTGCAATTGCACTACACCCTCTTTGCATAATGCCATACTATGTCTTAAAGTAAAAATTTGATCCACTGTAGATCTGCCCGTTCTGAAACCCCCTTGATATTCTCCTATAGAAGCTTTGACGCTATCTTTCACATATTTAGTTAATATTTTCGCAAATATTTTGTACACACTGCTTAACAGGGCTATACCACGATAACTGCTTCATAWCTGCTTGTCACCTTTTTCKTATATGAGGCAGRTTAGTGCCTTTCCCCATTCTTTCGKCATTTCACATTTCCCCCACTTTCGTAATACAAGTGTGTGTWTACGTTTGTGAAATTCCTTTCCTCCWTACTTTACCAACTCAGCTTCTATGTTATCTATTCCTGGACTTTTATTATTTGTTTGTTGCATTATAGTAGTGGTTACGTCTGCCAATGTAGGTGGCGGAACTTTACCATTCTCTGCTGTCTCTGATTCTGGTTTCATTCGGAGTATGTAGTCTCTTGATCACAACTGAACAAGTCAGTCTCTATATTCAGACTCTGTTAATAATAAAAATGCAACGGTGCTGTCGCATTTCTCTGGGGCCGCTCTCTTACGATGCTGCACTGTTAGAATGTCAGAACTCGGTGGTTATATAATTAGCTGGCATTTTTCTCTAGTTTTGCGTTGTAATTAGGCATTTGACATGATTTTCGAACGGAAACAGCCTTGACTGCAAGCATTTGCGAGAAGTGGATAAAATTAGTTATAACAACAATCGTGGTCGAAAGCGACCGGCATGCCCTCAGTTTTGTCTCGGTTGCGTCGCTCGTAACCAGCAAGCAGCCGTTTGTATCCATCATAAATTTAATCGGTCAAAACAGGTGATTCCGAGCTATTTGCGGTTGACACCTCGGCCGTGCTTACGTAAGTGACCAGCGATTAGTGCACCATGTGGCCTAGGCCACCTCAGCGTCTATAGTGGGAATGTCATGGCCCATTTCACCGCGCCTCATCAATCGAAACCTCCCTCTTTAGGGTCAAGGGAGCCCAGAAGGTAGGCCAGGTAAATACCGCCTCCTAGGAAGATAATTTGGTGATCCCCGTTCGACCGCTATTTGTCGTACGCCGTTTTATATTTAGCAGGAATTATTTTTGAATGTAGCCGAACGAGATTGTCATCTGACCTAATAGTCTGGATTCGATTTAGTTGCATAGTTCTTCGTGGAATTTTCTAACGTGAGTCATATGGAAATTCTTGAAGTAAGAGATTGATGAATCAGTCCTTGATTGATGAAAGATCGATGTTAAATTATAGATATCTGAACTTTCGCGATGGTGAATACCTTAGTTTACCTGCCGATAAAGATTCATAGGTATGCTTTCATTTCTCGAGCAAAGTAGGTAGTAAATAGACTAATCCCGTCCAAGCAAGTCTGCCACGTGCAAATCCATTAACCGCTTATGTGATTAGGCTCCACTATTTTAAGATGGCATTTGCTAAATTAGTATATTGTTTTGATTCGGTGATCGAACAGATAGAAAGTATGGTTTGCTATACTTCTTAACAATAACTTTGACAAAAATAATGTACCTACTTTTGTTATCAAGTAATACCGTTAAAGCCTTCGCTTTCGGTGTTCGATTGATTGGCACTGCTTTTGTCGCTGTTTATTTGGGCATTCTGTTCTTTTTTAAATTGATTCTTCTATTTGCTGCCATCTTTCTGAATAGCATCATTGTGCTCGTTCCTTAACAAAATACTGCGCAAATGAACTCCTCCACACTAATGTATTTAGAACTTTTTACTGAGCTAACAGTCCCTACAGCAGCACTGTAGAACTAGGGAACCGCATCAATAAAAACATGTGTTTGTGTTTCATTAGGTGCTCTTCAGGTCAAACGGAAGTTTATTGTACATTTTTTGTACTAAATTGTATTTATAAATTTTCTGTTATGATTTTATTAAATACTTCTATTTATGAAGATCTATAGCGATCTGATACATAGTTGTTTTTGCCAACCTGTAGATTAAACGTAATTTAATAAATTTTCCCTGTAAGCAGGTGATATTATCCATTTGAAAGATGAACTTATTTTGATTGTGGTTACAATTCGCCAATTATATGCTCTCTTCAGTATTTAGGGTCAATTGTAAATAGCCAGTTTCCTTTGCGTATCACTGCAGTTACTGCCGCGTAAACCCTTAATAACTCCTGCATTTTGACCTGAATGCTTGTAATTGGTTGGTAATGCTGCAACGCTTTAAGATTTACGAGATTAATTACACGCAAACATATGTCGGTCAAGGTAAAAGTAACAGGTTGTACACTTGCCCATATTGACACAATATATCTTGTGTAGAGGGCGCGTATGCAGGCACAACGTATCAAATACATCGCCGTAAATTGCTACGAGCTCGCGTGCTTTGTTTCTAAGGGGTAGAAAACCGACTCGTACTTGTTTCTCGCCGTCAGGAAAACGTGTCGTTTTGAAGTATCGACAAAGGCGGCAAAACGACAAACGCGAAACACACAGAACTGGGAAACTGCTGTGTATACAAAGGTTTTTATTTTCTGCTGCTTGTTGTGGCAGAATTTGTTGAGGTGTGAAATTCGCAGGAAAAGGCTTGCATACCTGCAAAGCGCTGTACGTTCGCAGTTGTACCGACTTCGAGGATTTAAACGCCACGAAGAGGACAAAAGCTTTATAATAACTGAAATTGGAGAATGAATTGATTATACTACACACCAAACTAACAGTGTGCCTTAGAAGTACAATACAAGGAACATTTAATAGAACAATAGGAATTTTTAAAGAAATGATATTTAATTATTTGATGAAATTGATTTTTGTATTTAAATAAGGCAAAAACAAATATAATAGCTCAAAAGCGTTTAGGTTTCAAAGGAGAGGATTGTTGGGATTAAAAAGGAACCAGTGGGTCAAGTGAAATAATTTAAATGTTCCGAGGCTACACTTCGACTAACTGTGAGTATTTACTTTACAAGGAAGAAATACAATTCACTTAAAAATTTAGTTTTGACCTTTCCAATCGCTATTTAGTTTCTTTAACCATATATTTGTCCTTTGTCTTTAAGCTTGACAATGATTGGTGCAGCAGTGTCTGTAACAACATCAAATGGCAGCAAAATTGCTTAATTATACGGTTTCTCCATAAACGTCCAAACCTATAACTATCTCTGTAGTATGTTGTATTTTGAAAATACGAATTACCACGACCGATCTATCTCAGCAGGTTTCTCCTGAAATAAAAAAAACAGGTATGCTGAGAATCTTAGTCGTCACTATCGCAACAAAAATGCTACTACTCACTCAAAATTGTGTGCGTTCTTAGGCTCATTTGCCGCACGTGACTATAGCTGTTTAAAAAAGTATTAGTAACCAAAAAAATTACATTCCTTTAACTTTACAAAATAATTTATAGCATGAACGATTGCGGCTTTAATATAAGCTAAACAGTCTAGTAGATTATTAATTCATTTAATCTTTTTGATTTTTTTATAGAAAAAGGAAATGTCAAATGTTTTCATATTCATCTATATGTGCAGCATCGACGCTTCTAGAGCATAAGCGAACATAGAAGAACGTGTCATTATGCAACCACGCGGAGGAGTAGGTCTGCCTAATTTGCAAGCGTTACCGCATCCTAACAATATATTTTTTGAATTTGTCTTTAAAATGTGTGAAAGCCTGGTATTACCTACCTTCTTCAAGAAGTTTTACTCCGAAAAGCTGCTCTTTAAAAATTCAAAATATGTTTATTTGGGGATACGGACGTTTCGCCCCCACCCTTTCGCCCCTGCAGTTTAGCACCCGCCGTTTCGCCCCCGACTCCTTTTCGCCCCCGGCTGTTTCGCCGCTGAGTAAAATTCTCACGTGTTTGTTTCTTCAAATTTCAATTTATTTACTTTAATTTTGAAAAATACTTCGATATTGTTCGTAATGTCAATCCTATTGTATCAGAAAGATGCGGTGTTTTTTTGCCCACTTTTTGATAAGTTTGGAATATTTTTAATAATAATAATAAATAATTTAAACATTATTTCAAAAAACTGCAAATACAAAATCATTATATGAGTGCCTAAAATCAACGACACATATACCTACTTCCAAATATTTATCAGTTTATAAATAATTTAAAAAAAGCAACTGTTTGCATAGATATGGGGTTTCACAATAATTGTTATTAGGAGTTAAACCTAAAACTAATAAAAAGTATCGTGCGATCTCAACAAGGATAAAAGATATCGTACAAAGCTATGGTAGAATAGACAATATGGATTATTTGTTAGGTATTGCACATAATTTTGAATTTGAAATAAATATATTTTTTAACGTTATCTAGTTGTTTGTTTCATTTATGGGGGGCGAAAGGGTCGGGGACAAATCGGTACAGAAGCGAAACGTCCGGGGGCGAAATGGCGGGGGCGAAACGGTGGGGGCAAAACGGTGGCGGCAAAACGGCGGGGGCGAAACGGTGGCGGCAAAACGGCGGGGCGAAACGACGTATAACCGTCAGATATATGGGCAATGCAGGAAATGTACCACTGAAATTTATAACTCTTCATAACTCGAACATAAGAGTGAGAAATAGCAATCTTAATTTTAAATTGATATCTAGCTACTAACTTAGGTAAACTAATAATATTTTTCAAAAATGTACGAATTTACATGTTCATTCATTTTTGTAACTCGTAATAGAACAGTACTTACTAACATATTTTTTTGTTTGTAATATTTGTAAATGTATAAATGATTTCCCGTTAATAAATTACATAATACAAATATTATAGGTTTATTCAAGTTTGTGATTCTCCTGAAGTGTGTTGATAAATAAAGCCATAAATATTGAAAAGTTGTTCAAAGGAGCGTCCGATACAAAAAAAAGATTAAGAAAATATTGAGTTCTAGGATTGCTGCGGAAATACACTTAAAAGGTCGGTAATATCGGGATTAAAACTGTTTACTTTATGAACAAGAATCTATCAAATGGAAAGAAATTACCTCGGGATAACTTAGGTTGTAGCCCAATTATTGTCCTTTCATTTAAGATCCTACACGTTCATTTAAACAGCTTTTGAGGTATGCTTAGTTTACGCGAACAGGCTATATGTTGCTCTTCGTCTCTCCACAGTGTTGTGGCCGAAGTGTAATTTCACTGGAAATCACATTCCCGTCGTGATGTCATGCGCGCGGTGTACGATATTGAGACGGCGCTGCGCCGACGGGCGAACTCACTTTGTTTATTAGGCCATGAAAGAGATCTCAAGTGCCTTTGCAAATCAGGAGCCGCTATTCTTATGCCCAGTCACGGTTCAGGTTAGAGCGGGGCACGCGATGCCGACGCCATCAACATACGAGTTTGTGGCTTTTTTCTCTTCAGATGGAGTGTATGCAAAATAATAATAAAAATAGCACCTAGGAGTGATATGCTTCATAAAAAATCTAAGATCCATTAACCGCATTATTAAAAGTCGCAAAAAGTAGAAGGGGTACATAAAACCTATTTGTACTCTTTCCTAAGCTAAAGAAACTTGCAGTAATGTTTTTTCCTCTCTTATCTATATCTGATTATATAAACTATGTTATGAGACAAAGCTGCCCTAGGACATATCATACTATATAATAATGGGAGAAGCAAAAATGTTTATACAACATTTTAGAAGTTTCTCAGAAGTTTGTTACCCTTTTACCTGTACCGAACGAATTTAAAGTCAGCTAGATTAATCTAGTTGTATATAATGTATAATATATTTTACACATATACGGTGAAACCTCATGAAAATGTATTTTAACATTTCCTGTGTTTCAGGGACCCACGCAACCACGGGTAGGTTTACAAGCGTAAGGATCTGAAATGATTAAGCAGGAAGTTTACTTATATGCAAGTTAGGTACTTAACAAAATGGAGTTGCTTATAGACCAAGAATTCACATATTATGACTTCTACTTGGTATATCGTTTTGCTCGCATCCTTTTGTGCATTTGAAGTTTATTCGTGTGACGTGAACATTTTCATTTGTTTAGCTTTCCTAACTGCCTTAGGTTTTGCTTTATGCTGACGCCCAATTATGCGTCGGCTGTTACTGCATTCCAGCTGAAAGCTTTCAACGAAAGCTCACATTTGCGCCAATTTTCCAAACTCTTAGATATCTCGATTTAGACTTGTTTATGTAGTTGGTACAGTGACATTAAAATTATCAATACAGAATATGATCAGACTTATTCTAGTTCTTGTTGAGATATTTACTGCAGGATAGTGACAGTGGCTTAAAGGTAGATACTATTTATTTTTAGTGGCGTAATTTTCTACTTTAGTGGTTTTACTTAAATTAATTATTGTTTTTTCTTATACTCAGGTTAAGATGACTTAGTAATAGCAATCATCTTTTTTTAGAGAATCATTATTAATTGTTTTGGAATGAAATGTATATCTGGAATTGTTGGGTAAGAAACAAACAAACGAGCTTCGGACTCGGTAGTTGTAGGTTTTAAGTAGATATCAAAGGATAAGATGGCATATGGATGTATAAGTTATTACATTTGCTACATGCCTTACCAGACTAACTAGAGGAACTCATCACATTTGAAATTAAGTAATATACAGGGTTTGTTGCAACAATGTGAGTAACATTTGATGATTCAAGGTTCAAGACATTCATAGAATTGCTTTTTTGTAAAACTAAAGGCTACACAAAAACTACAAATAAAGGTGTCCAACGTGTTGTCCGCTTTATTAAAAGCGTTGTGGGTTTTATCGTACAGAATAACTACGGCATGCCTCTTTTGTATATGAATAGCTTATGCTTATATGGTTACACAACGTGTCTACGTTACAGGCATACTTTTGCATAGGTATCTATTTACCGTTTGCCGTTACTTACATTGGTCATCTGTATCATTCCTACAACAAACAGCAGAAACTCATTTTTAAATAGTAAGTAGACCCTACGTTGGAGTAAATATAATTATTTATGAGTACAATAATGCGTTTTCTCCAAATTCCTTTATTTTATAAACTAACCGGTTTCTAGGTAATTAATGAAACCTCATCCTCGGATCATCGGCTACAAAAAGAAGCATAAATCTACGTACATTTAAATTTTACAATCAATTTAGCTTACTATAAACTATTGTCACTCTGACGTTACTAATTTGACATAAATATCATTGCCACATGAACGCTAAACTTTTTGTAAAAAAGACTGTTAATCAGTGATGTAGTTTTAAAATTTACTTGAAAATTTACTGTTTTTTCATAAGGACATTTATTGGATCTTATTATTTCTAAAATTTCTAATGAATTTAGTAATTGGCCCTTTTGCTCAGTAGGCAAAATATCAACATCGTTATTAATTTCGAAAGTGTGATCAGTATCTAAAAGATGGTTTGCAAAGAGCGAATAATTTTGTGCCAGTCGCCAAGATCTTAAATGTTCTTTTATTCTTGTTTTAAAATTTTTAAAGGTTCTGCCTATATATACACAGGTACAGTCATTGCAACGTAATTTGTACACCCCCACATTTATACATCATTGGTACTATATCTTTGTTATTAAATAGAGCTTTTGCCGAAGTTAAGGTAGGTTTAAAGGTAATTAATATAATTTCTTTATTTAAAATATTTTTAATTTTGTTGCTAATGTTACCGACATAAGAAATTGAAAAATATTTTTTATTACATTGCGAAACATTCGTTTTTGGAAAATTTTCATATATTAATTTATTATATAATTTCTTATTTAATAATTTATCAACTGTTTTGGTTTTATAACATTAATTTCTGCTATTTGTTTTATTATATTTAGTTCGTTATTAAATTTAGAGTGATTTAAAGGTACTTTTATTAATCTATTTAAATTACTATGTAAAACAGCTATTTTGTGTTGCCATGGGTGCAAAAACTTACTGTGTATAGATATTCCTGTAGCAGTTGGTTTTCGAAATATATTTAATTCAATTTTATGATTAACATTCTCTAATAATATAAAATATCTAAAAAATTTAATTTGTTTTAACTTTCAATTTCTAAATCAAACTGAATATTTGATTTGTTAGCATTCAGGTGGCTAATAAAAGTTTTTAATTCTTCTAAATTACCTGTCCAAATAACTAAAATATCATCTACATATCTTTTGTAAAATAAAATTTTATTTCTGTAAATATTTGAATCGTTCATGATATAATTGCATTCGTAACTGCCAATTGATAAAGATTCTTGGACGTAAGTTACATTATTGTATTTGAAAAAAATTGGTCCAGACAAATACGAAGTAATTTTAATAATAATAATAATTTAGAATTGATAGTATTTCATTAACCGGGCTATTTGTATACAAATTTTTAACGTCTAACGAAAAAAATGTTGCGTTACGTGGGAGATTTATTTCTTTCAAATTACTAATTAAATCAATAGAATTTTTAATAACGAACTGAAATTATAAATTAATATTTTCTGTTATATATTCATTTAATTTTTTTTAAAGTCACATGTAGGGGATTTTATACAAGATACCACTGGTCGAATAGGAATTAAATCAGGAATAGTGCTTTTATGTAATTTTAATAAACCATACATTCTTGGTATTGTGGTATTATCTGGTGCAAATTTTTTTAGTTCAGGAGTTATTATTGATTTAGCTGAATTTAGTGTTGTTTTAACTTTATGTAAAAAATTCTTGTTTGAAATTAATAACAATGTTGATATTTTACATATCGAGCAAAATGGCCAATTACTAAATTCATTAGAAATTTTAGAAATAATAAGATCCAATAAATGTCTTTATGAAAAACCAGTAAATTTTCAAGTAAATTTTAAACTTACATCACTGATTAACAGTCTTTTTTATAAAAAGTTTAGCGTTCATGTGACAATGATATTTATGTCAAATTAGTAACGTCAGAATGACAATAGTTTATTGTAAGCTAAATTGATTGTAAAATTTAAATGTACGCAGATTTATGCTTCTTTTTGTAGCCGATGGTCCGAGGATGAGGTTTCATTAATTAACTCGAAACCGGTTACCTTATAAAATAAAAGGAATTTGGAGAAAAGGCATTATTGTACCCATAAATAACCATTTTTTAAAATTGGTGTTTTTCTCGAAATCCACGATGACGCCACAGTCGCTACTATCTCAAGAATTTTAGACAGCAATTGGGGTCGTGTTATATTTTAATTAATTCACCGTGGTATGTTATTATGGTAGGTTCCGAGTTTCTGATATGTTGGTCGTAAAAGCGGGAATCGTCGTATTGCAAAGTTGCTCCATGCCTTTGAATTTTTCAGTATTAGGTAGTATTAGCGTCGCACTCAACGCTATAGGTTAGTGCGTATTAACAACAAATCCGGATAAATTCAGGGAAAACTGCAAAACAAGCACTACTCTTCGGAAAGCTGGTATATTTTTTGTTCACTTCACCACTACGAAGGGTAGATGAGATAAGAATGGAAACGAGAGTTTCCTAACTGCTGTATTATTTTAACAAATGTTACAGTAACAAAAAATCGGAGTAAAACAAATTATAAATTTGGACAAAAGCAAAAATGCAATCAATAACTAAATGTATCTTA
Source organism: Rhyzopertha dominica (assembly GCA_025024175.1). Lineage (NCBI taxonomy): Eukaryota > Metazoa > Arthropoda > Insecta > Coleoptera > Bostrichidae > Rhyzopertha > Rhyzopertha dominica. Next base: position 16,778,777 of record QCXZ01000003.1, read on the forward strand.
AATAAACACGATAGGGAAAAGAGTACTTACCCGTCAGCTCTCGTAAATAGCTTCCAAAATTTTTTTTATTGACTTTTGATGTTCTCGTACCTTAAGTACAAAACTTGTAAAACTTGAGCTAACGATTATATTACTAAAAAAACCAAGTACGCGTAACTGAAATAAAATTTCTACGACTAATTTGTTCCAGGACATATCATTTGTTGGAGGTTTCACTCAACTCAAAACGGTGTTAAGTCTAATAATAACGTCCACAAAAAATTAAACACGAACTACTACAGAAGTTCTCGCTGTCTCAATTGTGTGTGTGTGTGTGGGCGCGCCTCATTTATGAATTCGTTACGGTGTGGGTATGAAAATGAAAGAAGCGAGTTAAATAGAAATTACGATAAAGTAACTGCAAAGAGGACAATAGACGGAATAATTGATACGGACAACTGACATCGTCGACTGGACCGATTGGAGCGTACGTCATTTTACCGACTCAAAATAAGAAAGTGAAATAAGAATAAACGTGCCCTTTATTGCGGACTTACTTCAAGGTTAGCTTTGCTTGGTTTATTTGTTGTAAATGGTGATTCCTTAAAGTTATAGTTTTCATGACCACAGAATAGATTGTCAGATTATTTTTTTTTGTACAGGAGCATTAGTGAACGTAAGGAGCTTTCAAATGAAGCGAATAGCACTACCACTGTGTTGTCTCAAAAAGAGTATGGTTTGGAAATCATGTTAAAAATAAAACGCTTAAGTAGTCAATAAAGGCCCATGAGCACTTTCCTCGTGAGTTACATCCATTGGCAAGAGCTAAGATTGTTCCCTGTATCAAATTCACTGTCATTTCCAACTCAGTTTTTCTATTTTCTGCTTTTATAAAAGTTTATATAAGGGTACACTGAAAGCTATATATGGAAACCCTCACACATTGCGACCACGTGAGTGTTATCTAAGGACTCGTTTGCTGATCTTGTTATAGGCATACTTTACAGTCAGGTTTGTGCTCCTTTTTGCCTTTTAAAGAAATAATTCTTTATAGCACGCTAACTGCCATTCATAGGAGGAAAAGAAAATTATATAAGGACTAAAATGAAGTATAAATGTTTAACAGCGTGTGTTTGTATTTTTTATTTCAAATTGTAGTCAAACATATTTTGACACATTGCTTAATGCATTTATATAATGATTTTTTCGCATTATCGATGTTTTACTGTTTGGAAAGTAAACACAACAGGTCGCCCTCCGAAATATGTCTTATCTTTGTGGTCGCCAGTGGCAAAGTCACTCAGCATAAAACAAATTTACTTCCTCAATTCTCTTTTAGCTTGTGTTCGTACGAGACTGGTTGTCTGAGAATTGCCCAAGAGAATTCAATGTGACAATTTYTGTGGATACACTTGTTCGGAGAAAAAACCAACCGCTTGCAGAGCTTTCTTTATTTTTCACCTACCCTCGAAATGCGTAGTGATCAACATCTAGTCTTTTTGTTGAATATAAATCAGATGTGTTATAAACTATTACACTTTCAATGAATCAAGTGAATTTAGTGCAAAAATAAACGCGCGGAATATTTTATGTGTTTATTGGGGAAAGAGCGACATAAATTGGCATGGTGCTCGAAACATTTCATAGGTTAGTTTATTTATTGCTCATCGGCAATATGTTTCATTTGAATACGCAGCTTTATAACTAACATCCACTTCATCCGAATAGATTTTTTCGAAAACACGTTTATTGTACTTGCTACACCGGTAACATTATTGTTAAAATAATTGCTATTAACACAACAACTGATACGCGAAAATGTGTACCTACAAATTGGTTTAAAAATAACTTCAGATTAATATCAGACAGTATTAGATTATACTCGTGACTGGAAGGACCTGGGAATCGAGTTGTATTTGTAAAGGCATTAAATAATGCGTTTTCAGTTACTGTTTTCTGACAGGAAAAAAATATTTTATGTGATGTAATTGAATAGATGGTATTTATTCTTCTATGCTAATCTCGCTTAACTTGGCATTGCAAATACACATTTTACTATTTTACGTTCTCGATGAAGCCATTACGAAACGCAAATGTGTTTCGTAATAGAGTCATTATCAAACGGAATTTTTTATTTTCCAATATTGGTATCACTAAAAAGTACGAGGGTACATTAAACAAACTCAAACACTTAACGTCGTAACTGTTATGGGTCTTGTCTAAATTGATACTTGGCCAACTTAAGCATGACAGGTTAAATTTCCCTCAGTTTTTAATTTTTATTAAATTTTTCACATCACAATAGAAAAAATTGTATAGAAAACAGTTTTATAAGGCTTTAGTAAATATTTAGTATAGCGGTTCATCACCTATCGGGCTCAAATTGTGCATACCCCTAGAAAGTGGCCTTCTGAACACGAATATGGAATCCGTTTCTCGCGGTCGCGCTTAGTTTTGAAAGAATTGATGTTTCAATTTGGAACTACTTTACGACGCGGGGTTTTCTCCCTTATGCCGCACAGTGTCGCATGCTCCTTAACATCAGGTCGTCTTACGCGAGTGAGTTTTAGGCAGATTTGGGAGTTGTTTTGTTTTTACCGCGCGGCTTTTGAGATTTTAGGCCGTGTTTTTTTTGCAACACGCGGTGTTCTTCGTATGCTGTGCAGTGTCGTCCTACTCGTGTGCGTTTTCAGGCAGATTTGGGGGTTGTTCTTTTCACCGCGCGATGAAAAAAACAACCCCAAAATCTACCTGAAAACGCACTCGCGTAGGACGACCTGATGTTAAGGAGCATGCGACACTACGCGGCATAAGGGAGAACATTCCGCATCATAAAGTACTTCCAAACTGAAACATTAATTTTAATGAAAACTATTCGCGAGCGCAAGAAACGGATTTAGTACCCCACTTTCTAGGGGTATGCACAATTTGAGCTCGATGGGTGATGAACGGCTATACTAAATATGTAATTACCAAGACTTTTTATCGCACTCATCCATTATAAAACCTTTCTTAATCGTCGAATTATTCGATAAATAGTGTCAAACAAAGCACAAATAAAAACCAGCTTGTTTACAAGCTACTCAGTATAGTGAGTAATAACAATTATTATAAATTTAGTCTTCCATCTACATTTTATGGCATCATTGTTAGTCAAGCAACTGCAAATATGAATAGATATCTATGTATAAGCTGGTACAAAACGACTTAACACCCGAGATGCGCGAAGGCGGATCTCGCTTCGAAAATCGTCAACTATCGCGTAGTACCGAACGAGAGCTAAGTCCGGTCCTGATCGTAAATATCCTATCCAAATGTGCCCAGTAAATCACGTGTCGATCACTTAGTATGTAACCATGTATTATAGTATAGCAATTATTATACATATTATTACCTACCAACGTTCTGGATAATATTTTTACTGTATATAATTATAAAATACCTACTCTTGCTCTAACATGTAGAAGTTCGGAGTCTTTTATTCCCACAATCCAGAATAACATGTTCTTCTGTATAACAGGGCAAACAGCCATATTTTTATAATTTACCGCTTGCATTGTGTCTTAATGGGTACAAATTTATCACTCTCCTTTATTTGTGTTAGCTTTTGTATACTGACATTAACATATTCCGGAAAAAGGGTGTTGTATATCAACGGTACTACAATTTATGCAAATTACTATTTAACACATTTGCAAAGCGGGATGTTTCGCACTTAATTATATTGAAAGCGTTAGGGGAAATTAATACTATACTGTTTGTAAGTTGGTTATTTTTAATAGCTGTCATGATTTTTCATTTCTTGCACATTCGTGTAAATATAACAAATTAAAAATTCCAGGCATGGAGGGCTTATAAAGTTCCGAAAGTACGGCCACTGAGTGAGAGCTATAAATTTTAAACCTTTGTGACTAGACTGTACACAACTTCATAGAACAAATTGTAGTGATAAAGTGAAAAGAATAATATTGAAGTAACGCAGTTTGTAGTGGATTAAACAGACAATAAGGAGAGCCGAGCTCAAGCAGCTAAACACAAATATTTTTCGATGAATTGAACTTTAGAAGTTTTCCGCTTAAAGTTTCGTTTGTTTGCGTTGCACTCTTAAAGTTGGTAAATTACGGCCGGGTCCATGAATGCTGAAGAATTAAAAAAAAGTCGCAGATATYGGCCGTAGACACAGCTAGGTATAATCTGCAACACGCCATATCTGAGTTTCATGCACAGATCAATAGATCTAACTTATTAGGCTTTATAGTACAGACTTAACTCCCAGATACAGAAAAATATGTTAACTTGATTTTCGCATCAGATTTTGTTTTCCATTTTACAAAAGACTGAATTATGCGTCGTGTCGAATTTTGATCTTGGTTAGGGATTTTAAAATTTGAGATCGTAAAAATTTATCGAAGATCATATAAACCAAGAATAAAATAATTTTGTTTAGAGGATTTGACGGATAAAATATGCAGCAGACTTCTCGAAATATACCATTTTTTTGCACGCTGACAAGATGACACCATTATATGTATTTTTACCGTGCAAATGGTTAAGGAAAGATTATATTTTTAGTTCCAAGATAACGGACGCGACTATTCGAAGTGCTAAGGCGCTCTGTTTTGTTTGTGGGAATACCGCAGCCAAGAAACGTATTTTTTTTGTGGTAACTGCCAGAAATGGTCACATATTTATTGTGCTGATAGGACGAAATGTTGTGATGTAACTAGTACGGCAGACATGCAGGATGCAGGGGATAGTGGTTCCAGAAGGAATTTGTAGTTCACCATCCGTTCATTATCCTTAGCTGTGATCGATGTGAAAAAGGCAAGAAGTCGAACATCTGAAGGCCATTAAACAGCAAGAAAGAACACCGGCAATCAGCTGACGCATGTAAACATTAATGCTACGACAAAGACTTCTTAAGGCCAACAATATAATCATTATTACGGGATTGCCTGAGCCAGAGGTTGATGCTGCGTAGAGAGAAGCGGACAGCGAGGCTGTTGAGGGACTGATTGCGACCTCTGCTGATGGTTTGTCTTAAAGGATTATATCAGTGACTCGTCTTGGCAGGGTTGATGGTAATCGAAGTAGACTGAGGTTAATTAAGGTGAAGGAATGTATTTTAATATGAAGTTCACTAAACTACATCAAAATAAAGCCTACTTGATTCGTAACGAGTTCTGCAACCGTATTGATAAKGACGAGAGGGAGATTCACTGAAGGTTCGTTAATAGTATCCCAAAAATACGAAAAAAACTAGTTACGTTCCAGCACACCAGTGCCAACAGAAGAAGACGTCTTATGGATATTGACGTAATTTACTAAAGTGTAAGAGAATTTAACACAAAGATTCTCGATTTTTATAACAACTGCAGTAGTTTCGATGCCGACATTGTGTTGCTGTCTGAGGCGTGGTTGACCTCTTCGGTGATGTCTAGTGAAAATTTCCGGCCTCCTACAATGTTTTTTGTCGTGATAATATGACTGATGACAGGAGAGGTGGTGTCCTGATCGCAGCCAAGAATAATCTGGATGCCAAGCAGTTGGTTTTGAGTTCGCCACTTCCTAATGTTAAATTGGCTGGTGATAGGGTTACCATCGTTCAGGAATCCATGCGAAAACATTACATAAACATAATTTTTCTTCTCTACTTTCCGCCACCACTCAATGCGCGTGATTACACTGCCGTACTTGACTATCTTCACTAATCGATTAATTACTCCTGCTCAGTAACCAATAAGCGGAGTTTCCAATATGCTACAACTTGTAGATTATATGTCTGGTGATAGACCAACTAACCTAGTCAATCTGTACCTACACTTAGTATACTTCATTGAAGAATCTAACTCAACATAACCTCGTCTCGCCACTGACGTGCGTAATGTGTGCGGGTGTGGCCAGTCTTTGGTGATGGAGGATGGCCACTATCCTTGTTTGTCGCTTCAGCTGGTTGTTGACAGCTCGGTTGAGAACCCTATTTTGCGAGTCACTCCGTCCTTGAGGCACAACTACCATAAGTCTGACCTCGAACACTTGTACAGGGTTTCTATAAATGATTCATGCATCCAGCGCGCTTATGAAAATCTCAGGAAAGTGACGTATACTTGTAATCTGTCGATTTTTGAATTATTTGATATATTTTAATACGAGAAAACGCCTGGGATTGTGTATTTTCAACATATTCTGTAGTGTTTTGTGGGATAATTAACTTTAAGGTTGCAGAAAGCTCACATTTCCGAGCTATGGTGTGACATTGATTCGGTACTATCGCCGTGCATATTGTAGCTTGGCAGTAGTTACAAAAAGGGGGCACAAAGAATTCAGAAACCAACGCCGCCCGAGTTGCATTAATCATTTATTGAAACCCTGTATTTATCAATGGTCAAAACTGACTGTACACCTGTTCTAAATATGCACTGAAGTCATACGCTGACAATCGTAGCTATCCAGTTTGGTTAGTAAGATTGAACGTAAAAAGAAGCACTGGAATGTATATAGAAAAACCAAACTTCTGTACCTTCTCGATCTGATAGAACAACTTGGTACTGAAATTCGTAGTCACGTTCGAATGTTTATCAGTAGAACTGAGAACTCATTGAAGAACGACTCTAAAAAATTCTGGCAATTCAGCGATCAAAAGCGAAGAATCACCGATGTGCCTGAATCTATGGTTAGTAAAGATGACAGTGTTCCGACATCTCAGGGGGAGTTCTTTCATGCTTTCGCTAGCGCTTTCAGAAAGTGTGATGGTGGAGACCACAACTGTGATGATGAATGCTGTGATAATGCAGTCCTGTGGTCTTTGTAGAAGTTGTTCTCCGTCGAATGAAATTGGGTCTGTCTGTGATGTGCCTGTAAGTAATGTACTGTGAACATATTATTTTCAGTTAGTGCTTGTGAAAAAGCTTAGGGCCGACAACGTTAGCGGTCCTAAAAACATACCTGTCTTTATTGTGATAGACTGCATAGACGACTGTATTAAATTAATGTTTAATGTAGGTAATTATCGCGTCAGCTTATTATCAACATTTGTGGAAAACATATTGCATAATTCCAGTGCACAAGTCTGGAGTCAAAGCGAATATTGTAAATTATTGACCCATTGCACTGATGTCAAACTCTGCAAAATTGTTTGTAAGTATCTCAGTTAATATAATTTATTCACACGTTATCTGTGGTATTATGCCTGAGGAGCATGGTTTAGTCGATCCACTGTAACCAATTTGTTTGAATTTACTCACTTAGTGCATCACTGCATATTAATACAGTAATTAAGAAACCTTTGATTTGAATAAAAAAGTGATCGCAATAATTGTTTCATTATTAACTGATAGACTTCATATCGTGGTGTTAGGTTATATGAGTAGAGTAGGAAGCGGTGTGGTGTAAGGTTTTAATTTAAGACTATGTGATACATTGTATGTCTAGTAGTGCTTACATTATGTCAATGACATGRAAATTTGTAGGGTGGTCCAAGGTGTTAATGACTGTCTCTGCAAGATGATMTGGMTGCTTTGGTGGGGTGGTGCAGTGTGAACAAACCTCAACTTAGTGTAGACAAACGTAAAAAATATCTTTCACGCAAAATTAAATAAAATTAACTTTTTTACAGCATACATGGTCGTCCTTTACAGGGCTGCACTGAAGTGCTCGATATGGGTATATTAATTATGGACACGTTACCCATGTATTACATATTTGCAAAGTTTCCTATTTCACTCTACCAAAGACTTTAAAAACTATTATTGTGTGAGAATCCTGTTTTACTCTCTAATAAGATCAAGATAGGAATATTGTTGTATAATCTGGGAACATTATCATCAAATGCATATTGACCTTTTGGAGAGCTTATACTCAGGAGATTTGCCAAGTATGTCTATTGTCTACTTAAGATAATTGGGTGCATATTCTGAGATACTTTGTGATCTGGGTGCTCTACTTGCTTGTCATTGAGGAAAATTCACTTGTTGCGCGTAGGCAGGTAGCTAGCATGATATTTTTATAAAAACTCATAATAGTACAGATACAAATCGAAACCTGCTTAAGGAGTTTATGATTGTTGTACCACGGCCAAATAATAGACACCCTGTTACATTTTACTATGATATACCTAACACATATCATTTTCAGTCGCCTTTGCTATTGTGTCTTAGACTTCATAACCAAATAATATGTAATATTTCACAAGAATTATCTACAATCTCGGGCGAAGAAAAGATTCATGATCTTTCTTATAAGCTTTAGCTCTTTCTAACTTTTTCTGTTTATGGTATTTATAGGTAAATTATTATTTTCTTTGCGGGCTGTATTTCCATCTTTGTAATTTGCAATTACGTATGTCTCCACTATAGTCCTTTCTGGTCTGCTGGACTCATAATAAAATATTATTATTATATTTGACCTTACAAATTCATAATTTGGCATAATTTGCAATTTCGGGACGCTATGGCTTGTACCCATACCTATATTGGCAAAATATAACAAAACATGTTGATTATTCAGTTTGACTTATTTAATTCAGTAGTGCACAACGGAATACATTTTAATAGTTACTCCCTACGTAATAATATAATAATATGTGACTTGCAGATCGCCGCTAATAATAAAAAAATAAATAAAATTAGTGTAAAAAAATCAGTGAATTGTGGAGCTGAGCGGTAGTATGTGGAAATATCATAAGATTTTCAGGGTCTTGCAAGAAATCAGCTACTACTGTTTACAGTGAATTATTTATTAACACTCTATTAATGACAATGAYGCTTTCCTGTAGAGAAGTACAGATTTATCGAAGAGTTATCAGACTGTATATTTTCGAAAAATTAGCAAGCGAAATACTATGCGTACTGTTCTTAACAGTTGCTATACTAATATGCATATAAGCCATGATGTATCAACAAGAAGCGATATTGACTAATTATTGAAATATTGAATGGTCAAAGTTTCAACTGCTGGAATTATTATTTGCGCCAAAGAAAAGTTTATCAAACTCAGAACTAGTTTAGATATATATCTTTTTCATTTGTTATATCGTTTTAGCAGGTTATGTATACCTATATAAAAGTGTGGTATTCAATAATCATACGGAGTTTAGAAGACGGAAGTATCATCGGTTTTATAGTACTTTACTTATTTACTTTTATCTGACTTCCAAGTATCCACAACTTTCCTTTTATTAACGCCAGCAGCCTCCACAATCGCTCACTCGTCCGGAGGGACTAACAGTTTAGGAAAACTTTTCTCTAACCCCTAAGCTCCTGCTGTACTTGACAGACACGTGCACAACACTGTGGGTGGAGCATGCGGGTTGACTGAAGCACAAAAGGAAATTTGCAGACGACCAAAGAGAGATAATACCCACGTAGAAAACTAATTAAGAATTCTCGCAACTTGTTATTGTTAATGTTTGATGTAATGTATACATTGTATGACTGATGCTTTAATTAGCAAAATCGAAAGAATTTTTAGTAGTTCTATCAGCAATCATTAATAAAATTCAGAAAGTTTTAGATCAAATTCGAAAAACGGTAATAATCATACAACATAAGTGGTGAAATAATAATTGAAAAAAAAAGATTTTTTGGTTGCTATCTTCTGAGGGATCTAGCCCTGACGTGTATTCACCGATCATCAGCGTAGACCCGGCAAGAGAAATCGCGCGCTCTGATTGGCTAGCTACTCGCTGCTCAAATAAATGCTTGGACAAACAATTTATACAATTAAAGCGCTTAGTCATAAGGTATGATAATACTATGTATCTGAATAATTCAGTACATAGTAATTCTTATAAAAAATTACTTTAATAAATATTATAATTATTAACAAGCCTTAGTAATTTGCCAATAAATATATAACAGTTATAAATTTTATTCATAAATAAAATACCCATCCAGTTATATTTAGTGAAATTATATTAATAAGAATATATAAAAAATGAGATAGTTAAAATACTTTTAATAATGTCGTTATTCAGTTTATTTATGAATAAAATTTATAATATAATTTATTTATTAGTGAATAGTCAGCATTTAGTCAACAATAGTTAACTGTATATATTGTACTGGAGTCTACACATTATTTAAGTTATCATACATACGCCTTATAAGCGCTTCCAGCTCTATATAGGTATGCAACTTGACGCATGCGTAACGTATGCCAACGTTTGTAAAAATTTTCGGTACCTTCTCCGATACCGCACCTGAAAACTATTTTGTACTGTATTTACGTGTGTATGTCATTAAAAAACAATTTACAGTGGGACTCACAATTTATAATTCAAACACTTACCGTATTTTTATAGTCACAACTATTAATAAACTAAATGTAATATTTAGACTATTAGCAACCATCAAACAACTGCGATGAAGAGAATGATAATGAAATGCAAAATGCCTATATTCGCACGCAGACAGTCTCATATACACATTATCTACTGCGTTTTAACCTAATGACTGGCAATTATAGTTCCAACGCTCTAAATAATCAGAGCCCATTTCTCTTGCCGAGTCTAACGCTGAGGTTCGGTGAATACGCAACCCGAACGTGTGGTAAAAACTTTTTTCTATTTTGATCTAGATTCTAGCGAACCGCTTCCAGAACTCTTTAAGCGTTATTCAGAGACCCTATAATTGCACTATACTGCTGCTTACGATCATTAAATCACTCCCACACTGGCTTGAATAAAACTTTTAGTAAAAGTCCATTAAGCATTCCATTGTGCTCTATCTATATTCATCATATCAAAATTAAAATCACGAAATCAGTTTACTTAAAACCACTGCTGTTAAATTCTACATTCAGAGTATTTCAGCATTTTATTTGTTTGTCTGCATTTATAATACACGTTTATACCTCTAAGGCGACTTGGATGGAGTCCAATGCAAGCAAACCGACATGTTGCTCTAAAAATCTTTATTCGTTTTCACAAGTATAGCCATTTGCTTACAACATTTTATGGATATTTAATGAGATGATCCCCTAACCACCGTATAGGTCAGGCACAACCACTTTGGTTTAGTTCTTTGGGTATATAATTCTTAAAGTGAAATTCACATTGCTCTTTTTGCTGATAGATTTTTGGGCTGTAGCTTCTAGTAGTGTAGTAAATTAGAACAAGATTAAGAGCTCCTGCTGTATTTCTTGCATAGTCTGTTCTGGCCTTGTTTAGTTAGATTCTGTTAATCTTCTACTTCGTATTCCTGTATACCTTTTCTTGCTGACTTGCGTCTCGAGCAACCCAGGATGGATGCTGCTGGAATTGAAAAAAAGTGCAAACCATCATTACGTACTTCCACTTCCAGCATTATAGAGTGTCCTGGTTTACCTTGTAGTCATCTACCTTACTTTTCCACCTTGCATTAGTGTTCAATCCAAATTTGTTTGTTAAATCATCATTATTTTGTTTGTACTGAAAATGTTCATGTACATTTCCTGCTGTTTCGCACATCAGCTTTCGACGCAGTGCTGCATTATCTCTCAGAAATGACTCTTCGAGCAAACTACTTTGTTCTATTTCTTCTCTTCATTGGGTCAGATCAAAAGTTTTTATTTTATGTCTTGGATCTAAGATAACCGTTATGCAGTATATTCAGTTAATAATCCACGAATGCTTGAGCATCTTGTCGCGCGCAGCTTAGTTTAATGTCAACCTCCGATCCTGTTCACTGATGTCTACTTCCCTAACAGTAGTTTCTAATTTGTCAAGCAGGAGCGGAGTAGTTTGTTTTTCTACTCAAACTTATTGTATTTTTTTTACAACAGCCTTTGTCAAACACTTCTTAGTTTTAACGCTATAACAGTCGCATAGCTGGGATACCAGCGGCTTCGCATTTCGAACGAAGCTTATGCGCATTAGTAAGCAGCTCACTCATTCGTATAGTACTAAAGATTGATCATAATTTGATAATTGCTGTTGTTGAGTGACCAATTTGAAGATATGCTTTTTCATTTTCCTCGTATACTGTCCAGTCTTCTTTCGCATCCCCATCATCATTTTGCAAAGCCAGACGCTTAAATCTTGAATTCTAAATTTTAGGATACAGCAAAAACGTCGAATATCAATATTAAGGTTTTGCTGTTTTTTTTTAACTTCACTCCAAGTTTGGTATTTTTGAACTAGTAATCACTGGTGATTCCTCGTGCTTTATTTTCTAAAGTTTACACCAAACATTTGTCAAATATTCGTGTTAGTGTATAAAATTTTTGATTAACTTGTCGCCGAACAAAGGAAGAAGAAGTTATTTCTTTATAACCCAATCGATGCTGCTGCTTAACATACACCTATTTCCAACTATAGTAGTCAGCAGTATTGAATATTATTTAATGTCACTGGGCGATTACAAAAAAATTATTCTAACCGTGCTACACTCACTTACAATTGCAATTAAAAATTCCTCTGCTGGGCTTGAGGCCCAGGTATTGTTCTTGGTCTTGCAAATGCAGAGTTTGTCTTCTTCCTGATATGACAGTGGTCATTCTTAGATGTGCTACGAAAATGATACCACTGAAGTTTAGAAGCAAATAAATCAATTTCTGAGGCTCGAATAAGTAGTCTAATGACCAACACACACAATATTATGTTTATTGCTCAATGTATTAATGTACAGAAAACGTCTTTGCATAATAATCACACATTCACAAAGGGCGTTAATAACTTATAATTTGGTTAGCTGAAGTGTGCATACCCCACATGCTTTGCCTTACGAGAATCAATTTACGGATCAAAAGCGGAAGTGACACATCCAGCATCTAAACGTAATTTGCACGCTGAATACTTTAGCTAAAAATAGAACGCTCCTACGAGACACAGCCACGCTCTCCCTCAAACATATTATAATGGCTTATATAGGGGCAATATCGAAAGTTACAGTTAATAAATTCAGCTTTATTACCCCAACCAATCGGGAGAACTTTTCCGATGAAACTGTGGAACGGAGCTTGTATTTTACAGGGATAACTTTACATAGTGTGTTCACAGGAACGTGTCTTAAAACACATGTAATTTTATTTGTAGAATCGGCCGAATTGGGAAGGTAGCGCGAATTCATGTGCATGGTAACAATTCATGGTAAACGTAAACAAACGGTGATTAGCTTTTGTGATATACTATCTTGTTTTGTTTTATGGATGTTATATCGGATCTGTGCATGTTAGACGTTAATACATACATCTTATTAATATGGTGTATCACATCGTCATATTTGTTATTGCGCACAGGGTCTTCAGGTTAAAGTATCAGTATGGAGAAACCAGGTACACATGAGTCTGTCTGAGCACTTTCATCGTGAAGTACTTAATGCCAAAAAAGCAATCCAAATTAAATGGTTTTTAAAAAGGAAGCATGGGATGAAAGAGTAAAAATTACACCCTTCCCAGTAATGCTACTGTGAAGTCCAGAGGAACGGAGCAATTCTTGATCATTGTTCAATATCGTCGCGATAATTTGCGGCAAGTTGGGATGTTTTTGTTACATTAACAGAACTTGTGATTTCTTGACAAACGGTTAACTGAAGAGAGTTCTTGACACGGGCCTTCATGGATACCGTGTTTTTTTGGGCGCTACCACTGGTTCCGCTTAAAACGGTGTCTAATCAGATTAAAATGGGATGTGTAGAGGAATTCATTTGCTTTAATTATAAGGTGGGATTCTGCTTATATTATATTAAGATTCCACGATAAATGCAGACATATCAGATTGTTTCGTGGTGAGAGCAGAATGTAGTTTGCCATACAACTAATATCGCTGGTACCATGGTATGCGGCGTTATATATCTTGGAAATGTCTCCCATAGTGCTAATTATAAGCAGTTTGACAGCCGGAGGTAGATATATCGCTGAAGTTCTGCAATCTATTAATATACCATTCATTGAACGCTATTTTTCAATAAGACAATACCAGGTCGCTTACAGCCAATCAAATTGTGCGCTTTTTACAAGATGGCGTAGAGGACATCTGAGAAGCTTGCTACGCGTGCTAGCGAAACGTTAGGAAGCAATTGCAACCGACGACGACCTCTAGACCCGAATCAGGACAACAGTTCATCACCTGGTTGCGAAAGCCTTAACCAATTCGTCAGAATATGAGTTACATACTTTTTTTTCGAGTAATGACGTGTACATTTTTGATACTATAATTAAAATTAATACTGAAATTACTAAAATTCTGCTGAAGCCATTCGGTTCTACTATAACAATGTCATCAAGAACGGACAACTCATATCTTGCTATGTAGCAAATTATAAGACAACAGATCATTTTGCTATCCCATATTAGTTTACGTTGCACAAAAAAGTGCTCGAGAATATTCTTTTTACTTATTCTAGCGAAAACACTCTAGAAATAGTAAAAACACTTGTTGCATAAACCATTCGGTCTACATAGCCAGTGTAAGTAATTTACTTTAATATTGGAACGAAACTTGTAGTAGTGTGTAAATACATACGACACAAGTAATGTACCTACTTGTTTAGTATATGTGCTTAAATGCAACTATATATATATATATATATATATATATATATATATATATATATATATATATATATATATGTGGGTATAAACAATAACATAAAAGCTCCTACCAAACGAGCGTATGAGTTATTATTCAATTTATCTGAATTAAGAGTGCATCTAGGATGTTTCACATTGTAACAAAGGTTGCTTTTCAGGAACAATAAATAGGACTAAAAATCACCTAGTGTGGGTGTTAGCGCAAATGACAGAAAATTATTTTACCTACGTCAGACACTTTTTTGTAGACTTGCTAGATATTAAAAATAACAACCAGTGTTTAGCCTATGCTTAGGTTTGGAATTCTGTCATACGTTTTAAAACTGACTGCGTAGGTAATTTTCGCTGATATGTTATGACATTTGATTGATGCCAACGTATTAGTGTCAGCGGTTACATTTTAGGCATCCAAGAAATCTAAATAGGATGAATCTGAGTATTATGTTTAGTGATGTCGTTTTAACAGGAACACGTGCTTTGCAGACATAACAATTATCTTTTACTAATGGGCCTAAAACTACATATTAACATTCTGATCGAAGGGTTTTAGCCCAGCAGTTGATGCGGTTAACCAGGAGCCAGATTGATTGTCGACAGTTTTATTTTAGGCACTTACACTGCATATCACAGTTGGTTACAGAATTTACTTACAGACTGATTAGCAGCTTACTATCGACTACATATGTGAACTAACTAAGCCATAATTATGCTAACATTATACAGGATTTCTATAAATGATTCATGTATTCAGGACGCTTATGAAATTATCGATTAAATCAGTTAGCCGCCTTTCAAAAAAGTTGAACACAACAATTGTTGTGACGTATACTTGTCATCTGCCGATAATTCGACAACTGACAGATGACAACTAACTCTCAAGCCAATAGCTGTGTTCTTTTTCTTGATAGGCGGCATATTTGTTTTATTGATAATTATATAAAACCTGTATATACTGTGGCTCTGCTTTTGGTATACACACGCAATGTCCTAACAAACGCTTGGCATGACTAACTGATGTATGTGGCGATTTCTCCGCTATACGATCAAATGTTGGACAAAAAAAGTACGTCACGAACTCTGAATTCTACTCACTACTAGTTGTATACTGTGCGTTAGGTTAGAAGTCACATGGTATTGGACGGGTATTGAGAGCTCGTTGGTAAGCTCGCGATGTCAGGCTGGCAATAAATATAACTAAATTATAATAGATGATACATGTATAATAATTGCAAGAGGAAGTAAACATAAAAGGGAAGGTAATGTGTATATGCGTATATAACAGTAAATAAACTTTGAAGTGGTATGTAATGCGTCCTTTTTTACTTCGAGCGTTTAATAAGTAATTGTAATTTTTACTTGGATGTTCAAATACAAGTGCTGTACGTGGTTCTCCAAGTACCTTTTTGTCATTTGTTCAGCTACCAGCGCTGCTAAAGGCTTATTAACTGAAAATCGTTTAGAACAATTCTTTAGAATTWAATTTTAKTCGATAGTACTAATGTGGTTTGGCGGTTACGACAAATTTAACAGGTTTCAAGAATACCCAGTTTAATAAAAATGATCAAACCGTCGCGTCGGTTAACCGGTTCCATAACTGGTTAGTTTTTAAACGGTATCACAACCGGTCAGTTTTTAGTAGGTTTCATAACCGGTTAACAAGTTTTTGGAACCTTCCTTCTAACAAAATAACGTTTTTTTTAACGCAGGACCTTCCTATTATAAATTACAGACATTTGCAGTGCTCACGAACAAATTTTAAATAACGCGGCCAAAAATGATCGCTGTACCCTATTCAACGGTTACTAAGAACTTAAGCTGGTTTCATAACCGGTTAATTTTTAACCTCCACCAGTTTGTTGCACAGCGAACCATTTTATACAACTTCGTGCCATTTTTGCTGCAATGCTTGCGTAGCGATTTTAGTGCCATTTTCGTGTCGTATTTACAAAATCCATATTTAATAATACTATACTGTATTATCAGCATTCCAATCAATTGGTTTTAGTAGGAACAGCCCTGGAGTGGGAAACAAAGTTTACTGAATTCAGTAATACAGATTTCGCAGTGATTTCAAGCTGTTGTCAGTGGTTACGGTTAACCGGTTCGTTTTAACCGGTATTTGTAACTGGTTGGTATTTAAACCGTTCCACAACTGATTAACTTTTAACCGATTTCATAACTGGTTCCATAATCAGTTTGTTTCTAACCGGTTTGATAACTGGTTAATCTTTAAGCGGTTATTATAGGATCACCTAAAGCCGGACTCAGACGACTGGTATATTTGCCCAATATTTGTCACTTGCGTATACTTGCCATGCCGTGTGAGAGGGTTACTTGTACAATAATTTGTCACTGGTCAGTTTTCCATCGTCGGTAAAAATGGCACAAGTAAAGGGATTACAATTATTGGCGCATTTGACAAGTAAGAACTTGTCACTTGCGGTGACGTTCACACGAGCCGTACAAATACTTGTAATCTTTCTGCGCTACTATTCAGTCCGCATTTTAGTTTGCAACGAATAAGGTGTTATTTTGGCTTGCTGGCTAATTTTATTTATTTATTAATCTTTTTCTTCTTTTTTAATTTTAAATAATATCCATTCATCAAAACAAAAGCTGCACAAGCAACAATGTTTTCAGATCGTGCGCTATCCATACTGGTCAACTATCTTCTGTTTATTTCGTCAAGTTGCTGGCGTATTTTACAAAGAATATTGTACACATCGTGTGAGTCCTTTGCTTGTCCATTGCCTGGCGCATTTGGCAAATATATAAATATTGGCATATTTGTCAAATGTACCAGTCGTCTGAGTCCGGCTTAATACAGTTAATATTGTGATATCGTAACCATTCACAGCACTAGTACCTAAACTGTATCGCTAATTTGAAGTTGTTTCTTTTTAATGGATTAAAGTCTTAAGGTGTTAGATTTATTTAATTATAAGCTTAAATGTCTAATCTGGTTGATTTTATCCCATAAGCTTCTATAAATTGCCTTCTCTGCTTGCACATATTAAATGAGTTTATTTATTCCATTACTGAAATATCTCAGTAATGTCCTTGACTGGTCTCGCTGAAGCCCTAACGTCCTCGAACATAGACAGGTATATTGTTGTTTACAAAGTGCAATCTAGATTAGCACCGCTTTAGAAGGGCCATTGTTGTATAGAGAGCGAAACGGGACTTGACTCCTCTGTCAAAACCCAGTTGATAACGAGCACAGATAAATCTACACACGCAAAGTTCATTAAATTTATGTGCTTCATCGTGCGTATCGCATAATCACTGGTTGTTCTAACTTTGACAGTGAGAAATTGAGTAGAAGCCAAATCCTGATTAGTTTAGAACTTGCTTTTAGCTCTAGATTGAGCTTAGAAATGGTTTTTTTTACTAATCGGGTACTATTGTTTGTAATTTATGGTATTATCTATTTATTTATTTTGGTATATAATTTTCCCTAAGTTACTAGAAATTAAATTAGTTTGAGGCTGCCTTCCTGGGAAATTTATTAAAATGAGGAATTAATCGGATATATTGAATTGTTAAAAATGCAAGTTTTGTAATTTTAATTAACTTTGTTTGGTTGATTGCTACTTTTCTTTCCACAAAAACAAAAACTTATCTACAAATTTCGATTTATGCGATTTTTTGGTTTTGAGATACAAGCATAACTCTTGTAAGGTTGTCTCGTTTATGTTTACTATTAATTAAAGATGCGTTAATCTTTTGCGCAAGTCTACGAGTAACCCGTCTCAAATTGAATAGATAGCGGTAATATATTTATTCGGTTCTTATCCGCGAAGTGAGCTCAAATATTGATGATACATACCAAAAGATGTAAGAAACTTATGTAGTTGCGATACTGCAGACAGGCCCTTATGAATAGGTTACAAATCCTTGAGGAAACTAATACGGATCAATACATCCACAAGACCCAAGGGAATGCGCTTCTAAAACTCCACAACTTTGATGCTTTAAAGAAGTTAAGGAGAATTTAAAATGTATTTGGTCTTAGAGTATTTTCTTTTATTCTTATTGTACAGACCAAGAAAAATAAATACTGGTTACATATCTATTAGTCATAAATACATTTATGAGTTGTTAGGCATTGTTTATTAAATCGTTCTCAACGCTGCGTGCAATACGCATTATAGATATGATAGGTATTTTTAAAGAGTTGTGGCTTTTACAACTGCTTTTGAAATAAACTTTCAAATCTATTTCAGCAATGAATCTAATGTTCAATTCTAATAAGTTTAGAGTTTGGATAATTTGATTTTTTAATTATAAACCACTTCTTATTGTCATCCTAACGCAGAATTAAATTTTCTTTCATTCATTCATTGCTTTTTTGTCAGGTAACCATAAAATCATGATATAAAATGCCGATAAACATTTGACCAGTACATGGCAATGGTTAAAACTGGCATCAATATTTTTGTATAAAAAGTTACTGATATACTCGTGGATACAAGTGGATTTCTTACTTCTTAAGTTCCTTAGAAACAGTTTAACAAATTAAATATGCTTAACAGATGACGTCACTATCACTATTCTAAAGAGAGACCTCCTTACAACACAAAATGAACGCTAATATTTTAAAAATAATTTACATTCATGACCAATTTAACATAGTTATTGGTAGAACGTATGGGTAAATAATTTAATGTCTCTTTTGCGCCTGCTAGTGGCGACTGCTAGGAAGTTTGATTATATAATGGCCGGAAGAACAGTATATTGTCATGCAGCCATAACTATTTTATGATTTATTTGTTGCTTTACACCAATGGTGTCCCTAAAAATGTAAAATCTGCATTGTCAAAACATGCACGTATGAGCATACTATATACCACATACTCATACACCACAATTTATTTTAAAAAATGCTGCAGCTCTACAATCTTTACACACAGCCTACCACTGAACTGCACTAACGGATAAAGATTTCTCAATAAACACTTGGTAAACGAGACTTGCCAATCTTGCAGCGATAAGATGAAACTACATGGTCTGCGATGGACGACGTCACAGCGTAAAAAGCGTTTTTCTACTCCATTATTAGTAAATTGCTCATTACGCACTGTGTACTTGATTAGTAAATTCGCTATTATACAGTGTTACGTAATGACTAGAACGTAATTTTTTATTACGATATCAGTATTGCGTTCACAGGATGTTATCCCATGTCAGTTTATTGTTAGAAATATCATAAGAAGTAGTTAATGTTTTTACAACATTATCATGAAACTGCAGACTTTTAGTTGATGCTTTTCTTTTTCGAAAGGTATTTAGATTATATCTAAATAACATTAAATTAGAATTAAAACATTTCAGTTATTGTAAGCAGTTCTAAGTGATTATATCCGATGAACCCCTTTCTCCAAGTAGATCTGACGTTTGTCAATATTTTGTTGTGACTGTCATTTACTGTCATACTTACTGTCATTAACCTATTCGTTTTTGCTGAAAAAAGCAATATGAAGTAAAAATAGAGACGTCGTAGATAAAGTATAGTCGCCGCTGAACGGGTCGTACGCAAACTTTCCACTCCTGCGTAATACGCGTCTTACAACTCTCGTTATGTAATATACTATTACTTTCCTATTCACTAAGTTGATTTAGAATAAATAGTAATGTAAGCCGATTTGAAATTCCCGTTTGCCTTATGCGTCAATTTCGTGTTTCTCGTCAGACCTAGTCTATCACACACGCTCATATCTTTTAAAAAGAGAAACTATTATAGCTTAAAATGCGTCATACCATTAAAAATTCGAGATCCCAACTAGAATTTAGCCTGCTGGCAAGAACAATGATGCCGATTTGGAACAGTCGAAAACTGTGCTTTTTGTAGCAACACACCTGTCACCGGACAGGCTTGGGCTAAGCAAAAACCACAACCCTTTTCAACCCCGGCTTTTGCTATCCTACAAAACGCCGAACAGCACCCCCATTGTATAGCGTGTCCGATATCGTGAACACAAGGGCTATGGATTGCTTTCCAAAGTTTAATTACCTACGAAAAATGCCGAGAAAGGCTTGAGCTACCTTTTTATTAGATCTGTGTAATTAAATGATTATAGAGCTCAAACCCTCGGGATTTGCGAACGGTAACATTCCCTGTTAATTGCACCAGGTTTTCAAGGTGCAGTTGCATTCGAGTTGGAGGTGCTGCATTTGTTATTCAGGGAAGACTTCAAAATTTGATGGCCGTGCCCTATATTTGCTCTTTGCAGAGTAAATCCTTATTAACGTTGATGCCTGCTTTATTGTTTGCACGTTCTAGCTGGATTCTTCCTGAAAGTAACGAATCCATATTTATTTCTTCATTAACCTAGACCTCCCTAAAAGCTAAAAGAGGCTACATTTGTTTAAGAGAATATTATTATTATTATATATATTATTATTGTAATATTAACCATTCCATTGCCTACAACCTGCAATTCAGTGTTCCCAGCTCGGGAGCCTTACTACCTATGCGAAAATGTGACATTTGCAAGAAGTTGCCATAGCAACCGTTTGATCAACAAAAACTGGTTCCTTTTTCAACCGTGCTTGAAGGGACAAGTGAGAATTTACTCAGGGTAAATTTCTATTTACTTGTTTCCGTTTGCTATTGAAAGCTTACCCTTTTTTAGTACACAATACTGCATCTTTATTAATTATCAATAAACAAAAATTCCCGAGGAAAATGCAGTTTAGTTCTTATTCTGGTTATGTTGAAGTTTCCAATATAGCAGTTACAATATAATCACAATGTGAATWTAACCTCAAATCYCAATATGCGAATAAATATTAAAAGAAAACACAATAACTGCAATTAACTCTCACAGATAATTTTATTACAGTTGGTTTAATTTCCTTTCATTAATATTAAATTATTTTACGTTTCCACAATACTTATTAACTAAATAAGTTTTGCTGCGAACCCAGAAAGTCCTACTTTCTAGGTCGCTTCATTTTAAAAATTAACGATGATATGGCTTCTTAAAAGAAGAGTTAAGACATTAGTGTTTTGTAGGAATACAAACTTGAATTATTTAAGCATCTATGAAGAATTTATATAAGGGTTCTAAATGATTCGTGCATCCAGGGCGCTTATTATAATTATCGATTAAATCAGTTTGCCGCCTCTCAGGAAGGTGAACACAACTATTGCGTTAACGTGTACTTGTCATCTGCCGATTCTTGAATTATTTGATATATTTTAATATGAGGAAACGCGTGGGAGTGTGTGTTTTCAACATATTTTGTAGTGTTATGTGGGATAATTTACTTAAGGGTTGCAGAAAGCTCACATTTCGGAGCTGTGGGGTGGCAAGGTTTCCTATACCATTTAGGTTATGTATGGTTTGTGGCCACAGTAAGCCTGTTAAAAAGCAGTGATGGGCGTTTACGCGTAAATTATAATTTTCTACATTACCCGCGTAGAAAATGTAGATAAAGCATTTTGGCGTAGWTTTTGAGTAGAAAATATGAGACGAGTATATTATGGCTATTGTATATTAAGTGTATTGTACAAATTATTTTGTTCTAATTTCCCTGATTTATGGGTCAACTCTTAAAAATTTTTAAAGCACTATAGTTTTTTAATATTTATATTACAAATTTGCATAACTTATTTTAGTAAGTCATCAGAATACCCAAACGGTTTTCTTACTTCTTTCGGACAAAACATGCGTTTCGAAGTCTTTTCTTCTACGAGTATATTAGGTATAATAGGTACCATATGAAATAGCCAGTCCTCTTCCGTTTATAGACAAGAAAGATAATAAAATCATAGTTTACAGTCATTTAAGAACCCATTGACCGATTGAGGGCTCCAAAGCACGCTTGTGCCTTCTGACCCTAACAAATGTATGTCGAAACGAGTTATTGTTGTTTAACGTGGTTCTAGTTATTTT
The DNA here is from genome assembly GCA_025024175.1 of Rhyzopertha dominica. Lineage (NCBI taxonomy): Eukaryota > Metazoa > Arthropoda > Insecta > Coleoptera > Bostrichidae > Rhyzopertha > Rhyzopertha dominica. Next base: position 16,801,165 of record QCXZ01000003.1, read on the forward strand.
AATTACAACGAAGTAGTATTTTGTTTAGTTAGGAAGCAACAACCAGTGGAATCGTCCAAAACGAAAAAAACGTTCTCCTATGATCGACTCCAGGTAGTTCCGATCGTGGTCCACGCGTAGTTCCAACCTACTGACGTTAGTGCACGGCGATCTGCAGCAACTTTGCTGTCCTGTAACTTTTGCATGGTGAGAGTCTACAGCATAGGGCTCCGGATTGGAGCTCAGAAGGTCATGGGCTATTACCATAATACCATACCAAGTTTGGTTGTGATCGGATCAACTCCGTTCCATTGATTGATATATATAGTTCTCTTTTTCACGTATCTCGCGGTACGATCGATGGGAGAACGAAAATAATAATATACAAAATAATACTGTCATTTGAGGCATTTGGAGCTGTTAAAAGTACTAAATATTACTAGTTTGCTGTTTATCTACATAAAGTTATTTTCTACAGTAGACTTTTAAAGTAGAATATTACATAGTTTACGCGTAGATAATGGCGTAATCTACATGGAGTATTCTACGCGCCCATCACTGTTAAAAAGTTGTACTATGATAGACTGAAAAATGTTTCTAGCCTGCCGCAATGGTAAAATTCGCAAACTAAGTTGTAGTAGTGTTAGCTGCACTAATATACCTATAATTATTGTTATTTCTTACTCTTGAAAGAAAAATAGAGCCCTAGCATGTTGGAAAATCTTTATTAAGCTATTAATTTCGTGACTGTAATCTGCAACCTTTAGTACTACCGTGCTCATTGATGTTGAGCGATCGCCGTGCTTATTGTAGCTTGGCAGTAGTTACAAAAAAGCGGCGCAAAGATTTCAGAAATCAACGCCGCCGGCGTTGCATGAATCATTTATAGAAACCCTGTATCTGCAAAAGACGCAATCAACAAAAATATGCAATACGCTTATTTAATTTATGCTTTTTGTATGTTGCATAGTTTGAATATACATCTAAGACTTATTGTATGGAAAGCCAAGCAATATCCTACTTTCCTTATGATTTTCTTTTTCCTTTTATAGTCGACCACTATATATCTCAAAATCTCATGACCAAACAGGTGAACAGTATTCAAGTGTGCAATATTAGTAATATCATGGCAATATCAGTTAAAATAGAGTTGAAGTGGAAATATAGTGTGGTCTTGCAAACGGCCTGATAACTTTTTAATTAAAATCTGATGCTCAGCATTATCAACAGCTTTACCAAAAGTCTGTTTGCAGTATGAACTTACTTACGTTTGTTCATTGCAGACTAAAATAATTAACAAAAGAGAACCAATTTATCGTCATACGTCTACATCCCATAAAGACGTAATGTTGCTCTACGAATTTATTTTAAAATGATAAAAACAAATAAATAGGAACTACAACATTAGAATACGTTCGACATTGAAGACTGAATACATATTGGTCTTACCTCACGACTTTTCTGGGATCACAGAAATAAAAATGGGAGAGACTGCATACAGAGTCACAAATATTCATTGAAAATAAGTTTTGTATGTTGTTGGTACACCATTGTTTACACTAAAGTTATTTATCACTGTTGACGGTTACATTACTAACAAGTAGAGTAAATAAATTAAAATTTGTACTATTTATTAAGATTTAAGATAAAGTTATTGCATTGTAACAAATATATTTCAAATGTAAAGAAACAACTTTGTTATTTGCTAAACATCTATTATTAAGATAAATAAAACTCGGACATATATACCATTACATTTCTTCCGATCTTTCAGGCACCTACAAAATTTTTCTGTATGTGCCACAATTTTAAATATTTGCATAATGCTCGGATCAAGTTTTACTTAAAGTTTTACATTATTTTACCTCTTAAATTAGATAAGATAGGATAGCAGTCCATTTTGTTTAAAACTATCGTAAGCCAGTTTCTTCTCCTCAATAATATGCTTAGAATAGATTAAGATACAATCAGCTTCGAATGTAAAAATGTGGAAATCGTTGACAATATTTCTCGACAACAGTTCTACCTAAAATTCCCATCATAAATCGCATAAACAAACATCATATTTGCATATTCTGGGTTTTAATAAATGTGTAATGGATAAAATGAAAATGAAATAGTCAAGTCAATCAAGAAACCAAATAGTCCTTACATCTTTTACAAGATAAATTTAAAAGGACGGTGATACAACCCTGAAGCGGCAATTAACAATTTTGACCTACACTTGGATCACTACAAACTAACCTGCCAGAAACTACTTATGTACTTTACCGGAAATATGGTGACCCTAACTAACTCTAGAGTTTATTTATTACGAAAAACTTAGCCAAACAATTACTATTTAGAAACATAAATAATCTCAACTAACGCGAGACGAACATTAACCAAAATATTTTCAGAGATAAAGGGAAGCGTGACWGGCYCGAAATTGAAGTGAACTACAACAAAACGAATATAAGAATTTACATATTCAAGAAAAGTCAAAATCTTATGTCAAAGCGTCCTCTAACGAACTTGGCCAAATCTACCATTAATTAACATTAACTACCCATTTGTATGAAAGCTGAAACAGGACTAACTCTTTCGTAACAATACGTTACTTTGCGGTTTTGTATGCTTGACCCTGATTAAATTGTACTGAAGATGATCATGTTGGCGCGTTTTACATTTTTAATCATCCAGTATGAATAATCTTTTCAAAGCAATCTAAAAGTAATCAGTTCAATATCTAGCTAGCCCGTGGATGTCCCGAATCTGGAGTAAGAGACACCACGTGTAATAGCAGTGAGAATTCCACTACTAATTTCTTTCATTCTAATTTTCCCATTTGCTTGTAGAGGAAAACTTCAGAAACCTCTACAGCGTTGCCAAATCGCAACCAGTCCAATATTGCGAAGAAATTGAGTGATCGAATTAATCATTTCTATTCAACTAGCGAGGATTTTGATATAAAACGAATAAATATTCGAAAACTTTCATAATCCATCAGGATTTATTTATACCTTAGAAACGGCCATCAGCATTTTATAAAACATTAATGACATACATTGAAAATAAATTGCTAAACACAACTATATTTGTTATTTATTTTCAGACCTATTAAATGTGCCATTTAGAACAATTTATTACGAGAATGCTAGATTATTTCAAAACTGTTTAAAGATGTTGCAACTTGGAAAAACCCGGATTATTACACCTTTTGTTTATGTAAATTATTTTACATCACATTCCTAAAGCTGACTCGCCTTGTTATGCCGTTATGATTACCACAAATTTAGCTGCAATAAAAAAAATTATGGTATATTAAACCGTTAATAGAAAAATGGTGGAGGCGCTGGAACAGGTTGCATCAATTAATCTAAAATAGCCGCAGTCAAATGTTCTGTTCCGTAAACCTCCTCATTGTGTTGTGGGTAGACGTTTCCGTAATATCTGTTCAGATACGGCATTAACTTTGTTCACTTTAATTGCAGAAGTGCCCTCTATCCATATGAAGTGGCAGGTAGAGTTCGTTAAGGGGTTTCCGGCACGCGCACAGGACGTCGTGCAGCAGCTCCTGCATACGGAGTGCGTCCGGTTTATGCTTGTTCGCGGCATGCGATGTTGCCGTTTAATAGCTCACTTAAGCTTACCAAAATTCCATTTTAGGGTTAAATAAGCCCGTTTTATAAAGAATGCGTCGTTCATTGATACGTTTTTAATTATAAAACAAATTCAGCGATTTAGTGCATAATAGAGAGAAGCTAAGTTTTTAAACTTATGGTACGTGCAATCAAACGGGAAGGATTTTTAATTAACAAATTACTGACTCACAACTGAATTTATAGTAAGCAGAATGAGGGCTTAGGTATGTCAGCAACCAAAGAGCTAAAGATTAACTTTCGTAGTATGAGAAAGTAGCAGAATCATCATCGAAACCTTGATAAGATGTATTAAGATTTATATATTTAAATGAATTTAAATGAACGCCATGTCTATACGTGTGAAGCTTCCTTATAAACTGCGCATATAAAATGTACTAGCGATATTAGTGCTTGAATATAAAAAAAGACAGGTGAACGTATGTGAACCTACAGATTAAGAAACCAAAGCCAAGAACAGTCGGTCTTATCGTTAAATGAATTAAGTTACAAATGTAAAACCCCTAAAATTTCGATTTTATAGAAAAATGCAAGAGAAACTATTCAATAATATAGTAGGATAGAATCATCTAAGATGTAAGTTTTATTTGGAAGAAAGGAACTTTAAGAAAAGCATCTTGTAACTCCGATTCTAAATACCACTTCTTTTATAACTATGCAATTAGCTTTATTCGTTTGATGCTTTTTATGCACTAAGTTGCAATTTTGTTAATAAGCAACTTGTAATAACAGACGAAATATAATTTGAGGTTATTTGCAAATAATAAATTTTGTGATAACATCAGACATGTCATTAGTACACAGCAGGAACAAAAATGATATAAGATTAGACCCTCGCAGAATGCCTGATGTAGGTGTGAACACCTTAGAGAAGAAGTTTTTGTACTTTTGACGTGGATGTGTTACACCTTCCTTCGGGGGTACATTTAGTAAAAATCGGCATTGAGTCATCTAGCGGAATCTTCATGAACTATGGCGGTCTGTAAGTAAGAAGAACTGCATTGTCGGTTACCCAGTCATTTTCTGGCTTTACGAATTCCGACTGCCACGGTTGCTAAGTACAAGAAAGTCCTGCAAAAAGAAATCCAGTGAAACTAAATTACTTTGAATGATTAATCTTTGTCGTATTCATTTTAGCTCAAGGTTAACAATCTCCCTGCTTGAATACCCATTTCTAACGTTTATTATTGTAACCATGCAACTGCATAATGAAGACAGAATAGTAATTTAGAATTTATAGTGGTAGGGTGCCAGGTGCCAGTATGACATCTTTTCTAGAATAAATAGTAATAAGAGAACGAGTTATCTTTTATTTAAATATCAAGCGTCGAGCCCACTTCAGGATCCACATCAACATAAAATGGTCTTTCGAGTCGAATTCAGCTAAAAGTCACTGTATTTTCAAGCATATGTGAGTACATCAAAGCACGAGCGAGCTATACCTACCTCCGGCAAGATGTAGAAATTCATCAACTACGAAAAGCAAGATAATGCTAAATAATTGATCCACAGTAAAAGTTATATCAAGTACATCCGCAACGCAAACGTGGGTTAGTGAAAGCGAAACTGACCAATTTCGGTAAATTTCTAGACGCGTATGTAAGTAAAGACATCCTTAGCGATTTTGACATCATTAATTTAGAAGAGCGATTAAACATTGCACAAAATTTCATTTTCGAATTCGAAAGCATTCAAGACAAGATCGAGTTGACTTCAGACGATGATTGATTAGAAAAACCAATGTGAAGAAAGGACTGAATTTGGAACATTGTGTTCCTTGATTACTAAAGCGAAACGAATATTACGCGAATTTAACGTAAAGTCCTCAGTGTTATTAAGCGAAAGCAGTTTGCATAATCGTAATCGGGCTAGTGATGCATTTGACATGAACGCACATAAAAGTTGCTGGTATAAAATTACGTCCAATCGAGTTGCCAAAATTCTCTGGTTCTTTTGATGGCTAGTTGGAGTTTGCTGACCTATACGAAGCTCTCGTGCACAAGAACAAATGCTTGAATAACATACAGCGCTTTCATTATTTAAGATCGTCACTGCAAGAAACTATTCGGTAGCATGGAAAGCTTTGCGTTGTAGGTACGACAATAAAAGATTACTAATTTTGATATACAATTAATATTTAACGCCGCACCTACAAGCAAAAAATCTTCTAACAAATTGCTCTAAATAATTGATTACGTCTTAAAACATTTACATGCGTTGCTGCAATTAAAGCAACCCACCTGTAAATAGGATGTTCTATAATATACATGATATCAAAACTAGATGCAAACACATTACGCGAATGGGAAATTAAAAGCGCGTGCGGAAACGTGAGACAATAGCAACAGTTCAAGCGGACAAAAAACCAAAATCTAATTTAAAATCAAACACCATTCGTGGGTTTCACGTTAACATATTAGCGTGCCTTGTGTGCAAGAAAGATCACAATATTTACAACTGCTCTGAATTCATCAAACTAAAACTTAAAGAAAAATTCGAAAAAAGCTAGAGAATTAAAAATCTGCACTAACTGTTTAAGACCAGGTCAGCTTTATAAACAGTGTAGACAACTAACATGCAAAAAATTGTACATCTAAGCATCATACATAACTTCATCCCAATTCATGGTAAAACAACCAAAATGCACCGGCTTTTTCAACGCAAGCAGGTAGTAACCCTCATTAGATCGCAAGAAAATTCAACCGCGTTAACAAATCCTCATGCAACTATTTCAAGCATTATCTATTGTTACATGTTTTAGACGCAGATAATAGAACTCACACAGTTAGAGCGTTATTGAACTCGATTCACAAACATCATTAATTTCAGTAAAAATGTACAAGTTAAAGCTAGAAAAAGTGAAATCTCATTTAGTGATTAAAAGCATAGACAACACAAAAATCGTAGTGTACTGAGTTCCGGCTGTTTCCCGTGTGAGTTTTAGCGAAATTGCCAATGTTTCGTTCGCCATTTCAGGCAACATCGTCAGGGCTTGATTTATTCTGAACTGATTGCGTCTGTGCAGGGCCTTGTAGTTAAAGCCTGCGTGCGCGCCTAGGTCCCAGGCGAATGACCTGCCAAGTTGTTTATACGTATTTTGTTTACATGTTTATTAGCAGTTTTCCAGGTATGTGGAAGGGGATAACTTAACCTCTGTTTATGTTATTGGGGTGTTTAAATATGTCTATGGCGTCTCTTATCTTTTGTTGATAATAATACGGTTTTCTGGCAATCACCTTTGTCTCCTAGAAAAGAATCTCATGTCCAGTAATTATGTGATGTTCGGCTACGGTTGATGAATTTTTAAGATGTGTACACAGTTCGTGTTCGTCATTTCGTGTCGACTATTTGTCCCGTTTCTTATATACGTATGTTTTTCAACATGCTCATGGTGCTTCGAAAATCTTGTAGTGATGTGCCTTTTAAGTATCTTAATAATAAGGTCAGTTACACTTTCTACATACGGGATAATGGCTGTGGAATTGGCGGGGAGTTCGGTTACCGAACGTTTTTTGGTAGCTGACGAATGCTTCTGGATTGCTCGTTTGATATCGCGCAGATGAAGGACTGAGTAAAGCAGGCTAGACGCTTCGCTGCTGTGGTCCTTATGTTGTTGTATTGAATTTCGTTTTTTTTTTTATTGTAAGAACAAAATGTACATCTGATMAACGATAAACTAGTAAAGTAGTTTATACTAAGCCAACCCTACAAGGTTGAAGAGCAATTTTTAGGTTGTGAGGCGCATGTAACTTATAACTGCCATTACTTTTGGCTGCCTATTGGCAATTCTGTGGTATTGCCAATAATTGATATTTCTACTGGGAATGGCTTACTCAATTTAAAAGAATTTTCATATGTTATGTTTTCTTATGTTCGATATAGGAAGCATCAGACATATTGTTAATATAGGCGAAACAAAAATTATTACCTACATTATAAAAATGCATGTATATGCTGTGCTGTCTGCACCTCAACCTCAGGATGGTGTAGGATGTTCACCTTTGCTACTGTAATTGTTAACTAGAAACTGTTACTTGTTGAGGACCATTGAGCGGACACTGTCTCGTGGGGAAGATGACCATTATTCACACCCACTATCGTAGTCTCTGGCACAGATTTCCGTTTTCCGGTTGATCGTTGAGTACTAAATACTTTCAAGGCGTCACACATTTTCGTGCTTCTGTTATAAAATCGTAACGGTAATATCAACACTATTTGATGATGTATGGCAATCTACTTTTAATGATGTGGATGACGTAAATCTCCTCCTTACAAAGCCCTGCAACAGCATATGCGTTCCAACTGCTGAAACGTCTTAACAAAAGTGGCGTATTTAACGACATTACATTACTGCCGAAGCGATGGCAACGTGTTTTGGATATGCAAGAGGATTATATTCAACGGCATTATTGAAATTTTTAAAAATATACGTTTCATTTGCTAGCAGTTTTTGTGTGCAGAAATTTTGACATGGCCCTCGTACTATTTTTGTATAGTTATCTGGCTTGGAATCTGCGGGTTGCTCAGTTAAGCTCTAGAGGAATAGATACAGCCCTTTAATTATTTACTTATTTATTTAGCGTGTGGCACTATACAAAATATAAGTTACAAGTAACAATTTAATGTCTAGTTCCTTTGTATAATCTATTGCGCCTGAGACACAAGTGATCCCAGCATATCTTCTGTGGGGACATTCGGTAACGAAATGATGAATATTCTATCTAGCAGCTCTGCAGTCGCACTCTGGTGAAGGTGTCGTTTTCAAATTGTTGTGGGAGTCTCTACAATTTCCATGGCCTGTTCTAATACTATTGAGGATCGGGTTCTGTCAATGCGCGTTGTTCCGCTCTTCATTCCATTCGTTTTTAAGTTGAAAGCTGCTTACATTCAGTTCATTAGCTAATCTTACGGTTGGTGTTAACGTCACGAATGTCTTCATGTTAATTGCTAATTCTCCGAGTGGTGAAGATTATCGGCAAAGGGCTGGTGGGGGCATGTGGCTTAGTAACGGGGAGTTGGAGTTGGCTTCAGTGTGTCAGATATTAGTACCATGATGGTACTGACTATCGAGCTGCAGATCGAAAGCCAGTTGTGTGAGCTATTATGCCACATAGAGGCCAGAGTCACTTCCAAGTTATCTGGGCTTATTATTATTATGCCTTAGTGCTTGGTTATCCCTTAATTATCTGTTTGACATATTATTATTTCTATGGAAACATGGCACTTCCGTTATGTTGGGATTGGGCTCCACAGTTTAAAATAGGTATTTAGCTTGGTCAGGTCATCTGTAAGGTCTTTTTCAATGTTTTCAAAGGAAGGGTCTCTAGTTGCAATAGCCCAGTCACCAGAATATCCAAATATTTACTGACTAAATAGAAGTCGGGCAAGTACTGATTCCTAAGGCAGTCTATTATTCAGCTATTCCCGGAAGAGACTTGCAATTTCCTATCTGTTTCGCATCGGATAGTTCTGAGGAGTTTGTACCGTACGGTGTCATATGCAGACAAAAGATCTATGAAAGCTCCGAACCGTTTTAAGCTTTTTCTGATAGCCCGCTTTTACATATGCTGTAAGAGACGTAACTTGGTCGGTGCTGTTTCTATTGGGACTTGGACTGACAGTAGTATGTTAAGTCCGAGTCTTTCCAAGGCTTATTTTGTAGCTTATCTGGGTCTGCCTGGTTTCAGGATGGCTGTTATTTGAGTTTCTTTAAACTCTTTAGTAGTTGTTCAGTCTCGACTATGTTTGTGAAGAACTTGGGCGGCCGTAATCTCACCCGTTTACTATTGTGTATCATGAAATATGTTATAATCTGGTGCTTTTCCTGCCTTCGTATCTTTGATTGCTTCTTCAATCTCATCTATACTGAAGCGCCAGGGTGGCTTTTTTGTTGTTATCGAGGGCCATACCAGATTTCTTGTAAGAGGTTCCTCCAGCTTGGATTCTGGTGGTGGAGAAGAATCCTTGGCGGCACTGCGCGGCACCGCTGCCGTGTTTTACGGTAGGTTAGGGGGGCGGGATCGATCGGGCGATCCAGTGTGCGGCGGGCACTCGGGCCGGATGGGAGGCCCGCCAGAGATGCCCAGAGCTCGCGCCACCTTGGAGGGAGAGGCCAACAGCCTTTACCAGCCGCGGAGACATCGTCGCCTCAGGCGCAGGTATCCACAACGCCGCTCCCCGCCCACCCCCCAGCTTTCAATGTCAGTCAGTGTCAGCAAACACCGCAACCAACACCAACACGCTTCTTGTATTACTTTTTGACTTTAGAGGCACACAAAACAACACACTTGCAGAGGGAAGCTTTTGGCACCAAGCACTCACGCTACTCGTCTTTTGGATTACTATACGGGCTGCATGTTTAGATTTTTAAGAGGTGTAATGTGTTCACTGGTTCTTGGAGGAAAAGGTTGTGTATGGGTGAAAAGGAAGTGAATTCACTGCTATTTTTGATGAATTATACTGCTTAAGGGCTGATATTAATTTATCTACTGGTCTTTAAAAATGTCACATAAACCACTTTAGTGACACCTTTTTCTACTTTCTACTCTGAGATCATTTTTCTTCTTCTCCAACAATTAGTTACAACGTGCAAAACAAGTTCTCCCAATTGGAACTCACCAAAAGCTTGATAAAGGTTGGCCTTGCAGAAGACCCTTCCTTAGACGTAAAGCAGCTGTAACTTTAGAATTATGTTAAAGTGATTGCTATAACTATTGAGTACATAACTTAAGTTATGTAATAAGTGTTTTTTAACTACCACTACTATACTGTGAATGTGAGTACCATTACTGGATATAATTTCTTATTTTGCTTATGATTAGCACAAAATGCTACTTTTACTAGCCATCATTCTTATATGGCAAACAAACAAGAAGTTTATTCAAGACCCACGTCTCACCTTTTTTCAATAAACTATCAGAAATTATTTTAAAATTTGTTAACGTTTCTTGCTTAATTAAAGCCAGTGGCATTGCCACTACTTCGATGCTTTATAAAATGTTGTGTTCATTAGAGCCTCAACATTTTCGTTATTTCTGGAAGATCTTCGTGCACGAGATTCAGATTTTTAAATAAAATGTCACCATTTATATTCTTTTTTCGAAGATGCATTTGTCCGTTTTAAGCTTTTACTTACATTTGCTCGGAAAAAGTTATAATATCTCAATAATGAAAAGCTACAGTGACATGTAGCTTACTCTATAGCATTATTAAATTTTAATTTTCTAACGTACCGTCTTGAACGTTTTGAGATTCTTCTATTTTTAAGGTGGTTATATACCTGTCTACACATCATGCTAATATACGCGCTTTCTTACAAATTCACGACTAAATATCACTTTATAAACGGCTAATTGTTTTTGAACTACAATTTCGGAAAGCAACGGCTCAAAGCGTATTAATTCATTACACGTAATCACGTATATAATATTGAGAAAAAAATGCTATAGACGACCTCTATACATTCATATACAAATCCAAACCTAGAAAGCTATATGCAACGAGTTCTCTTTTTTCTTTTATACTGAGCTTCCGAATGCGTTTCAAATTCTTCGTTAGAGCATCTAAATAACTTTAAATTCCTATAACGAACTAAATGGAAACTTAACAGAACGTGAGGACGTGTGTAAATGATCATACAGGTGCAAAAGTGTTTTTTTGCGAACAAAAGATTTAAAAGAAAAAACATAAATGACCGATTCAAATAAAATCAATTTGTTTTTCGAGAAATTTCCTGTGATAACAGGTACATGTATATAATACTGAATTGTTGGGTGTCCGATTTTTTATTTATGGTGTTGTTAATCCAGTTGATAGGTCTGGTACATTTCTAAGATTAACCTTGGTTGATGGTTGTTATTTACTATGTAGCTAACACACACCGATCCCTTTTCTTTGTAATATCGCTTTTATGTAATGATATTCTGCTCACCCATTGAGATATTTTATCCCCGAATATGTTATCACAAGTTAGACTATAAATTAAATGGATTTTGATTTCTTTGGTTTTTTTTGATTTTAATTTAGTAAACAAATTTGAACCTTTTTTGATATTGCGTCTGGCTATTTTAGTATTTTCCATATTAAAAGTACTAATTAATTTTGTTAAGCTAATCCGTGATATTTGGTAGTAACCGATATTTTTGCGTTTCAGTAATATTACTATTTTTTTCCTTTAGAAATGAATTTCTCATTTCGTCGACCACATTCCCGTTTCTTCTAGATACCACTCCCTCAAATACAGATGGCGTAACTAGGTTTAATTAGAAGAATATCGGAAACTAATAAGTGTGTCTTACTAAAAATTTACAGATTGTAGCTTCAGGTCAGGTCGGGTCAAATTTAATGATCAATGAATTAACAACATTTGTCTTGTATCGGTGGTATGCACGATCTTTATTTGATAATTTTTATGTTAAAAAATCGAATAAGTCTGAGACCATGTGTTGTTGGCAAAGTAATAGCAGTAATTATATTTGACAAGAATAAGGAGGAGACTTCCGATAACATCGGACATTCTTATACGAACGAGTACGTTAAGTCCGTTAGGTAGAAAGCCTACATTTATGCACAATCAAATACTTTTTTGGGGGTTTATCAAACTATAATGCGTACATTGTTTCTTTCATTTCTTCATTATGCAATTAGTTGCTAGTGCACTTCATAGAATGTTCCGCAGTCTTATATAGCTAAATAAGAAGTTGACATAGTGTTAATGTTAACGTTGAAGAGCGACCAAGACGTTTCAAAGATCAGTTGACCAGTGATTCAGGAAGATCGCTGTGCCGTTCCTTGTAAATGAAATCGTCAGCCGTGGTTATTGGAAAATATGTGTGAGTCGTGTTCCAAAGCAAAGAAAATTGTATGATTGCACCGATACTATTTTTAGAACGGTATAACAGTGATGATTTCTTTGATCGCATTGAAACAGGAAATGGCAAATGAGCTGCAGATTTTGCTCTTTTGCCGCAATATGTGGAATGCTGGCAGAATTAGGCTCTATTTGTAAGTTTATGCCTATCACATTTTGCCCAACAAAGGTGTGCTTTTTTATACAATGCTGACACGCAATGACACTAGAACTATGGTGAAAAATATTTGAAATTAATAAAAAGGTAAAATTTTACTGAATAAATGACGCATAATTTTATACTCCTCTTATGCCATTAAATTGTTTAGGCTCCAACTGCGTGGACAAATTATTTGACACCTCTAACATATGACAAGCAGTAATCGAGGTTATAACTTGATAAATAGTTTTCGTGTAAGAATGAGTGGTTGTTAATGGCCAGATGCACCTTGGGGGTTACGAAACAGCTTTTGTTTATTTGACAGCTCTTGTACACCTGGTGCTCACTGTGTTGAATATACCAACGAACTCTACATTTTTATTGGGTCATATTTAATTCATGCACTACGCATTTCATTATTTACTACTAACCCACTTATAACCCCCTCGAAACATGACCTTTCCACCACATGTTATGTTTCTTTTGGCAGTAAACCTAAAGTGATTAAAGAACTGCTTCAATAATAACGCCGTTGCCCGCGAACAACACCGAATAGACTTTTTATATGCAATAAACGGGTAATTTTATGGACGCAGTTAGTTTAACTTAATTACGTTCATTCGCTACACAGAGCATACTGAAAGATAAGTCGATGGCTCTCAGTTCTCGCAATTAAACTCGCAGTAAGTGCGAAGGGATTAATGAGACTGCTCTCCGAAAGGGATTCCAAAGGGGATTAGAGCTGGATGTACTTCGTTAGGAGACATGACCATTAACACGTCCTGGAGAGATTATGTCGAGAATGTCAAAGAAACATATAAATATAAACACTTAACGATAAAAGGAGAGAATTAGCTTTGCGAAGTTTCCGAGACGCTGGCAGATTACCCCCTTAACACTTTTTTATGTGAAAATCATTTCCTGCGTTGGTGGTACTTTAATTTGGCCTATATACCTAAAGTTTAACTAATCATATAGACACCGTGGCGTCTTCAATATAATCGCTTTATAAAGTAGGTAAGGTGTTAGGCTTCCTCTAATACGTGATCCAATTCGAGTTTCATACTTTTCATTAACAAAAAACTCTCGAAGTTTGAAAATATATTAAGTGATCTTTATTAATCCTATATTATTCATTATTTATGAAAAAACGATGCCGTTAAAATGGCCTCCACTGGACATTCTGCAACAGTTGATTGGTTCAAGGCAATTTTGTATGCCCTTCTTCCCGTAAGTTTTGGAAATTATCTCAGCTATAACTTGACGGATGTTAGTATTAAGTTGCTCCAACGTTGCAAGTTTGTTGACGTACAGCGACTCATAAGAAAATACCTCGAGAAAATCAAGCAGCGTTAAATCGTATGAGCTTGGGGTCAGTCATATGACATAATGCGAGCTCTGAATATTTCACGCAAACCATGTAACGTTGCATGGGATGTGTGGTAAGTGGCGCCGTCTTGATGGAACCATAATATGTCTTCCACATCAATATCCTTGATGTCATGCTAAAAATAGTCTGTTACCATGCGCTTATACTACCCTCATCGTTTGACTGTTTTTATTACGCGGCCTAACCCACTGATCTCTAAATAACTGGATGTAGCATAAGTCATTCAAAACTGTGATAAGTAGCCACCATGTCGCTGGTATTCGTACTATCAATTTAACGGCGCGTTCAAATTTTAGGTTAGATCCTTAACTATATAATATGGTTATGAGTAAACGTAACATCCAGTTTGTACGGTATATGTTTCTTACTCAAATACTACAGCAATCATCTTTTGGAAATCTGCAGACAGATGATGAGTTCACGATTTTAACCGTCAATCATTAACGTTATATTTACCGCAGAAGCGAACCTTTGTCAAAATTTTAGAACAAGGACCAGCGGCTAGCCGCTAAAGTGGCTTAAACCTATCACAAATAATTTACATGCATTTTGGTATGTAAGCGACATCCAGTTATTTAGAGATCAGTGGCCTAACCACAATGCGCACCACACAGTTCAGTCAATCAGAGTACTGCATTAAAAAACGAAGTTAATTATCGAGATGGGTAAATTTTATGGTGTTTTAGTGAAAAAAGCTAGGTCCGTGTCAAGTTGTCGTGTCAATCAATTTGACATTTGACTAAACAAAATACGCTTTTATTTTTAAGTGTTTGACAAATTTAGTAAAAAAAACGCTAGGTAGTGCCTCGTGTTAAGAGTATAAATTTTGAATAAGTTTAGCACATTGTGACACATTTTTTTCACTGGTTAAACGTTTCATTTCAAGTTATAAAATTATAATAATAACCATTCAGTTTATCGTTATAAGTATAAAGTTACCGTGATGTCATAACAACACTAATCGTAATATAACAATTAAGAAGCTATGTACTACCGCACATTTATTTATTTGTCGGCTCCAAGCGACCTAAAATTTTGCCTAATCAGTACTCAAAAAGATTTGAAAGGTATATGTGAAACAGTAATTAATTTTAAAAATAGAACACTTAACCTATTCCGTGTTTTAAGCGGTCAGGGCATATTGAAAGTTTTTATTACATATTCCTATGTCACGTCATCCTATTGCATGTTCATTATGTGTTTCACTCTGAATAAGATGATAAAAAATGTGGAAAATCTTACACTTGTATGTTGACGCCATCTACCAATAAGATTCGGAACCTCTATCTAAGAAGGCCTTTTTTGTAGCATGGCATTGGGTTTATCCGTAGTTTCAACCTAATGTTTAGTGTTTCATATTTGTGTCATTATTGACAGCTGTCTTGTTTACAGCGTTATTTTTAATGGAAGATTCTAGCTTTTGAGTTTTTTTACTACCTCACTTTTTACTTATCCTCCGTTAAGTTTAAAATTATTAACGGTTTAAAACCATTGACGCTTCATCCATGACATCAGGCTATTGCCGACTGTAAATATAGCTCCATCTTTGTTTGTTTTATTCTGATTTGCGCGACATACTTGTTTATTTTTGACTGACATATTGGGACGTTGACGACTGCTGTTGTGACACATATATTGACATCAATCGTAATAATTAGTGGCATTGCTAAAAATGCCAAAAAACGAGCAGCCGATGCAAAGAACATGTTTCTCTCTGATAGAAAATTTTAAACGAGAGAGAGTTAACGACGGTCTGTTATTAAGTTTAACTGACATGAGATAAGTAAGTTCATTATAATACACTATACAGGATTTCTATAAACGAATCAAGCATTCAGACACTTATGGAAATTATCGATTAAATCAATTTGCCACCTCTTTGGAAAGTGAATACAATTATTGATTTTGACACATACTTGTCATCTGTCGAGTGTCGAATTATTTGATATATTTAATATGAGAAAACTCGTGGTAGTGCGGATTTTCAACGCTATAATGTGGTGTTTTGTAGTATAATTAACTTTAAGGTTATATAGAAAGCTCAGATTTCGGAGCTGTAATGTGTATAAGTTTTAGGTTATGTATTGTGGGTTATCACTACAGTAAGTTCGTTTATGCTTTTAGTCTGCTGCAATGGTAAAATTCAGAGCTAAGAGCTATGCTCAGTGGCATGTGGTAGTGACGTTAGCTGCACTACCAGGTATTCTAAGCTTAACCTAGAAATTGTGATGGTGCAGTGCTAGTTATAAAAGAAGTACAAACATAAGAATAGGAAAAAAGAGTAAGACTGACTGCGTAGGCTTTCAAATTTGGGAAAAATAATTAAATTTATAAAGCCATGTGTGAAAGTCGATGACCGCAAAAACGCGATTATGACGGACGTAGTTTTATATATTAAAGTTAAGTGCATTTTCGTACAAGAAAATTATTTTTATTACCTACTTTTGAAATGAAAATAGAACCGTAAATTGGTGGAAAATTTATAAAACTGTCAATTTCGTGGCTATAACTTGATTAGCTTCCTTTAATGCTGTATATTGTGCTTATTGTAGCTTGGAAGCAGTTACGAAAAGGCGGCACAAAGAAGTCGGAAATCAGCGCCGCCCGCGCTGCATGAATCATTTATAGAAGCCCTGCATTAAAGCATAATATATTCACAAGATATAGACTTTTAAAATGCAAATAATATTTCAAACTGTTATAGCACATAGCTATAAGTACTGGTGCACTTAATTTAGGATTTTCTACTGTTATTAAATAACAGTTGACACTGACAAATTTTGTCAATTGCCAAAGCTGAAAAACTGGAAAAGTTGTCGCAGGAGAAAGAAAATTACCATCACTACAGACACTATTCCTTATACTGTTTACGATATGTAAAAAAACGGTGGGTTTTGTTGTTTTTGTTTTCTTTTTCTCCTATAAGCTGTGCCTTTTCTAGACGGAGCTATTATAAAGGATATGTTTTGAATATAATTGTTTTAATGATGGATCTACAAAATACAATGTTTATATAAATGATTCATGCAACGTAAGCGGCGTTAATTTCTAAATTCTTTGTGCCGCGTTTTTGTAACTACTGTCAAGCTACAATATGCACGGCAATAGTACTGAAAGTTGCAGATCAAGTTACAATCACGAAGTTAGTGATATTATAAAGATTTTCCAACAATTTACGGTTCTATTTTTCTCTCAAAGGTAAGAAATTACAATAATTATTGATATACATATTAGGTTTATGATAACCTATACAATATACACTCTTGCACGGTGGAAACCTTGTGTAGTGCAGCTAACGTTACTACCACTTAGTTTGTGATTTTTACCAGCGCGGTAGGCTAAAAACATCAATTATTTAACAGCTTTACTGTAGCCATCACCTCACAAATACGATACATATCCTAAAAGTTATACAAAACCGTGTCATTCCACAGCTCCGAAATGTGAGCTTTCTGCAACCTTAAAGTTGATTATCCCTCAAAACATTACAGAATATGTTGAATATATACACTCCCACGCTTTTTCCCATATTAAAATATATCAAATAATTAAAAATCGACAGATGACAATTACATATCAAGGCAATAGTTGTGTCACCTTTCTGAGAGGCGGTAAACTGCTTTAATCGATAATTTCCATGAGCGCCCTGGATGTACGAATGATTTATGGAAACCCTGTACTAAATTCATCAGTGTTAGAATGTAATTCAGCAACAACTTACTTCCTTTAAGTTATCTTAGGGCGATGACGTGTTTACGGTTCTATACTCAGCTGGGTACACTTACTTATCTTTTTAAGTTGAAAATGTCTTTGACCCTGCTGAAGGGTGTCGGGGCCGACCACACTCTTCACTCTACCTTTAGTACGCCACAGTGCTAACACATTGCGGTCTATTTACACTACAGAGTAGTGTGTAAAATGCCCTCCACGTATTCTCCCTAAAACAGGCGTACTAAATAACCTTCCGGTTTAGCAATAAATAACAAGACGACACTGCGAAACGAACTTCCCGAAACGCAAAGCTGCAAACTAGAGGCCTATAGTTTGAAGAAGCCGAGAAAGTCCGTTTTTGTATACGAACAAGACATTGCAGGACGCCATTCAATTAGTGGCGCGTTTGTTACGCTGTAGCTTACTGTAAATCAAAAGTCAGCGCAACGAGGCGCGACATGGATGACAAATTGCTGCCATCCACGCTGAAGATCTTCCAATTACCGCCTGACGCTGGTTATGAACGGGGTAGCGGAAATTCAAAAGTTTAATATGCGCTCCTGAAATAAAATTGCGAGAGAAACAACATGCATTATTATATATGATACGACGTGTGAGCCTGGAATGAGGAATGAGTTTCAGAAGAAAGATTTCATTTATTTTAGCTCTGAGGTCTGGGCCTGCTGCTTTCAGCCGGTGCAAGGGCAAGTCCTCTAATTTTGTGTTAAAATTAACTGTTTGTTCAGGGTGTCCCACGTTTGTTGTAATTGCAGGTTATTTCTGTAACTATTCATGCAGTGTGCAGGTTACTGTCTTACTTTTTTGTTTGAGTTGATCTCCACCAGCGCCATTTTTGTATTGTCTTTTGTTTTAAAGCTATATCCAAGTTTTGAATAGGTATATATAATGTAAGTAAGAATTTAAATGGCAATTCCATCGGTCAGCATTATTACATTGACATGATGACAAAACCACTTAGCTGCCATTATGGAATCTGATGAGCTATAATGATAGCGAAATACATCTATCTGCAGTTGGTTGCGGTGCAAACAGCACAGCATAGACATGCATTTTCATAATGTAAGGCTTCTTCAGCTCTCAATATCTCGCTTGGGTATATAGAAAACAAATTGTGAAGATATTCTTTTATTGATATTTTTACTTTGAAACCAGTGGCGAATTTTTTTAGTGGGTCATCTTTTTTTAGATATAACACAAACTTGTGTTGTATACTTTTTTAATGGAAACCCCAGTTGGCTTTATTGTGGTTGAAAAAGCCTTATAATTAAGAAAATATACACCGCGCAGCATCAGGTTTATTTTTAGTAATTATCGTATCATTCCAATTTTCTTAGTAATTTAATGATACTTAACGTTTCCTTATCAAAATTTATGTAAATAATGTGAGGCTATACAATACATAGATACTTGTCTCCAAATAAACAATGATTTGCATTAGTTACCTTCATAGCAAAAGAACTGCATGAGTGCCTTTAAGAGTCTTATGTGCGTGTATTCAAATAGGCATATATTCTTTTTAATGGATTAAACTCTTTTCTTAACAGTATACATTTGTCGTGTTTTCTTGTTCCATAGCCTCCTGGATGTAAACGTAAAATCTGAATAAAATATTTAAGAGAATAAAAAATAAACCTAACAATGTATACATTTATCAGAAAAAAAAACAGGTCTTTGTAGCCATAGCAAGGCCAATTACGCTTTTCAATTTAAGAAAATGCCAATTTGTGTTACATTGCAAAAATGTGACCCCCTAAAAATTCTGAGTAAACCACTTGATTAAATATAAAAATTTCTACGGAAAACGTCTCTACAGATTTTTTAATTCTGCATTCCTAAGCAAGATATTGTGAACTGAAGGAATGTGAGGTTATTTAAAAGTTGGCCATAGCTTCAAAATAAAAGACAGTAAGAACAGTATGATAAATGATTAGGTGGGCGCCTAATATGCTGAATCGTATGTAACATTACGATGCACACTGATACACTTCCACTTAAAACACTAGTAATTATCTACATAATGTTATATGTTATTTGACAAGAAAATATGATTGCAGTAATAGATTGCTTTAGACCTTTAGAGTATTGTGCCGTTTTTAGCTTTTCTGTCATTTCAGCGCTGCCACAGTTAGAAACGACTAAAACACATTTTATAACTTTTCATAAAGTGGCAATGCTGCTAAATTACTTACATAAAAATCAACGCTCTCCTTCTCATTTTCCGTTTTTTGTGATGTTTTTATGAGTAAATATAGCGGTACCTAATAAGTGCAGCAAGGAATATGTTGTTCATATTTTGTGTCAAAATAAAAATTAACGTTAGACCTTCTTAAAGTTAGATCGTGTAAGCTTTCGCAGCCAAAGCCAGATTGAAAGCTGAATATGACTCAACTTAAGGCAAGAAAACGTCCGAGCTGATCCAAATCCTTAGAATTCCTAAACCGACCAAAAAGACCAAGATTTCAAACGTTTTAGTTTTTCCAGTTCCTCCAAAAGTAATTTCCAAGATAAAAAAATAGGCCCGCACGTAATAAGCTAAAGCTGAATCCTTGACAGTCTTATACTTACGAGCCTGAAACTGCATCGCATAACGCCACAATAGTAGTCGATATCTTACTGCAGAAGTAAATAGRAAAATGGKGCCACTTAGTCCTATTTTTCGAAACCTTGGCTAAATACAAGAAAAATAATGAAAACCCGTATTAATAAAATTATTGTAAGAAATCGGGTACCTCCTTAGTAACAATTTAATTGCTTATAAACTAAAACATCTAAATATAGATATTGATGTTTATTTTGTGGAGTCCTTTTATGTTAATTTTTCTTATTGTATTTATTTGTAGGTTCTGGCTCCTTTTTTTATAAATTAAAGACACTTTTTTCTAATAATATAACGTTTTGGCCTATAATTTAGGTCTTTGTCGAATATTTTTGTTCTGTAGATTGACAAATTATTATGAAAATCAATATGACATTTACAATTTTGATATTAATATAAAATGTACCTTCAAGTTTGTTCCTTTGCTATTATTGTGGATGGTAAATGTGACGGTGAATAATACCTACTACACCGTCATTTAAACACACCCTCTCAAGTGTCTTTAATTTATAAAAAAAGGAGCCAGAACCTACAAATAAATGCAATAAGAAAAATAAAACATCTAAGTAATGCTAATTAATGTAAACCTTACCAGTTCGTATACCCGTTTATGCAAACACATGTGCATTGTATCATTAATAAAGGACTACACTAGCTACACCAACGCCAATTGTACAAGCATTACAATACCTAGTTACTTGTAGTGGTTTATTGACCTGCAAATCGTTACAATCGTCGAGGGATGCGAATCTCGCCACGGTTACAGCGAAGTGATCTAAATTAGCTTGTGAGGTTTCCTGATGTCCGTTATGTAGCTAATTACTGTTTGTTTGGTGTACCAAATGATTGGATGGATTTCGTTATAATTAACATGTAAATATAAACGAGTTCTTAATATTAGCATATAGTGACATCGCTATACGCTAATGTACAAAATAAGTGTTTTTAAGCATAGGTAGTCTACATTGCAATACGGTTATTCGGACTATGAAACTAACGGCTTTTAAATGATTTTGATGGCTTATATCGTACGTGCTATTGTCAGCGCTATAGTGAATAGGAAGACCTTTTTTACGTCTCTTTCATCATTAGGTACGTTAACTTTAATCTCAGTCGTCTCCTTACCAACCATGTTTTTGGGATCTATGTCCAAATATATTTATAGTGCTATTATACTAATGTCTAGACCATGACCAAGTACTCGCCGGTACTTTCAATCTTAAAGTATAATTTCTAATGTGGTTCTGAAGAGCGCCAGCCCGCAGTATCTTTCTCACGCATCTATATATAAAGCTTGTATGTGGATCATAAATGAGTCACATTTTTCATTGCTGTTTAGTTTGCTTCTCATTTCTTCTTCTGCTTACCTTCCCGTCGTTCAAACACTTTTCAAACATGTACTTATACTCTGCATTTGCTTGCAAATTCCCTTACCACCGGGAACATAAACGTCACACCATTCATTAGCTTCCGCCCTCTTTTCTACTTATATATTGAACTTAGAAATTATGAAAACTGAAGGTTTGGGTTATAGACCGGCGAATAGTGACAGATTTAGATGACGCATTTTCGTATGCAAGCCTCGAAGAGGGTTGAAGGGTACATTGGTATAGAGTAAAATGAAGGTAAATTTATGAGAGGCCCCTGAGGATAACACATGGAAAATTCGATTTTCCTTAACACATGTAAAAATATCTCTTGCCCACATTTTCACGCAAGCCGTATGCTTGAGTGTTGGAGGTGGCTAAATGATTGAAATAAGGGCGTAATCTTGATGGGAAAAATCCAAATTTTGACCAATTTTTCCACACAAGCCCATCGAATGTATGAACACGTACATTGTCACTAGTCCGAAAAATCGATTGGCTTGAGGGCACAAACGGATATGATTTCCTCAACAAATAAGGAGTTCTTCCTTTTGGTAAATTTGCATTGCCCTTCCTTTTCTAGAACAACAGTACAAGTAAATAAAACATCTGCTATCCTGCCTACTATCCATATCACCAAGGTAATCGCATCCAGTTTAAACTCAGCACATTCCTTAATCGAGGTGTCTCGGGGTTACCGTAATCCGCAAGAACCATCTCCTATCTCCCATCGCTGTCAAAGATTAATTGGTTTTACAACTTAGCTGGATGCGGGTTAGTGACACACACACACACACACACACACACATACGCGTAAAACGAACCTTAAGGCGACCTCGTTTTTTACATAACAAAGTGGCSACCTATGCATTCTGGCGACAATCAACAAAATTATGCTTATTGCSACCGGTCSTTGGAAGATTGTAAATATCAGTTTTATACACAAACGCCGGTCGCCGTAGTTAGTGTGTAAGCTAAAATAGTTTTTTCACTCGTAGATGGCATGAAACGAACATTAACGCAGAAACCTGTAGGTACCTTATCTAATGTAATTTATAACATCTAACAAAATGTTTATGGTACACACCTAACTACATGATTATAAATAATATTGTAATGTCATAATGCCTATGCATAGACATTTTAAACGTTACAATTTAGGTAATTGCAGTTGGTCAAGAAATTGTATACCAACGAGAATAAAAATAATCCGAATTACATATTACATAGTGTGAAAAAAAGAAAGAAGGAATTGAATACAATATGCAGCAAGGTAATATTATATGTTCCATGGCTAATGAAAAATTAATGTACCTTCATGTGTTTCTTTTGTAAAAACATTTCTTACATATTGTCGGTCGTCACAATCACGTGTGTATGAATACTTATGTCCTCTTTTCCTTTCGAAGGCACTGTTGCAATAAGAAAAGACCCAAAGTTTAATAAGCTGATGGTTAACTGGTTTTATTATAAAAATGTAGCAATATTTGGAAATATTTTTCCAATTCGTAGGCAAATAATACGATAATATGCACATAAATTTTTAGAATGATTTGAAGAGTATATCATATATTGAAACCACTGCAATTTGTACAAAATTATTTGAGTGCGGTTCAGTTCATTTTAATAAAATAATATTGCCATTAACTAAATATAAAATATTACTGAGAAGTTCCTTAAGCGTTGTCTTTATGCCTAAGGCTTTAGCTTAAAATATTGCGATTGAGGTAAAACCTGCTAATATCTTCTGCACCATGGTATTTATCATACACATATCATACACATATCAGTATTTTAACTTTTAAGCATATACATGGTAACATAATATTTACAATCATATACCTTAAGAATTTTTTTAAAAACCAATACCGATAGAGACCCCTTCAAGTTTAACAACAAGCAGCGGATATGTCTTTGTTATTTACATGCATATACAAACTAGTCTGTAATAATGCTTTTAAGTAAAATCCAACACTATTGTCGTACGTTATTTTTAAGTAACTTTAAATTGGTTTAAGCTTAAATTAGACAATGAATCTTTTTCCCGAAATTGTAGAATAAGACATCCAAGTCTAAGGCTACAATACTCATTGTCCTCCTCAATTGGATAAATCATTAATAATACGAAATATTTGTGTCCTCATTCAAATACAGTTTTATGGCCAACTGCATTTACGAAAATGCAGTTTATTATTTTAAAAAGCAAATTGTTACTTTTATTATACAACGTTTTTATTGTAGAACATCCTTGATAAGTTTGATAATGGGCGTGGGGCGTGGATTATGTGGATTATGCCGAAGTAGCACAAGTGGCGAGCGTTAGGGGTGGATGCGCGGCGCAGGACGCCACGCTTCGGCAGTATTTCCAGTCTAGCTCCTAATCCACTTCGCGCCCATTATAAAACTTAGCAAGGCTGTTCTATACAATATTAGCTATTTTCAGAAAAAAATCGAAATGGTCTAACTTTGTGAAATTCAAGGAAAAAATTAAATCGAATTTTTTTAAGGTAAAACATTTTTTTTGTTTCCAAAGATACAATTAAAAAGCTCATTAAATGAAGTAACAAATCCAGTGGTTTAATTATTTTAATCTATAATTTTAGGACTTGCTAATCGGCTTTGAGGGACCTACTTGCATACCCACCGGTTGATCAAAATTTCAGTCCCTTAACTTCTTAACCAATCATTATATTACAAAAATATTTGGTACACGTATCAAGGGCTAGTATAGGTAGAACATACTTAAATATTACTAAAATCGGAAACATACAGTTTTTTTACCTGTCCGCTTCGCGTGGAATGCCCCATATTTCGAAAACGAAGCTCTCCAACCGAACAAAGAATTAGATTTATATGGGACAAAACAAAAATGTTTTGAAAAATGAATTGTGTGATAAATGTAATACAAGTATGAAATACGTGTAATAGCGTAATGTTATAATTGCAATAGTACTGGCAGTTCTGGCTGTGAGAGAAGTAACAGTCGATCTGTTCGACTGAATCAGCTGATCGCTAAGCGGCAGCGAAAAGCTTAGTATTTTAATATTTTCGCCTCTATGAAGGATTAAACGTTATTTCAGCGTTAGCCCTGAGCATCTGTCGTACACCTGATACGTTTTGTTTTTCTTTCTTTTGGTTTATATATAGTAATAGATAACTGAGATTGAATTAACAACGCGCTTACTTAAAAATATTCTCGG
This sequence comes from Rhyzopertha dominica, assembly GCA_025024175.1. Classification (NCBI taxonomy): domain Eukaryota; kingdom Metazoa; phylum Arthropoda; class Insecta; order Coleoptera; family Bostrichidae; genus Rhyzopertha; species Rhyzopertha dominica. The sequence continues at coordinate 16,826,078 of QCXZ01000003.1, forward strand.
GCCTTTCATCAAACTTTTCTTTCTCGTATCCTTCCCTAATAGGTGCGCTGATTTTAGGACTATAATCAGAAATAATGTATATTAAACTCCTGATTTTATCCAGATAAATAAATAAACAGCAATGTTTATTCTACGATAATTTCTAAGAGCTTTATAAGTTCAAGTCATTAAATGTCTAGAGAATTGACTACAATCAATCTTGACGATAATTTGATAATAAACAATTTAAAAGCAATACGAATAGGTATAGCTTGTAGCAAGTATTATTTAATAATAAAAATGTTATATCTATACCTACCTAAAGCAAAGTAAAATTTTCTTGGACTATGTCGTTCACCAGCAGTTTCGTTTAATTGCTTACTACCTATACGTATTTAGTTGGCACACTTGCTTACCCTATGATTTTAACCATTACAGCTATAATTTTACTGCATTTTAAATAGGTATATCTTATGCTCTAGTCGTATATCCTCTGCATCAGCTATGAAGACGGCACACTACATTTGGGATTGTTGTACAAACTATGGTAACATCATGACAGTATGTGTCGGTCTATCGGTCGTAGAAAAGATGTGTGCGTGAACTCGTATGTTACATTTATCTGTCGTTAGCACTATCGCAAGCAATGCAAATATTCATACTTGTATTAAGACTTCTTTCCAACAAAGTTTGCCGATTTAAGATTGACGTGATATGATCTTCACATGTAAGAAACCCCAGCAGCCAAGTATGCAGAGCATCAGATTACGACTATACTAGTATTTAAAAGAAGAGCGGCTTTTCTTTTTAATAAACAAAATCAATGTAAGACGAATTCTTAAAAATTTAGATTATCTGTTTGCTTAAACTTTTTTATACAGAGGTGGTTTAATAAGGAATGTTTGTTTGCAGTTTAGATTTTTGAAGTAAGACAGTGTTTAAAATGAAAATATAATGATCGATGTAAGTAGATACATTTTATTGTTTGTGTATAATATTGCTTGTATTATCTATAGGTACATTGGCAATTGCCTTCAGTTTTAAATTTAGTCATAGGTGCTGCTACTCTGTCTCGTGTAGTTTGAAGGGGTAGGCCCCAATGATCAGATTAGGACTACTAAAATATAACGATACATTTTGATAATTATTGTTAATTAATTTGTTAAATTTAGATAAATACCGGTAAGTACAAATAATATTTTATCAATAGTTTAAAATTAAATTAAAATATGCGCTTGTTCGCACAGAGCAAAAAATTGGTATGAATGTTCGGAACACCATTTTAAATGAATGCTGAAAAGTCCCCATCGAACCGGTACCTGGAAAAAATTTTATTCAAGGTCAAAGGTTCGCAAAAATTGGGTTTTCCCGTTTTATAGCAAAACAGTAAGTTTTATCATAAAATTAGGTCAGATAAAAATTGTAGATCATATAGATAATTAGTAGGCCTGTTAAACGGTCTATCGTGATCCTGTTTAATGTTTAAAACTATAGAATAGGTAATAAAAAATAATAGTATTGGGAATAACGAAAACGGTATAAATAAAAAAAAAGCTGGGGAAATTATTTGTCAGATTTATAATTGTCTAATACTTCTGCTTCCTCTGCTTCTTGTTCTTTTCCTCCTTCATCTTCTTCTTGTTCTTCTTGCTGGGTGCAAGTAAGTTCTCAATAGCAATGCATCACATGTCTCCTCGTTGGTATCAAATGAATTCTCTTCTGTTGGTGATTCAACATTGAAGCACGACTGGCCTTGACAACAGTAGTACGTGCAAAAGAACAAAACAATCCAACATTTTTGTAGTCGCATTTAGCACTACATCCCTTTTTACAGTTGCAGAAAATTATTTTGAAGAGTTTATGAGGCCCAGGTGGGAGTAAAGTGTCTGGACTGGTTCCAATGTATTGTCGATCATCTTCCAACCACAGTCTTTGGATCTAGTTGATAACCAAACCACACTTGAATTCGATAATGTAATATTTATTTATTAATATTTATTGATTATTAAGAAACCGAATAAAATAACATACAACGCTAATTAAATGCTTCTTCCACAATCTTTGGAAAAAGTGTTACAAATAGAACATTCTAAATTTCAATAGATGTCTCCAATTTTTTATAACAGATTAGTAGTCAAATATGGCTAACAGATTTGCAGGTACCTACTAAAAAAAGTGTGTTTTATAAGATTTATTAAATTGCTTGTACGCAGCATCTGGTATAACGTTTAAATCCTTGAGTGAAATAGTACATAAAATCAAATATTTTTATTCAGTTCTATTAGCTACAGCTAAAGATGCATATGTGAAATGTGTATGTTGCCTACCTACAAGTCTTTTGCTTTTTGTGTCGTTTGTTGATTAGCGTTTTAAGTACCTAATATGATTATCTACAAAATACGGTAATATTAACTGTCCGTTAAAAACTTATTTGAACCAGATATAACAAAAGCCGAAATGTATATAATTATGAATTTAGCTGATTGATATTTTTATCGGGGATATGTTCTTAGAAAAGTTGAAGTCAATTAACCTAACAACATGTTAACTAAATGAAAAAAAATTACTGCATATCTGTTGGTGATTTTCATGCCATAGTGAAAATGCATAATATACATAATATACAGTGATGATCTAGTCATATTTCTTGGATAGCTTCTGTGGAAAAAAACATCTACTGTAAATTTCTAATTGAATAAATGTTGAGGAAGAGCCAGGCTGGAGCCGAAACGTCCATGTCGTAAACTAATTGTTTCTTTCTAAGAACTATACCTAAGAAAAAACAATCAGCTCACAAAAATGGTTCAATAATGATTGTAATACTATAAATTTTAGTTAGCAATTTTCATTATATTACTAACATTTTGGTTATTAACGGGCTAATAACTGTAGTAATTATCATTATTTTTCCAGATGTAAGTAAGTATATTCACTAAAATGGAAACAGATATTCCATACGAATAGATTATACCTATGCGGCAAGAAAAAACGAAAAAAATATTTTGAAACATAAATTGTTACAAAAATGTAATAGAATTGTGAAATTCTTAATAGCGTAGTAGATGTACTTGAAATATAATAGATTAATAATTATAATAAAACTGGCAACTCTATACTGGAACGCGGGGTGCGCCTGCTTTCGAACTTCCGACTTCAAAGCTGATGTCATACTTGAGGAATCTATTGACGACTGGTGGCCGATGGTGGCACGGTATTGCGCACAGTTGCCAAAAATGCAATAATTAATATACAAGTAGTGTTATTATTCTTAGACCTCAAAGGCAACCATTAAAAGATAACTTGATTTCAGTGCGTATAGGATAAGGATTCAGCTTATTGAGAGATTTGACAAGTCGGATATACTGCAAACGAATAGTGTTAAAGAAAAAATTGTTGATTTCTCGCATTTTCCTATGTTTTGTTATGTTCTAAGAATTATCAGCATCTCTCTGTTATTCAACTTTATTAGTAATACATAAGTGTTTGCTGCTTATTGCTGAACGCTTTAACCTTGGTAATAGGATTTGGTTGTAAAATAATTGAAATTTCATTTTTTCTATATATACCTCTCCGTATGTTTACACCGCTTCAAGTCTTAACTGGACCTGAAAAATAACTGTATTTATGTCAAAAAAGAAATTGAACTGAACCGAGAAATATATTGCTTCTATGACAAAAGTGAATGTTCAAAACATACTCTTCCATCTCTATTTCAGTTACAGTTTGCTTTTCTTTATTTGTAGTGGGAAATACTTTTTTGATATAAATAAATTAAAATGTTTAAAAATTGATCATCTGAACGGAACCGTAAACGGAAAAGGAAAAAAACGTTATTTATATCGAAACTAAAAAATGAAGTTCGAATCCCTGTTCCAGACAAAAACATTTTTATCGTTAAGTTATACTTGCTATCGGTCTTTCTTTTAAAGCAGAATATAATCAAGTATCTATATATACGGTAGATACACATGAATTAGTAGACGCAAAGCATAGTAATAATAAAAGAAAATCTTTTTATCGTTACTGCTTATGGATACAAATGTATTTTTGGTAAAGTTCGCTAGTTGTTGCTTGTATTATCTATCATCTACATACTACACAAATATCGCAACGATAGGACTTTTTATTACAAAGAAAAGGCAAAATAATTATTGCTTGGGTCTTGTCTTGATTAGCCTTCATATCAGCAGATATTTTACAGATTATCGCAACTTCTTTGATGAAGTATAAAATAGACATCCGAATTCATACACACATCTTTGTGCAGACCAACAGACCGGTACACGCCATGATGGCGATGCCCATTACATGCTGGATTTTTAGAGTGGAGGCCTGGAATTACAAAGTATAGTTAATTTGGCATTAATCTTAAAATTTAAGGCTAAGTGCAAGTTAACACTAATTAACCACGGTTAATGAATAGTGTAGGTACCTAATGTACAACTTAGATCAATAAAGTTTCTTTGCTGCCACGCCAGTTTTACTATTCACTAATTACTAGTTCAAAATCAGCTTGTTCTAGATGGTTTGAAATTACTTATTTTGTATATATTCGTCGACATCATAGACAAAGCTTTTTCTGTGTGACTATAAAATAATTTAAGCTTTGAAATGTTCGATTATTATGCTGTACATTGTAACGAAATATTTTTACCATTTTTTTTTCTTTAAATGAATACGTATTACTGGTTAGCATATCTTAATTTGTTATTGAGGTAATAATGGTAATAGTTAAGATGGAAGTGACATACAGCATAATAGTATGTATCACTTTGGGAACTGGTAGGTACACATGTTATGATGGGTCACATTTTTAGAGAAACAACCTAGGGAAGATTGTACCAAGATCTTAAAACGATTTTTCTATTTTCTTCTAGATGTGCTTCATAGGTAATGTATAGGTAATACATATTTGTTTATAACTTTATAATTTACGATGAAGATAGAAAAAAGTGCGTTTAATGGCGAAAAGTGCTGAGAAAGAGATTGAGTGAATTCGTTTATTAAGTAAGTGGTTAATATATCTAGGGGCTTGTCAACAAGACAGAAAGTAAATTCAAGGTAGGTAGACGTAGCCAAATTGTTAGTGCTTTTCGTTATCGTCCTAATAAAAGAGAAATGCGACATTGGTAAATCATTCATATACACATTTTCGATGACCGATAAACCGTTACGCAACTGATAGTGCATCGGCATGGCAACAAAGCGTCTGTCTAATATAACACGTTAGATACTTCTTAGTTCTTAAGACTTAGTTACATACTTCGTTCCATGGTACACCAGGCGTCAGGCATCACGCTGTGGTCAATCTGTGAGTTGTGAGTTTAAAGTGATTACTTTCGTTTCATTACGGAGAGGAGGTGAGTGTGACAATGCTAAATAAGTAAGAGGTTTGTAGAACTGCTACCTATTTCTTTTTTAACATAAATAAAGTTATTTTTCAGGTCCAGTTACGACTTGAAGCGGTATAAACATACGGAGAGGTATATACAGAAAAAATGAAATTTCGATTATTTTACAACCAAATCCTATTACCAAGGTTAAAGTGTTCAGCAATAAGCAGCAAACACTTATGTATTACTAATAAAGTGGAATAACAGATAGATGCTGATAATTCTTAGAACATAACAAAACATAGGAAAATGCGAGAAATCAACAATTTTTTCTTTAACACTATTCGTTTGCAGTATATCCATGTGGCTGAAGACAGCAACGAATTCAGAAACGAAAAACGAAATATTACAGTGGACCAGACAAATATTGCATTTAAGGGACTAGCAGTAGGGTTACGCGACAGGTACAGCTATTTTTGATTAGGTACTGCGTATAAGCATGTTATGGTCACATTTCTATGCCTCGTATAAAAAACAACCAGGAAAAAAACACCCCAACCCAAAACAATCAAACAAATGACTACCCTGTCTTCGCCGATATCAAGAGCCGTTACAACGTTTATATTATGTAGCTACATTTACAACAATTAAAATTGTATAATTTATAAAATATTGGCATTCGGCGATGAAAAACGGCCGTTTAAAATTTAAAGCAATATCTACGTAAGTTTAAGATCAAGCTGTTACACCTCCAGATTTAGTACGTAATAACGAAAAACATCTTGGCAACCGTACCAACCCTTGTTACACATTCATTCTTAGTAATAATTAATAATAAAAAATTAGTAATAAACAAATTTAGGGGAGACCAGGTCGCTTCCACCCCCTGAAGAATTTAAAAATTCGTAGCTCCCGCACCAAGCTTTGTTACACTTTCATACTCAGTAGGTTATTAGGTAGTCATGAGAAAAGCAATATTTCAAAATATAAACAAATTCGTTAGGGGAGACCAGGTCGTTTCCACCCCCTAAAGAATTTAAAAATTCGTAGCTCCCGTACCAAGCTTTGTTACACTTTCATACTTAGTAGATTATTAGGTAGTCATGAGAAAAGCAATATTTCAAAATATAAACAAATTCGTTAGGGGAGACCAGGTCGTTTCCACCCCCTAAAGAATTTAAAAATTCGTAGCTCCCGTACCAAGCTTTGTTACACTTTCATACTCAGTAGGTTATTAGGTAGTCATGAGAAAAGCAATATTTCAAAATATAAACAAATTCGTTAGGGGAGACCAGGTCGTTTCCACCCCCTGAAGAATTTAAAAATTCGTAGCTCCCGTCCCAAGCTTTGTTACACTTTCATACTCAGTAGGTTATTAGGTAGTAATGAGAAAAGCAATATTTCAAAATATAAACAAATTCGTTAGGGGAGACCAGGTCGTTTCCACCCCCTCAAGAATGTAAAAATTCGTAACTCCCGTCCCAAGCTTTGTTACACTTTCATACTCAGTAGGTTATTAGGTAGTCATGAGAAAAGCAATATTTCAAAATATAAACAAATTCGTTAGGGGAGACCAGGTCGTTTCCACCCCCTGAAGAATTTAAAAATTCGTAGCTCCCGTCCCAAGCTTTGTTACATTTTCATACTCAGTAGGTTATTAGGTAGTATTGAGAAAAGCAATATTTCAAAATATAAACAAATTCGTTAGGGGAGACCAGGTCGTTTCCACCCCCTCAAGAATTTAAAAATTCGTAGCTCCCGTACCAAGCTTTGTTACACTTTTATACTTAGTAGGTTATTAGGTAGTACTGAGAAAAGCAATATTTCAAAATATAAACAAATTCGTTAGGGGAGACCAGGTCGTTTCCACCCCCTAAAGAATTTAAAAATTCGTAGCTCCCGTACCAAGCTTTGTTACACGTTTATACTTAGTAGGTTATTAGGTAGTCATGAGAAAAGCAATATTTCAAAATATAAACAAATTCGTTAGGGGAGACCAGGTCGTTTCCACCCCCTAAAGAATTTAAAAATTCGTAGCTCCCGTACCAAGCTTTGTTACACTTTCATACTCAGTAGGTTATTAGGTAGTAATGAGAAAAGCAATATTTCAAAATATAAACAAATTCGTTAGGAGAGACCAGGTCGTTTCCACCCCCTAAAGAATTTAAAAATTCGTAGCTCCCGTACCAAGCTTTGTTACACTTTTATACTTAGTAGGTTATTAGGTAGTAATGAGAAAAGCAATATTTCAAAATATATACAAATTCGTTAGGGGAGACCAGGTCGTTTCCACCCCCTAAAGAATTTAAAAATTCGTAGCTCCCGTACCAAGCTTTGTTACACTTTCATACTCAGTAGGTTATTAGGTAGTAATGAGAAAAGCAATATTTCAAAATATAAACAAATTCGTTAGGGGAGACCAGGTCGTTTCCACCCCCTAAAGAATTTAAAAATTCGTAGCTCCCGTCCCAAGCTTTGTTACACTTTCATACTCAGTAGGTTATTAGGTAGCCATGAGAAAAGCAATATTTCAAAATATAAACAAATTCGTTAGGGGAGACCAGGTCGTTTCCACCCCCTAAAGAATTTAAAAATTCGTAGCTCCCGTACCAAGCTTTGTTACACTTTTATACTTAGTAGGTTATTAGGTAGTAATGAGAAAAGCAATATTTCAAAATATAAACAAATTCGTTAGGGGAGACCAGGTCGTTTCCACCCCCTGAAGAATATAAAAATTCGTAGCTCCCGTATCAAGCTTTGTTACACTTTCATACTCAGTAGGTTATTAGGTAGTCATGAAAAAAGCAATATTTCAAGATATAAACAAATTCGTTAGGGGAGACCAGGTCGTTTCCACCCCCTAAAGAATTTAAAAATTCGTAGCTCCCGTCCCAAGCTTTGTTACACTTTCATACTCAGTAGGTTATTAGGTAGTCATGAGAAAAGCAATATTTCAAAATATAAAACAAATTCGTTAGGGGCAGACCAGGTCGTTTCCACCCCCTGAAGAATTTAAAAATTCGTAGCTCCCGTACCAAGCTTTGTTACACTTTCATACTCAGTAGGTTATTAGGTAGTCATGAGAAAAGCAACATTTCAAAATATAAACAAATTCGTTAGGGGAGACCAGGTCGTTTCCACCCCCTGAAGAATTTAAAAATTCGTAGCTCCCGTACCAAGCTTTGTTACACTTTCATACTCAGTAGGTTATTAGGTAGTCATGAGAAAAGCAATATTTCAAAATATAAACAAATTCGTTAGGGGAGACCAGGTCGTTTCCACCCCCTGAAGAATTTAAAAATTCGTAGCTCCCGTCCCAAGCTTTGTTACACTTTCATACTCAGTAGGTTATTAGGTAGTCATGAGAAAAGCAATATTTCAAAATATAAACAAATTCGTTAGGGGAGACCAGGTCGTTTCCACCCCCTGAAGAATTTAAAAATTCGTAGCTCCCGTCCAAGCTTTGTTACACTTTCATACTCAGTA
>QCXZ01000003.1:17521454-17647904 GCA_025024175.1 Rhyzopertha dominica
AGTGGGATCTGAATTTGCGTGATTGATTACTTTTAATTAGATAATACAATTTAATAGTCGTGGGCATTAAAGGACAACCCTTTACCTCGATCTACCCGCTGGTATAAAACAGGTTGTAGGTAGTAGAATAATTAAATTGCATGTGTGTGTCGAGAAGTAAAGTTGCCATAATCGTCTAGGAGCTATTTGTCAACCCTTCATTACAATGGCCGGTAAACGGGGTCAGAAACGATCAAGAGAAACTTCCGAAGCCTCTGAGGAGGCCGCGCCAACCACCTCGCGCGCACGATCAAATGACGGTTCCGAATCGCGTTCTAGTACCGTTCAGAGCGATAAATTCGATATGCCTAGCGGAAGCAATGGCTAGTTTTATAAAATGTCAGGGAGAAACGGGACGACATCAGAGTGGATGCTACAAATGGCGATGCGGTACCGACTTTCGATCCAACGAGTAGGGAATATACCACGGAAATGTGGATACACAAAATTGACGAACTAAGAACAGTCTTTAAATGGAACGAAACTTCCCAGTATTCCTTCATCATAGGTGGGCTAGACGATGGGGTAGTTAAAAAGCGGAGCGCGTGCTGGCAAGCACGAAACACCTCAATCACTGTACGAGTTTTTAATCGCTCACGAAGATGATGCGGCTCATAAAACTACATCCCAAACAGTCCGACCGCATCTTAATCGTTTTCATAAGACGGGTACAGGAAGGACGTACGTAATAACAAGCGATACCACCAAGAAAGGAGTAACAGCAATACCGGCGGGGGCGGAAGTAGTGGAATTAACTGTTTCAAATGCAACAAAAGTGGACATTACGCTCGAGACTGCAGGGTGGCTGTAAAAAGGTGTATTTTGTGCAATAAAATTGGGCATGACAAGAAATACTGCCTGGAATACCGCAATGAAGGTCGCACGCAGAACAACGGGGAGCATTCGGGATCTAAGAAGGACGGCACGGTCGCATGACTAGAGGCGGGTGCATCTGTCGACACTAATCGTAAATTTTACAAGCCTATTTTTATTAATGAGAATAAATCCCGAGCATATATAGATTCGGGCTGTTTTGGCGTTACAATAACATTTAGCGAATTAGGTAGACTAGGATTAATCTGTAATAATAAGGAAACAATAGTCTTAAGAGGATATGGAAGTGGTACGGTTACAACTTTAGGAGTGTGTAGATTTAAATTAAAAGTTGACGAAGTGGAGGCCGAAGTGGAGGCTCACGTTGTGCCTGATTCAGTGCAGAAAGTACCTGTATTAGTAGGTCGATCATTTACAGAACTGCCAGGTGTACTCATGATAAAGGATGAAAAACAATTGCTGTTTAAAAAGGGCGATCTACAGCATATCGAGGATATTTTTCCAGTAAATCAGAAAGTGGTGTTGTGGGCGAAAGACCATATTGTAATACCCAAAAATCATTTAGTGAATGTAGCTGTAACTAGTAGGCCACTCAACTATTCGGGAGATTTGTATCTGGAAGCTAGTATTAGGAGAGAACCAGGACGGGAATATTGCATCCCACGAGTGATTGTAAATATTCAACCTGACAAAGACGTGCTAGTACCCTGTTATTAATCTTTCCGACCAAGATATAGTTATTAAATGCACTAAACCTTTTGCAAGGGCAAAGCCGTGTATACCGGAAAAAAGTCCGGGAAGAGACTGAAAGTCATGTTTTGGCAGTACAAAAAGGCGACGCTGCCACCTTTACCAACTGAAGAAATAAATATTGGCCCAGTCGATGAAAAATACCGGTCAAGCCTTGATTCATCTGTTGCAAAAGTATAGGGATTGTTTTGCGCATTCTATGGAAGAATTAGGGTGTGCTAGATCTGCAGAATTAGTGATAGACCTAGCGGACGACAAGCCTTTTACTTATAGGCCTTACCGTATGGCAGTGGGGAAAAGAGCAGCAGGCAGCTTTCGAAACTCTGAAAAAAAGTTTAATTTGCAAACCCATTTGGCTCCATATATCCCGGAAGCAGGAAACCCAAGTACACACAGACGCTAGCTCACACGGTCTGGCAGGAATTTTGCTCCAGAAACAGAAGGATGAAAAGTTCCATACTGTCAACTACTACAGTCGGCAGACAAACAGTGCGGAGAGCAAATATCACTCGTATGAACTCGAAACACTAGCTGCCGTAGAAAGCTTAAGAAAATTTCGCGTGTACCTGTTGGGGATCAACTTTACCGTAGTAACCGATTGCAATGCCTTGAGAGCCTCAAGTACAAAAAAAGATTTGCATCCCAGATTCGCCAAGTGGTGGCTACAGCTTCAAGAATTCACATTTGATGTGCAATATTGACCCGGAGATCGACTTAAACATGTGGATGCGCTAAGCAGAAATCCTGCGGAAACTGAGCTTGCGCCTCCAGAAGTTCTTCGAATTGAACAGGCGGATTGGGTCTTGGCAGGACAAATGACTGATGAAAAGATTAAGCACATTAAAGACGTCTTATCCAAACCACCGGAAACAGAGTATGAGAAGGGAATTTAACAAGAATTACGCGCTTCGAAAGGACAGAGTCTATCGAATAACAGCGAAGGGAATACTGTGGGTCGTACCTCGAGGAATGAGAAACCAGGTGGTGAGATCAGCACGTGATCAAGCAGGTCACTTTGCGCTAGAGAAAACACTTCATCGTTTATGTCAGCAGTACTGGCTTCCAAAAATGCGAGAATATGTAGAGAAATACATAGCGTGTTGTATACCTTGCATATTTAATAAGAAGACAACTGGTAAAAAGGAAGGATTCCTGCACCCGATGAGAGCTACGGAGCCAATGGGTACTTTCCACGTGGATCATTTAGGTCCTTTTCCCAAAAGTAAAAAGGGGAATGTATACCTAATCGTGGGAGTGGATGTATTTACAAAGTTCCTGCTTATGAGACCCTGGACGACTCCTGGTGGAGTTTCAGATGATACTGCTAGCGAAAGTGGAGAAGATGGAGTGGTGCTCACCGATAACGAACCGTAATAGCTGCCACCTCGAGACGAGGTGAATTCAGGATGGCCGAATGTGAGAATAGAATTTTCGTAAGCATGATATTTAGGTGAAAAATAGGAAATTCGATAGGCATGAATTTTGTAAAACTGAGCATGTAACGTTTAAGTGGTTTACCATATGGCCGGCAATTTGAGATGTTGAATACAAGTGCTGGCGTCTCTGAGACGCAGTAACTTTCGTTAGGGTGACAGGTTGAACGAGACAGKGGATCTCGTAAAATTGACAAATCAGTTCGGCACTGTGTATGATCATATTACTTACAAGTACATATTCGAAATTTATTAGCTAAAATCGTATTGGCTGAGCCTAAAAGACGCATCTTGAGAAAAATGCATGTGATTGGGTAAATAGCATAATATGGGTGGATAGGAGGTGTGTGTTTATATCCAAATTGAGAACTTGAATAACTGGGGGAAATCAGTTCTTCTTAACCTCCGATTGTTTAAAGTACTCTTGACGGGAGTGTCATAACCGAATTAAATAACTCTGTAGAACTTGTACTGCACATGTAAATAGTGTTTGTGACGGCAGTTATAGTTGTAGTGCCTTCTATTGGATTAACCCTTTTTGGATTAAAGTAAAAGGTGAGTCAACCTCACAGAGCTTTATACTTCTATGTGAGTCAACCTCACAGAGCTTTATACTTCTATGTGAGTCAACCTCACAGAGCTTTATACTTCTATGTGTGTCAACCTCACAGAGCTTTATACTTCTATGTGAGTCAACCTCACAGAGCTTTATACTTCTATGTGTGCCAACCTCACAGAGCTTTATACTTCTATGTGTGTCAACCTCACAGAGCTTTATACTTCTATGTGAGTTAACCTCACAGAGCTTTATACTTCTATGTGAGTCAACCTCACAGAGCTTTATACTTCTATGTGAGTCAACCTCACAGAGCTTTATACTTCTATGTAACCTCACAGAGCTTTATACTCCTATGGGATATCATGGCTTGTAGAGCAAGTCGCTCGTTGTTTAATTATCCACTAGAATACCAATTGCTGGTGAACACCTTGTATTTACTCTGCTTGTTGTTTAAGCTGTTTCATGTTCTGTCTCTGCTTGCCTGTTGAGCTTGTAGCTCATCCACTGGATTGGATTCAGTGGGCCCAACGGGGCGTTATCGAGTAAAGCTTAATGTTTTACTTATTGAGCTTGTAGCTCATCCACCGGACTGGGTTCAGTGGGCTCAACGGGGCGTGATCTAGTAAAGCTTATTGTTTTACTTATTGAGCTTGTAGCTCATCCACTGAATTGGATTCAGTGGGCCCAACGGGGCGTTAACGAGTAAAGCTTAATGTTTTACTTATTGAGCTTGTAGCTCATCCACTGGACTGGGTTCAGTGGGCCCAACGGGGCGTGATCTAGTAAAGCTTATTGTTTTACTTATTGAGCTTGTAGCTCATCCACTGGATTGGATTCAGTGGGCCCAACGGGGCGTTAACGAGTAAAGCTTATTGTTTTACTTATTGAGCTTGTAGCTCATCCACTGGATTGGATTCAGTGGGCCCAAGGGGGCGTTATCTAGTAAAGCTTATTGTTTTACTTGTTGAGCTTGTAGCTCATCCACTGGACTATGTTCAGTGGGCCCAACGGGGCGTTATTGAGTAGAGCTTATTGTTTTACTTATTGGGCTTGTAGCTCATCCACTGAATTGGATTCAGTGGGCCTATCGAGGCGTTATCAGCGAATTAATGATTAGTGTCCTGACGGGAACCCATCCCGTCATGCTGGGCCTAATTGAGACAGCAGTAGACAAATTATTATCCTAATGAATCTAAACCTAAGTCAGCTTAGAAGAATATAAAGCTCATGCGTGTTTTCCTATATTTATTGCAGAGAGCCAAAGTGCGAGGGTAAACCTGTAACCAGGGAGGATCGAGGGTCACTGTCCGCTTGGATGTCCTGACACAGCGGGTGGTCTTCAACCACCACTGACCTAGATTTAAGTGCACATTGTCACATAATTCAATAGATGGAAATTGTTCAAGTTGTTTCTGATTTATTAACTTGCCACCTGACTAATTTGACGTGCAGAAGTAAGCCATAATAAAGTCTTGACATTAATATTAATTATGCAGCGTTAAGGCTAGTAGGTTTTTGTAAAAAAAAAAGTATAGCATATATCTTCGTGTTGTCTCTTCAGATTTGTCTTACAATTTTTCAGAAGATTTGTCTTACAATATATATATATATATATTTAAATCTTCGGTTTAAGGGGAATTCGACTTTTGTTGAAATTATGTAAACTCTTTTTTCTTTGCCAAGCTTTCGATTTTATTTTAAATCTTCTTCAGGGCTTCTACAACATTTATAACAGTATGTACCTAAAACTACATGTAACTCGTAACCTTACTGAAATTGAGGTTTATAAAAGGGGGCCAATTTTATCTTCCAAATCTTGCATAACTTATATAATTTGATTGAATTTGAAGTTTCATTACAGATTTGATTAATGACAAAATATGAAAGTTGCAACATAGCCACCACATTTTTCATAAATTTATGCCTGCCGATTTACTATGATTTTAATATTTCTTCTGATAATAAATAGGTGTAAATATTACTCAAATTTTGTGTATCCGATTTTTTATTTATTGTGTTAGCACTTTTATTAATTTGGTACATTTCTAAAAACAAACGTTTATTTGTAACATTCTCTTTTTCTAAAATTTTGACTTCTTCCCAATTTATTATGTGATTATTTCTAATTACGTGTTCTCCTAATGAACATCGATCTCTATCTTTTCTAATATCACTTTTATGCAGTGCTGTCCTACTGGATAGCCACTGCGATGTCTGTCCCACATAAATTTTTTCACAAGTATCACATTTTAAAGAATAAACAACATTCGATTGATATTGTAATGGAATATTTGATTTCAATTTGCTAAATAAATTTGAACCCTTTTTAAAATTTTTTAATGCTATTTTTATACCCTCATTTTTAAAACTTCTAATTAATTTTGTTGCCAAACCTGTAATATTTGGAAGAGATCCAAACCGAGATACTTCTGAATTATGATTACTTTGAGAATCATGGTTTTCTTGCTGCTCCACTCTGTCTAAAACATTCACCGAATTTAAATTTTGTTGATTAATCGCACAATCGTTTTGTAAGTAATCAATAGTAGAAAATAAAATTTTGTTTATCAAAGTTTGCGGGTAAGAATTTTGAAGTAACATAATTTTTAATTTTTGTAAATTCTTATTTATGTAATTTGGATGTGAGATTTTTTTAATTCTGTGTTTCATTTGCCTAATAAAGTTAATTTTAATTTTAATTGAGTGATTTGACAAAAAATTTATATATCTGCCTGAAGAGGTGGGTTTTTGATACCAATCTAAGACAATCTTATTATTTTGCCGTATTACTTTTGTATCTAGAAACGGTACACCACCATCCACTTCTCTCTCAACTGTAAATTTTATATGTTGGTCGAAAGAATTGAAAACCATTATAATTTCTTCTATGCCAGAGGTTGGAATTACTAAAATTAAATCATCCACAAATTTTTTTATAAATGTTATGTTATATGTCAATTTTGGTATACATGAATTTAGAAGTTCGTCCATTACATACTGTGCAAGTATAGGACTTAATTTTGAACCCATAGCGCATCCAAAAATTTGTTTGTAATATTTGTCCTCATAGTTAAAATAATTGTTATCTAATATGAATGATACCATTTCTATAAAAAGCTCTCTTCTTTTATAATTTGTATTAATTTTTGGACATTGAAAAAATGGGTCAATTTTATTCCATTTTTCACATAATTTCAACAAAAGTCGAATTCCCCTTAAACCGAAGATTTAAATATAATTAAATACGACTGCTATTTCCATTTAACGTTATATATATATATATATATATATATATATATATATATATATATATATATATATATATATATATATATATGGCAGATTTTAGGTTTTCACGGATTGAGTATGGTGTGAAACTTTTCCGGGTTKTATTCCGTGTAGTAGCTTGATCCTTAGGAGGACCGTTCTTCCGACGTTTCGGCAAGGTCGCACTTGCCATTTTCAAGTGGTAATCTTTCACTCTATTCTTCGCAATGAAAGTTCCAGTACGGTGATTAATTGCTATGTTGTCAATTTGCTGTCACCCGTTACGGTCCGGTCTGCCCTTGCTGTGACTGTGCTTGTTGGCGTGTCCTACTTCGTGTTCTAGGCAAACTGGCTTGTGCCTCCCCTTGAGACAATATATATTGACGATTCGGCAACAAAGTTCTACGCGTAATCGTAATAAGGWTTTAAGATTCAATTAWTAGGTTGCTTAATTACTATTAATGTTGTTTCTGATCAWGTTAAGGTATCAAGGATATAAAAAGCGYTGGAATGCACATATCTCTTGCTGAATTGGGCATGGACTCTATAATGGCCGTTGAAATACAGAAATCGCTGCAAAGGGAATACGGTGTCGATCTCTCTCTTCAGAAGATGAGGAGCTTAACATTTGAAAAGTAAGTTTAAGTTCTTTTGTGTTTACAAATAATATTCATAACTTGTATCTCAGATTGCGGACGCTGCAAGATTCAAATGAAGGGAAACGTACTGAACAGCAAGATACTAAAAATACACAAATCTTCTGTAATAAGCTATGGAGCGAAGAGCTCTTCCTTAGACCGGTAGTAGAACTGGAATCTGCTGCCATTAAAAGTGATGATTGTACAAAGGTATTCATTATAGCGGGGATAWATAACTCACTAGATATATTTACGCAACTGGCCAGTCAGATAAAGGGACGTACTATTTATCTCCAGTATTCAGGGTCCAGTTTTGGGAAAACAGTGCCCGAAATGGGCCGGAGAATATATAAGGTAATAGTTTGCCAACATTTAGTCCATTGGTCGGATGCCCTAAATCGCTTTTTTTAAATCGTTTTCTTATTATGTACTTAAAAAAATATCAAAATTTGTTGCTTGAATTATATTTTTCAGTTAATTAAGCATGGCTGCTTCTACCGCTAAAACAGCAGCAAAAAAACGAACCTACTAGAATTGGCAATTTATCAGTTTGCTCGATTGATATAATTTGCTCTAATGTTTCCGATCTTATAATGGAATGCGGCACAATGGATACTAAGCTTATGACAGATCATCGGCTTACCTACTTCACGCTAAACTTTAACCGACTGACACACACTCCTAAAAAGATCACCTTCGGTGACTTCGAACTATTTGATGCGGTCAAATTTAAAACTGATGCTTCGACAATCAATTGGAATCGTGTTCAACATATTTCAAATATTCAAGGCAAACGTATATTCATCTAACAGTGAATACTGTTTTTGTTTGGCACACATGCTCTCCTGCGGATTGTCTTAATTAGAAAACCCGCTAAGCCTTATTTACAGATAACATTAAATTCATTATTGATTTGAAAAAGCAAGCCTTCAATAAACTCAAGCTAAATAAATCTGTGTCTAACTTAAGATATTACAAAGATCTTCGTTACTACCTAACGATTACTTACCCTCAAAAACGAAATAAAGCTTTTATTCGACACCAGATAAAAATCAACAAACATGATTCGCATTTTTCTAAAGGAGTATTTATCGTAAGGCTCAATATGAAATCTCTGTTAAACTAAGAAACATAAATTTCTGAACGTGGAATCTAAAGCCATCAGCAGATTTCTACTCTATCAGTTGCTTTCCATGGCTTAGTTCTAATCTTCAACTGGAAGTAATGACTGTAAATGAAGTTGAAGTCGGAAGCTTTTGGACGTGATGGTATCCATTTGAGAATGCTGCAGTGGACCTTTCCCTTCTGTAAGGAAGCKCGCACTCACATTCTCAACACGTCTTTTCAGTCAGATGTGGTTCCCAATGGAAGAAAAAAGCTTCAGTAATGCCTTTATCTAAAGTATCGTTGKCAAGGGAATTAAAGGAGTTAAGGCATATTAGTGTCTTGCCCGTTATGTCCAAGGTTATAGAGAAAATAGTTTTCATTAAGTTGTTAAACCATGTAATCTCTAACAAGTTCTTCCGGATCAGCAGTCTGGATTCAGGAAAAATTATAGCACAGCAACAGCTCTTACCCTCGAATTGTTAACGACCTCGCTCATAATATTGATAAATCGATGACATCGCTAATGGTTCTGTTTAATTATAGCAAGGCTTTTGACGTCATCAGCCACCACTTACCTTTGTCTAAGCTTGGAGTTCACGGAGTCGCTTTGACATGGTTTGAAAATTACCTCTTCCATCGGATCAAGACAGTTAAGTTGGATGAGTGCCTATAACGAGATCACCTTTACTATGGGTGTGCTGTAAGGGAGCACACTTGGACCGATTTTGTTTAGCTTATATACTCATGATCTCCCTAATATTGTCAATAGTTCCTGTCTAATGTATCTCTACGCCGATGATCACCAAATGCTTGTGAAGTGTAACCATCAGTCCCCAGATAGCGCAGTGCATGATTTGAGTGCTAATCTTGCGCGTGTTGATGTGTTCTCTAAGGATCATGGTCTTGTAGTGAACTCTTGTAAGTCTGCGGCATTGTGCGTCGAATCTCCAAAACTCAGAAGTCAAACGATGATGTATATCGAGTGTGATATTAAACTAAATGACGATATTATTAGTTTTTCCGAGAAGGCTAAAAATTTAGGTGTTTTAATTGACAGTCGCATTAATTTTGAGAGTGTCGGGCTAGTTATGCTCGCTTGCATTGTCTGTACAGAAACAAATTTTTACTGCCCAGCGGTGAATACACTGGTACTTAGCTTTGTTGATTACTGTTGTACTGTTTATTTCCACTTTCTCATTAATTCACTTAAACATAAGCTGCAAATTCTACAAAGGTCTTGCTTTCTCAGGGAGTAACTTCTATAAACAAGAGTTATAGCTAAAACTAAGTTTCCTTGAGCCAAGGCTTACATAATAAGAGGTTAAGAGGTAAGATACGTACTAGCAGCAGACTTTACCTTTTATTGTCCTACCATTTTTTTTCTGTACATATGTACATTTCGTTTACATGGAATATGAGTAACGTAAATGAATACTCTTCTAATAAAATGACTTCAGAATTACTTAAAAGTTATGCTTTAATTTATATAAACAATACGTTTTTATTAGTTATTTACATCAAAATCAAGTGCTTGTCGTCATTGTTAAATTGTTGAAAACGATTATGATCATCTAACTTGACTATATGATTAAAATACCATTGTTTCAGCAAGCTAAGCGGTTGATGAATATTTGCCAATGCTTATATTTTCAGTTAATAAAACCTATGTTGAAAGAAGAAGAAAAGTTCATATTGATAGCGTATTCCTTTGGTGTCTTAATAGCTCTGGAGGTTACTTACCTATTGGAAAAAGGAGGCCATAAGGGAGAAATTGCTATAATTGATGGAGGTACGCAGCTTGTTGATAAACTACTGCAGCAGAATTTTTACAGTATGGGCGCAGAAACCATCAACATACCAAAAGTTGAAGACTTTATAAAACGCGCTCTTATTACCACAGTGGATTCAGTGGAATTGAAGGTATATAAATCAAAGTCAGCTCTTGCTAATACACAAATCAAGTGCCACGATATTTTACTTTGTTTCATTTTGCAGCATCAAATAGAGAGTTGTGATACACTAGAAAATGTAGCACAGCTCCTTCAGAGCGTTTTCCCTGAAAATATGTATAGGACGGAATTTTTAAAGGAATTTACTGAAGATATCTATAGGAAGATAGCAGCGTTTGGATCATATACTGAAACACCCGGGCAACTGCAGTCGGACTTTGTTCTCTGCAGGCCTMAACGGGCAGCTGTTTTAGCCACACAAGATTATGAATTGTCCATATGCACTGTGAAACCTGTACGAACAGTTTTCATGGACTGTAATCATCAAACTATATTAGAATGCCCGGATGTAGTTAGAAGGATTAATAAATTGCTATGCAAGTTAGCATAATTATCAGTTTTGTTTTAGTGAAATGTATTTTTGTGTGCTAATAAAGCATTTTGTGAAGAGGAAAACCTATTTTCTAATTGCTTTGCTGACAATCTTTTTTTTTGAAAAATGACTGTTTATGAATTACTTTGGGTAACGTAGTACTTCAAGTTATCGGTAGGTCGCATTAACTTTATGAGCTACTACTTGCATTTCTAAGAAAAAAGTCTGGAGAACAGCAATGGAAAAATTGCTATATAACCTAAGTTGAATCATTGTATACTATGAGTGTAATAATTTCAAGCAGTTAGGCGAACACGTAGATTCGTCTATCTCTTTTCGACTCATTAATGATACCAATAACAGTTTGCAACTTACCTGTGCAAACTGGTATTAGCAAATTAAACAAATAAACTTAATGCACCACATATCTTCTGTTTTCCCGAAATACACTAGATGTACTTATATTCCACAAGTGTTTCAAATCAGGTGCTATTATATATAGGGTTGTTTCTTATATTCTAGAAACCTAAAATTATAAAACATATCCTTGAACATTAGAACATTGTAAAAATGATAAAATCTAAAATTATTATAATAATTTAGTTACCTGTATTGTTTGTATCATAATATATAATTTTTACAAAACTAATTTTGTATATTTTCGCTCCTAATATTARCTGATCTTACTATTCCATATTTAAACCAAAAAGAGCGAAACATACAAAATTAATTCTGCAAAAATAATATATTATGATACAAACAATATACAGCTAACTAAATTATCATAATTATTTTATATTTTATCACTTTTAATACAAAGTTTTGATTTTCAAAGATATATGTTTTATAATTTTGAGAATGTAGAATATAAAAAATAGAGCTTGAAAAAGGTGGTATTTATCCACCGAAACGTTGTGATAATAGAGATAATAATATCGCATACATATCTTGGAGTAATACCAACAGAAAAAAATATAATATATGTTGTTAATCGTCGATCTTCGCGCAAGCTACCCGCTTTTGCAAATACCGACAAGGAAGACTTCCACAACAGCACATATTTACAATGGACTCGTAATACAGTTTTATTCCAAAGAAAATGGGAATGGTACAAATAATTCAATGACTAATGACTTTTAAAATATTTGCTACCTGCCTACTACTTATCTCTCTATATCATACGTTCAGTGATTCCAACAATGTACATATTTACTTAATTTGCACAATCAGTGTCATTAATTGTTATATGACAAAACAAGGAAGAATCGTTTTAAAATTTGAAGTGCGTGGTTGTATAGTAACGGAAGAAATAACATTGTTAATTCCCGTAATATGAATATTTGACTTTCACTGCGATAATCTAATGTACCGCCTAGTTGTTGCGAAATAAAATGAGCTGAATTCAATACAGCTTTTCATAGAAGTTTGTATTGTTTTTCTATAAATATGCACTAGACGATGATGCATCGTTTATTGTAATAGTTTGCAAAGTGTTTCGATTGTTAAAGCCTAAATGAAAAAACAATGTTATGCTTCTTTTTTCATATTTCACAAGGACCTGCTTTACAAAATCTTACTTGGTGTTTAGAAGTGCATAAACAGTTTTTAAGTAACTTTAATTGTTTTATTTTTTCTATTCTATCCTTAACAATAGCACCTCATGTTTTTAAATTCAAAAATGATAAAACTCCGATAAACATGCAATCTCCATTTCCCCACATACGTGAGAAATTTACCGTGCAAAACATGGCGCCCCATCATAAATACATACACAGCATCTGGATCTGCATATAATTCACTACCTAAACAACAACTTGTGGAGAAGCTTTTGTCTAGCGGCCTAGCCGATTTTGAGATCAACAAAAATGTGCAAGAACATAAAATTATATAGTAATAGAAAAAATATTGTGTTTTGAAACTATCTTACCCCATTAAAATTATTAAAACATCAAAACACGTTTTTCCTGTTTTCAAAAAGTTTATGTCAAAATAATTTTATGACATCCTCTGTATACATTTGGATATTTTTATTATTATTGTATTTATACGTTCTTTATACACTCAATGTTATTTTATATTTTACAATTGGTATTGTGAAGTTCCTATATTGTCGACTGTGGACGAAAATTCATTACTATTCTCACATTTGGTGAGTTTTGTATTTTTATATTTTGTAATTTAGAAGCCCTGACGAAGGAACTAAGCAGTTTCGGAAACTTGGCACCCAAATAAAGAGAAAATAATAAAATATTAAATTATTGTTGATTAAAGTTGATCCAAACCCGCAAGACATTAAATTATAAACATCATTAAAGGATCGTGAATTACAAACATATATATATATATAGATAATAATAGAATATAAAATACCCTGAACAGTCCTAACCAAATGATTCTGGTTCCTTTTTCTTTAAATACAAGCCCTCTTTTCTAAAACAAGAAATAAAATAATTCGTTGGTTTCTTTTTTTTGTTCCAAATTGTTTAAGCTATTTTGGAGAAACAAATACTCAGCAAGCATTTGTTCTTCGTTTAACGAAAACACCACTATGTAAGCATTGTACTCAAAGAACAATAGTTTGAATTTTAAATGTGTATAAATCGTGCTCCGACTTGTGCAACATGCATGAGTAGTGGGTATCAACCATTGTTCTAGTATTATGCGCACCGCATGAAACATTTGCAAACTTCCTGCATATAATTAAAAACCGGATAGATATGTAACAAATGTGCACCGTAATAGTTATATATAATACCGCCCGGCACTTTGGCATCCACTGATATACACGCCGTATATCTCATGTATTTTGTTGTACTGACTACGGTCCTGTTGACGTCCGGTACAGTTAGCGCGTGAGGTTGCATCCTTCTATACATATTATACAAAAAAAGGTTAGGTTGGCAGCCGTATATTACAAGATGGCATCCTTCGCGCTGTTGCCGGATAATTTTCGTAATGCGCAAAACCCGCACTAACCAAATTCCAATCAGTTTAGAGTTTCGCATTAGTCGTGGCATATAATTATTTTCATTTGGAAGCTTATTTATTGCACACAAATATTGTATTAATTTTTGAGACCTGTTGCATAAGTTTACACGTGGACAGTGTCATTTTAAAGACGGCGTATCCTAAAAACACCTGGAAGGGAAATGACCAACGGATATTCGATAAAAATAGTTTAGATTTGCCTTGTCAATTGCAAAGGGACGCAATCGCTGAAGTAAATTAAAAAGAATGCAATTTAATTAAAAGTCAAAATATTAAGATGGGTTAAAAACCCACCGGCTAAAATGTATGCATTATTTAACACAAATATTGTCTGAAAGATTTTATCTACTAAGATAAAGCTCCTAATAAATTTTAAACTATTGAAACTAGGTTTACCAACTCATTATGTCTAAAACAGAATGTTACTCAACAATTTATTTCGTTATCATTTCATTTGCAAAAAAAAAGGGAATAAATTGTACACTGATTTGATGAATATCGTCATTTTCTATCTAATACAATATTATACAGGAAAAAACCCTAGGATAATGGTTCTTAGCATCTTTCATATTACGAAATTGATACTCTTGAAACAGAGGTTCCAAATCTGATGGGTAGGTGCTGGCAGCTTACATTACATTTTATTTTTTTTGCACATAAAACGACTTATATGCTATTATTGTATCAAAAAACAACATGCTATCCAGAGATAAAAATGTAAATACTAGTACCTGTGTGCATCTTTTTTTGGAACCTTATCACATTAAAACATGTATACTGATTATGAGATAGAAAGACGAGATATAGAAGCATTTAATATAAGTTTTTAATGTGCTCTGATAAAGTTTATAACAAGGAACAAGTAGTAGATGCACTATTTTTTTAAAATTAATTACTGCTTTTCAGTTTCAATATAGATCAAATTTCCTACTTTCTTTGTCGCTAAATAAGTCAGCTACACTTTTTGGTTCTCTATACCTTAAGAAAAATCATATTTATCGGAGCTGAAAATTCTTGATTTTATTGGTTTATATTAAAGCACCTGTCCTTTCTCGCCATCTTGCCGTAAAAATAAAAGATAAAACTGTGATTCGATTGCACATTACTTACAGTTATATTACATTTAGGTTATTGGAATGAAAGCGATGTTTTAGCCGCACTGATCACCACTAAGCATTAACAATCCCTAAATATAAAAGGTAACGTTGACGCAGTTATCCCCTGATTTATGTGCAGAGTGCCGAAGCAGTTTGTTAAGCAGAACGTATACAATTTTCCTTCTAACAGCAGCAAAATTGCTTTAAAAATAACTAAGCAATTAAGAAATAAATATATATATTAGACGCCAATCACGAATTTTATTATTTCTAGGATATCATATATAACTTGTACCTCAAGTCTTTGTAAGTAAAACGTAAATACACCTATAAATAGCGAAATAATAACATCAGCCATAATTTATAACAATGCAATGAAGCAGTTATAATAGAATTATGGGCCTGTTTTGCCGACTTGCCTGCCGTTTGCCGTAACAGATATTTAAATTCGGACTATCAACCAGTTTATTACAGGGACCGCAATGAGCCTATAAGCTGATACAGTGCTCATGTTAAATGGTCAATTAGGTAGCTCGGAAAGAAGCTGTCTCGCTCGATTTATCAGATAATTCTAAAGATCGTTTCGACCTCAAACGATCATTATCAAAGAGACAGCGTTATACTAAACTCAGATGTGCAAAATTTTGCTTATGTTGCATATTTTACAGGGGTTGTAAAGTAGCGTTGTAAAATCCTCTGCCCGGGATTTTGAGGGCCGACTTCCTAGTTTCGGCAAAATCAAAGGCGTACTGGACGTGGGAATTTCTATTTGCATATTTGCCAATTGGTGTTTTCTGATGCTGACCTTTTTTATTTCTAATAGATCTAAAAGGTTTTGTTTTTTACTTTTCCTTTCGCAACGTAAGATTTTGATGTCGTTTACAGCAAAACCTGTTTTGCTTTTATTTGAATATTTCGAACAAGATTATAGACAATGGCGAACCCATTCAACGTAAAGTAACTTTGATATATGCAAATTTCCACATTATCCAATATTTGATAGGTGGCAGTTTTCTATTAAATTTTTGATTTTTGACATCAGAGGACACAAGAATAGCATTATTTGGTACTGATAATTCTTTTACCTTTTTCGCGAAACCTATTATGGAATTCTTCAAGCTGGATTTAGATTGAACCTGTTAAAACGTTGTTGGTAAAATTGCGTAATGGATCATTAATATAAAAAACGACCGGTCTAAGAGTCGAGTCTTTGGGAGACCATATAGAATTGGAACACGGGGGTTCATTATTCTTAATTTGTACTTTTCTTCGTTAAATATCAAATTTCAAAGATTTTAAAATGCTAGTTGTGATGTAGTGACGCAGCTAAGAATGTTATGTTGTGTAACGATAATGAAAATAAAGCTACGCACTCTGTTTTGCCCGGGCTGGTGATTCACTTGATATTGGATAGCCGGGCCGGACGGAGTACGGTGTGATCAGAAATATTGTTTTATTAATTATAGCGGATTAAGCGGACACTACATATTGGCGACGAGGATAAAACCGTAAGTACTTTTTAATTAGTTAAGTACAACAAAAAGCCTGAAATCCAAACGGAAGGGCCTAAGGTATAAAAAGTACCTGCACATGCATATTCCAAAGGATAATAGAAAGCCTAAATTCCAAACGGAAGGGCCTAGGGTATAAAAAGTACCTGTACATACATATTCCAAAGGATAATAGAAAGCCTAAATTCCAAACGGAAGGGCCTAGGGTATAAAAAGTACCTGTGCATACATATACCAAAGGATAACAAAAAGCCTAAATTCCAAACGGAAGGGCCTAGGGTATAAAAAATACCCGTACACATTTCTTATGATAATAAAAAGCCTAAATTCCAAACGGAAGGGCCTACGATAAAAAGGATACCTAGTATATGTAGGAAAAAAAAACCACTATAAAAAAACGCAACACCGGTATTACTAAGTACAAGACGCAGAGAAAAGAACAATCTCCTTTAAAAATATAGCGTTAATGATTCTTATGTTCCTGGGAAAATGCATGTTCAGGTACGCTTGCACACATCCGATACATGTAATAAGCAAACGCATGTACTTTAGGGAATGGCGAATATCCCCATCCCCTCGCTGGAAACTTTTGACTGCGATGGTGAATCCGGTTCAGTAGGATTACGCTGGCAGAAATGGAAAAGGGCCTTACAAATATACTTGGATGCTGCTAGCGTAGAAGATCCCAAGAAGAGGAAGGCCACACTTTTGCATTTTGGGGGACTAGGTCTGCAAGAAATATTTTACAACCTTCCGGGTGCAGATGTGAATGAAACCGATGGTGCTGGGAATGACATATTTACTATAGCACTTGAAAAATTGGATTCTTACTTCTCCCCTAAACAAAGCAAAGTGTATGAAAGACATTTGTTTAGGCTTTTGAAACAAGAAAACGGGGAAAAGTTCGAAAATTTTATAGTAAGGTTGAGACATCAAGCAGCAAAATGTCAATTTAAAGACCTGGAAGAGCAACTGGTGGACCAGATAACTGAGAAATGCGCCTCCGTGGAGTTGCGAAAGAAGATATTGGCTACCGGAGATAAAATAACCTTGGATGAAATTATAGCAGAGGCGAATTCGCTGGAGACAGTGGGACGACAGTTGTCAGGCTTCACCGAAGGACCATCAACCTCATCAACAAACTTGCCGGCTACGGTAAACGAAATTTCCAAATATAAGGTTCGTCGAAATCCTGCACTGAACAAATGTTCCCGCTGTGGATCGACGGAAACCACCCACAACAAATGTCCTGCAAGGGAGGCTATTTGTTCAAAATGCAATTTTAGGGGACACTACGCCAGACTCTGCTTATCTAAGAGGAAATTAAATAGAACAGGGAGATCGGAAGACCACCTTCAACCACGAAAATTCAAGCCGAAACAGCGTAACAAGGAAAGCGTGGACAATATAGACGTATCGGGGTCAGAGGAAGCTGAATACGTGTTTCACCTCGATGAGGAGGACCAAATCAACTGCGAGGTAGGAGGAATAAGCATAAGCATGTTGATTGACTCAGGTAGCAAATCGAATATTCTAACGGAATCAACATGGAAAAGACTGAAACAATCAGGAGTTCGCGTTTCGAACCAAAATAAGAAACCTGATAAAATTCTTCTTGCCTACGGATCTAAAGAATGGCAGAAGAAATTTATTGGGAAAAAACTCCGCTGTTTCGTTGGGAGTCCTCAAAATTGGTCTAGGTATTAATAATGTAAAAACTGAACCGTTCCCTAAATTCAAGAATGTATTGGTACATATCCCGATTGATAAGAATGTAACTCCGGTCAGCCAACCATATAGGAGGGTACCCATTCCGTTGGAGTCCAAAATAAATAAAAAACTAGAAGAACTTATTGATCTAGACATTATAGAACAAGTAAATGGTCCATCAGAATGGGTATCTCCGATGGTTTCAGTGTTAAAGGACAATGGAGAGGTCAGAATATGTATCGACATGAGAAAGGCTAATAAGGCGATATTGCGCGAAAAATATCCGCTCCCTACAATGGATTCGTTATTGCCTAATTTTCGGAAAGCTAAATTATTTTCTAGATTAGACATTAGAAACGCTTTTCACCAAATCGAAATTTCTCCGTCATCCAGATACATCACTACATTTATCAGTAGTAAAGGTCTATATAGGTACAAAAGACTCTTGTTTGGGATTAATGCAGCTCCTGAGATTTTTCAAAAAATTCTAGAGCGAATGTTATTGCCTTGTGAGGACACGATTAACTTTATTGATGACATACTAATTTACGGTGCTAATGAAGAGGAGCATGATCAACGAGCCAAGTTCACCCTAGATTTATTGGATGAAAACAACGTTTTACTCAACAGAGATAAATGTATCTTTAAAATAAGGTCCATAACTTTTCTCGGTCATACTTTATCCTCATCAGGCGTACGACCTCTAGAAAGCTATGTAGGGGTAATTAAGACGTTTAGAACACCACTAACCATTGCTGAGGTGCACAGCTTTCTAGGATTGGTCAATTTTATAGGAAAATGGATACCGAATCTAGCTACATTAACGGAACCCCTGCGGAAATTGTTGCGATTAAAATTAGGAAAAAACGCCAACATATCGCAGCATTGGGGAAATGAGCAGTCCTATGCTTTTACCACATTGAAAGATTCACTTTCAAAAATAAGTACATTGGGTTATTACGATCCAGGAGACAAGACTCAGGTAATCGCAGATGCGAGTCCAGTTGGGTTGGGAGCTGTTCTAATACAGCTTGACAACAACGGTCCCAGAGTAATCGCTTACGGGAATAAGAGTCTCACTGATCCAGAAAAAAGGTACTGTCAAACCGAAAAGGAAGCCCTCGCAATAGTCTGGGCGGTGGAACACTTTCAAATGTATTTATACGGCAAAGAAGAATTTGAGCTCATTACAGACCATAAACCGCTTGAAATCATTTTTGGACCAAAGGCACGACCGTGCGCGCGCATTGAGCGGTGGGTGCTGCGCCTTCAATCCTTTAGATATAAAATAGTTTACCGCCCGGGAAAAAATAACATTGCCGATTCTCTATCTCGATTGTGCCAAACAAATCCACTTCCTTTTGAAAATCACGACCAGGTTTATCAGATAATTCAATATTCTAGACCTGTTGCCGTAACTTTAAAGGAAATTCGAGAAAACTCTGAGAATGACGAAGAAATTACGAAGCTGATGACCGGCATCAAAGACAATATCTGGGTGGACCCCGTCAAACATTGTCGAATTTTCCAACAAGAATTTTGTATGTGCGATGGGATTTTATTACGAGGAACGAGAATTGTAATCCCACAGAAATTGAAACAGCGCATCTTGGCAGCAGCTCATGAAGGTCATCCGGGAATCGTAGCCATGAAAGGTAGACTACGAACGAAGGTGTGGT
Organism: Rhyzopertha dominica; assembly: GCA_025024175.1. Taxonomy (NCBI): domain Eukaryota; kingdom Metazoa; phylum Arthropoda; class Insecta; order Coleoptera; family Bostrichidae; genus Rhyzopertha; species Rhyzopertha dominica. Next base: position 17,541,389 of record QCXZ01000003.1, read on the forward strand.
GGCCTAAGATTGACGAGCATGCTGAGAAGATTGTGAAATCCTGTAAGGGTTGTACAATAGTATCTACCCCTGTCCCACCTAATCCAATGAAAAGAAGATCCATTCCAAATGGGCCATGGATAGATGTCGGGATAGATTTTATGGGACCGTTACCTAGTGGAGATCACCTTTTTGTTATTGTTGATTATTTTTGTCGCTACAAAGAGATTAAAATTATGAAAAAAATAACAGCAGTGAACACCATAAACGTGCTGAAAGAAATATTCTCAAGACTTGGATTGCCAATGACAATCACTTGCGATAACGGTAAACAATTCACCAGCGAAGAAACTAAGTCATTCTGTGATGAAAACGGAATTAAAATTTATTACACCATCCCTTACTGGCCCCAAATGAATGGGGAGGTAGAACGTCAAAATAGAGACATATTAAAAAGACTAAAAATAAGTCAAGGATTGAAAAGCAACTGGCAGCAAGATCTTTTTGATTACCAAATGATGTACAATAGCACGCCTCATGCAACTACAGGAAAGACCCCACATGAGCTATTCTTTCGGCGACAGTTTCGGGACAAGATCCCTAGTTCCATAGACACTGAGAACGCGGCAGTATTAGATAGCGATGTAATTGACAGGGACCAGCTCCAAAAAGAAAAGGGAAGGGAGTATGCAGATCTAAAACGGAAAGCCACAGAGGATGCAATAGAAGTTGGGGACCAAGTTTACCCCAAGGTTATGGTTAAAGCAAACAAAACAACTCCAGACTTCGATGCCATATACATATACAGTTACAAGCAAGAAAGGGGGCGATGTTATAATAAGAGATGATAATTCGGGCCAAGAGCTACGCAGGAACGTAATTCATTTAAAGAGAGTAGAGGGTCAGTGGAAAATAACTGACAACGAAAACACTGAACAGGAAGATTAGCCATTCTCAAGTCGAAAAGTTTATTTTGCTGGTAATTAGGTAGTAGGTCATGCGGTTTATTAAATAGTTTGTAAAACTAAGTTATACATGTACGTAGATTATAGTATAGGTTTATATTTTGTATTGGTAGTTAATGTAAGTTAAATAGCTTAAACATTAAGGTTATATTTTGTATTTTTGAATTTTGTTTGAGTATTTATTTGCCGCTAAGTATTTGAATTTTGTGTTTGGGTTTAGATTAATATTATGGACTAGATATTGGAAAAAGGAAGAGATGTGATGTAGTGACGCAGCTAAGAATGTTATGTTGTGTAACGATAATGAAAATAAAGCTACGCACTCTGTTTTGCCCGGGCTGGTGATTCACTTGATATTGGATAGCCGGGCCGGACGGAGTACGGAGTGATMAGAAATATTGTTTTATTAATTATAGCGGATTAAGCGGACACTACACTAGTAACATCTTTTTGGATCTAGCCTGTAAGATCTGAATCAAACTTAGAAAAGCTTTTTGTATTCAATAAATCATTTAGTTTAGTTCGGTATTCATCTGTTTTTACTAAATAGTTAGTGAATTAACTGTACATTTTTGTTTTATGCTTTTTTCGATTTATACATTTGATCCTTTATATGAATAGCAACTATGTATTCATTTGATATCGTATCTGCATCCGCGTACTTTTCGTCTTTCGTATCTTCAATTGACTTAGTCTAACGCTAATTCTGTATTATATACCTACATGTCAAATTCTTTTTTAGACACTGGTAAAGTTGAGTTACATTTTAGACCTTAATTTAATTATTTTTGTTTTGCCTGTGTAAAATGTGCATTCGTAAGGTTGACTTAACAATTATTGAATTTAAATTCGCACTGGGGATTAACTGAGTTGATGTTAATTCTATTTTGTATTTGATGAGCAAACTAGCATTTAAACATCGCTGTAGATGTCGTTAGTTATCTCATAGAAATTATGTTAAGCAGTTTTTATGTAATTATGTGTCAATTACTTTTATATTTTCACCAGGGTTTTGCTGACGTGTGTGCCACTTTCTGATTTCCAAATCGATCCAAATGGTTGTTGCTCGCTGTACGTTCCTTTTTGCTTATCACAAGTTATTTTACACTTAATATGCATATACCCTGCTGTAAAACCATAGAACTTACATTGCTTATTAAACCCAATAGGATTAGATCACATTTAGTTTTAGTAAAGTCTCTTTGAAGAGAGATACCAATTTACCCACTAGCGGTTAGATTACAAAGAATGCCGTACAATGCTAATATAAATGATAAATAACATATTTTCGCCGCAGCAAATTATTTTAAAGGTGTTAGTGTTTGCGTTAAAAATAGGTTGAATAGATTCGGAATAAAAGTAATAGAGGTAATTAAGTGCAATTTGGGACGTCCTGTTAACAATAAACCAAAATCCAAAAAACAATAGCGGTATTTACCAACTAAAATGCATGTAATGCGATAATGTATACATAGGACAATCAAGTTAAGCTATTAAAATAAAAGCACAACAGGTGCCATTGCATAAAAAATAATCATTATACTTACATGAAAACGACATTTCGAAAGGAAAGGTAAAAAATAAACCTTTTGGAGCTTTTGAAAATAAAGCAGTCAGCATCAGAAAAAAACATTTGGCAAATAAGGAAATAAAAATTCCCACGTCCACCACACCTTTGATCTTGCCGAAACTAGGAAGTCGGCCCTCAAAATGCAGGCCAGAGAATTTTACAACGCTACTTTACAACCCCTGTAAAATAGGGGACGTAAACAAAATTCTGCACATCTGAGTTTTGTATAATGTTGTTAAATTTTTGATAATGACCGTTTGAGGTCGAAGCGATCGTCAGAGTTATCTGATAAATAAAATGAGGCAAAGCACATACATTCAATCGGCTTCAATCAGTTTTCAAGCTACCTAAATAATCCCGCGATAACTGCACCACAACCCCCCTGTAATACTTTCCGTCCTAACGTCGGAAAAAATGTGCACTTAAATTTAAATTTTCCTACAACAATCGCCAGTACTTCATTCATTACTAGCACTTGTATTTGGACAAACGTGAAATTGCTCTTTCCGCGTTCCAACACAGACGCCAAAGAACTATTTTTACGTGCGTCTCATTGAAAGTAATGCGCCTTTGTTGCATAAAACTGAAAAATAACTTCTAAACCAGCGTTATGAAATGCTCACTGAATGTAGAACAGAATCATTAGGAAATTACTGTAAGCACTGACCGCGTTTAATTTTGCGCTAAACGAAAAGCTTTAGATGGTGCACTCGTTGAGACATTAGAACTACTTAGATTAGAAACAAGCTGAAGGTTTTACATATAGTTTGCTTTCAGTTTAACTATTTGGAAATATCCGATTAAAAGTCTTAAGCTTGTTTACAAGCAACCTACCATATTTCCCGTACGCACCTAAAATTCTTTTCTTCTCTTCAAATTTCTGCGCTACTTACTGACTAACGATGACTTAACGAATACCTATTAAGCCCACAGAAGCTCTGCTTATAATCATTTTACTAAGTTATTGTTTGTCGGTTATATATTATTACATACAGTAGTAATTTCACAATAATGATTTATTTGCTGTAGTTACGCTGTTTACCAACAAATAATTCGAATGCACAGTTTTCTCATTTCAGTACTACTACACTATAGTATCAAACTAGCAAGTATTTTAATGTAATACGTGAGCATGATGTAATGTAAAAATGGCGTTCAATTCGCTTTAATTGTCCTTAAATAGCAATTTTTTCGTTTATTTTAAATAATTTTATATTAAAAATGTTTGGATTTTAAGTGAATGTTTCGATACTTTAATTATAAAATAAAATTATTACGCGAATGAATAAGTGTATTCGATATGATTGCCCTTTTTTGGAAATGCTTAAAATACTGAGATCTTGTCTAAATTATCTCATAATTTTTTAAGCTTTCTTCTATATAATAATGTATTTACTAAATAATTTCGCTGCGGAAAATGAAAGGTGCAAGAGAATTCAAATGCCCTCTCAAAACATCTACTGATAATAAGAATATCTTTGTTTTTGGCAGCTTTTGTTTTAAACACGCTTATGCAGTTGTTCTATCTAGCCGCGTATGCTTTGCGCTTTTTTATGAACTCCTATCCTATTTTACGCAGATACCCTTATGCATTACTGCTTCACCCTCGTTTAGTGAGAAATTAAGCGCCTATTTTTAAAATAAGCTGTAGTAAAAGGCTATATTGCATCATAAAAAAAAACAGCACCGAAAACACTATAAACGTGTGGTACGACAAAGGCCTGCTTATTCTTTTTAATACTTCTTAGACATTTTTATTCATATTTATTCAAAAATGCTTAACGCGACCCATAAAAGAGCACAAATCTCGCTAACGTTCCAAAATACAACGTACCCAGCAAGTACGCATAATTGCCAGTTTTCCTGGATGCCATTCTGAGTGCAACCTCGACGGCTCATGTATATACCAAATGCGATGGTCGCGCCAACTACAGAAGACTGCGCTGAACKAGGCAATATACAAGTAGTCGGGGTTGGTGCAAAATAACGTCCGGCTAAATTTCGCTTCATTGGATGGAGAACACGCCATAGTAGCCGCCCTTAAAATATTTTATGTGAGTCAAGGTGGCATCCGTATATCGGATGCCACCTTACCCCGGACGCCAACTTTACCGCGATTTTAACATGGGAGGATGCCATCCATTTTCTCTTTGGCCTTCCACGTTGTTTCCTTGTTATTGTTTTTTCCTTTAGAAGTTTTTTGGTAATCTTCCAGGACCCATTCTGTACGCATGACCCAGCCACCTTATTCGTTGTGCCCTCACATATTGGATAATAGTAGGGCTAGCAAACAATTCATACAATTCTTGATTAGTCCTTCTTCTGTATTGTTCGTTTTCTTTTACACCCCCATATATTTTCCTTAGCACTTTTCTTTCCCATATAGCCAATCTATTCTGATTCTCCTCTGTTAGTATCCATGTTTCACATGCATATGTCACTACTGGGTGTACTATTGTAGTGTATATCTTCTCCTTTGTTTTCCGAGTAACGTTCTTATCTCGAAATAAGTTGTGTAGGGCATTTAGCCTTCTATTCCCTGCATTTATTCTCCTTTCTATCTCTCCTTTTTGCTCACAATCTGCCGCAATTTCTGATCCCAGGTAGCTAAAGTTCTGTACTCTTTCAAATATGTACGCTTGTTCTATTTTTACTTTTAGTTCCTCCTCCTCCATGATCTTACTGGTGGTCATGTATTTCGTTTTTCCTTCGTTTATTGAGAGCCCATACTCTGCTGCCACTCTGCCCAGCTTTCCTACTATGCTTTTAAGTTCTTCTTTTGTTCGTGCCAGCAGCGCCACATCATCAGCATAAGCTATGCACTGGTGTGATTTCTTTGTTATGAGCCCCTCTGCATTAATGTTGCTATCTCTTATTATCCTTTCCAACACAATGTTAAACAAGACCGCAGAAAGAGGATCTCCCTGTTTTAATCCACCACTGACTGTAAATTACTTTGAAGTTATACCATTTACATTAACCGCATATGTTGTATCTTTCAGCGTCATTTGCACCAGTTTCCTTAACTGTTGTGGTATCTTTAAGTAGTTCATTGCCTCATACAGTTTCTCTCTGTTTACACTATCAAATGCTTGTTTAAAATCAATGAAGGCTATGTGCAATTGCACTCCACCCTCCTTGCATAATGCCATAATATGTCTCAAAGTAAAAATTTGATCTACTGTAGATCTGCCCGTTCTGAATTCCCCTTGATATTCTCCTATAGAAGCTTCGACGCTATCTTTCACATATTTAGTTAATATTTTCGCAAATATCTTGTACACACTGCTTAACAGGGCTATACCACGATAACTACTGCATAACTGCTTGTCACCTTTTTTGTATATGGGGCAGATTAGTGCTTTTCCCCATTCTTTCGGCATTTCACATTTTTGCCATATGCTTAATACAAGTGTGTGTATACGTTCGTGAAGTTCCTTTCCTCCATACTTTACCAACTCAGCTTCTATGTTATCTATTTCTGGACTTTTATTATTTGTTTGTTGCATTATAGTAGCGGTTACGTCTGCCAATGTAGGTAGCGGAACTTTATCATTCTCTGCTGTCTCTGATTCTGGTTCACATCCTGAGTATGTACCTAGTCTCTTGGTCACAACTGAACAAGTCGGAAAAATGTTCTCTCCACCTTTCAATCACCTCATGTTCATCACCTAACAGCTGTCCTTTTTTATTGCGACAATATATGGTATTAAATTGTGTAGGTCTACTTTTTCTTATTTCCTTATAAAATTTACGTACTTCTCTTTTGCTGTAGTAGTCTTCAATTTTGCTGATATGATTTTCTTTATACTTTCTCTTCTTCTCTCTGCAGAGTCTCTTTGCAACTTTTCTTTTTTCTTCATACGCTGCTTTTAATTCACTTGTTCCATCTCTCAACATAGACATTCTTGCTTGTGCTCTTAGTTTTAGTGCTTTATGACATTCTTCGTCAAAACAAACTTTGTTATCTTGCTTTTCTCTCCTACCGAGCATTAATGTTGCTGTCTGGTCTATTGCCTTCCTTATGTTTTCCCATTCATTGTCCGTATTTCCGTTTGTTTTATCCCTAATCTTTGTCACCAGTTCTTTCACATATTTTTGTTTAACTTTTTCCTTTGTAAGCATTTGTGCATTATGTAGGTTTCTTCTACTTTTGTTTGCCTTGGTTGGTTTAGGCAGTTTGTTGCATCTTCATTTTTACCATAAAGAAATAGTTATTTATGTTATAAAACAAAAAACGAAATATGTTTTTTGTTTTTTTAATCTAAGTTTTTTGCGTCGCAAGAGTTTTACAAACTACAAAATTAATTAAAAAGTAACTCCTATATTAGTAAATTGATCATAATGCACTGTGTACTTGATTAGTACATTCGTTATTATACACAGTATTACGTAACGACTAGCACCTATTTTTTACATTACAGTTACTTCGACAAAGCGTTCGCATGATTTTATCCTAAGTGAGAAGTGAGAACTTGTGGTTCATGTTTTCCGCCTTTCGAAAGGTACTTCCATTATAACTATATAACAATAAACTGGAATTAAAGGGATTATATCCGATGAACCCTAATCTCGAAGTAGATCTGACGTCTGTAAATACTCTTATTGTTTAATAATAGTAAAACACTTGTTTTTGATCCAACCCAAAAATAAAAATTGGAAGTAGGATCAAAAGCAAGTGTTTTGCTATTATTATTTAATAACTTCCAAAAAACTCTACTATTCATTACTATTACTGCTGACATATAATGTCGTTCAACCATCCATTTTTGCTGAAAAAAGCAACATAAAATTATAAAAATATAGGTGTCGTAGAAAAGAAGTATAGTACATCAATCGAGTTGTAAGGCAATTACGCGCTCGTGGAATTAAGTTACTCGTCGCTACGAGAGTCGCGCGCAAACTTTCCACCTGTGCTTCTTATAACTCTCATTATGTAATATACTATAATTAATCAGATTGCCGTGAAATTTTTATAGGTCGTAACTGTGACGTGATCAATAACGAAAAAATTGAAATCGTTTTAAAATGTCGAGTGAGGACGAGTTAATGTGTACCCATCCATTTGCTTCCGCAAAAATCAAAAGAAGTGTATGAAAGGCATATCAAAGACTTGAACATATCGCCACAGATTTGATTGTTCGCCACTGTACCACTCCAAATCTGAAAAGTGAGTGACTTTGGCCGAAATAAAAAACATACGAATGATCAACAAGGTGTTCGTTTAATTCCCAACCAATTATACCGATTATAAACATAACACAGATCAAAATCAAGATAATATTTTTTAAAACTCTGCTGCCATAACCAATGTCGATTGGTCCTAAATGAATACATACAAATAAACGAAATAAGGTAAGTATATAGAATTAACAATAATAGTTACTATTACACTAGTTACAATCAAGGGCAAATCGGGGGGGGGGGGGATCATTGGGGTCTTGACCCCAACCCTGGGAAAGGATTACCAACACCAAAATTTATCTTAAAAGATTAGGACTATTCTTCTTTCGCCAAACTAAAACAACAGGTGATGGTTTTTTTGACTAAAAAACACATAATATTACGAGCGTTGGTATTATAGTTATATGAAGTAGCAGATCGTTTATTGTAAATAAATTGTGTTTGCACGATTCTAGAAGTTTGATTTTGCCGCGCTTGCTATCATTTGATGTTATGGGTCGCTCTTAACGAACAATTGGGTGTTTTCACATTTTTTAGAAATCATGCCATGTGTATATTTCAAAAAAATTCAAAATTTTTCTAGCACCAGTTTTCGAAAAAAACCGTTCTGAAGTTCAAATATAAAAATTGACCACACAAACGCAGTGTCCCGGGATGGAGAGGGTGTGACGTAGCACCCGATGTAAACAAAGAATATAGGTTATGTTACCTATGTGCCTTTGCTTGTACCGAGTGAAACGAGTTGTTTTCTTTCTTTTAACGGACTCCTCCTAACAACTGGGAGAATGTTTAAGCATGTACAAACCAGAAGCTAACACCAGACGGTGCTTTGTGCCAAAGTGATCAAATCTCAAATACATCCGTCAATAGTCTCAACAAAATATTCGTAAGTGTACTCGGCTACCCGGAGACTACGAACGCAAACGGAGATGGTTTAATGGTTTAAAGCAGCCAGAAGGGGTATGACCAAGACAAAATCTACATTTTACTGCTGTGAGACTTAGAGTAACTGCATAATTTTTTGCACGAACTTTGTTTTCCGGGCATACATATCTTGGACTGCAGTAGACATATTATGGGGCCTTTTCGCTTCACCTGAAAATAACCTATAGCTGCATCTCGGTGTTGCTCACGACTTGCACTAGACAAAAGATGCATTTCGTTCAAAATATCAATGATCCATAATGTATTAAATTGCAGATTAAGCTACTTTATTAATTACTTATACTGCTGCTTTAGCGCCTTTGATTTCGGCAGCAATAAAACGTGGGTCGTTCTTGATAAATTCGATGACTATAAATATATCTAAAGCCGGCAAATTGTTCGAAGAGGCTTTAACAAAGCATTCCGACGACATACTGTTGAATTTATAAAAAAAACAAATAGAAACACTCTCAAACATAACCAATAACGCAAACGAAATACGGAAAGTAGCAGACGACGCTACTTGTTTACATCGGGTGATACGTCACAGCCAGTCCTAGTCAATCTGAGCGTGTCTTAAAACTGCGTTGTTGCCACGTTGCGCACTGAGAAGTTGTAAACAATTTGTTTTGGTTAAAAATTTTTTGCTGCACTTAATTAATTAAGTACTCTTTTTTAATGTATAAAAGTTTATATTTCATAACTAGTGAACACACCCAATTAACTAATCCTGATCTGCTGATCCGGCCAATCATTCCTCTCTTATAGTTGTCGTCATTATTTTTGTTAATTCGTAAAATCGTCAGTCGTATTGTTTCGCGCTTGATTAACGTGTGTAAATGCAAGATTGGCGTGAATTAAATATCGCATAAAATTAACTTCAACATATCAGCCCGCAGAAGCAGGTTCTTGAAAATGATTGCAAGTTGCCTTGCAAGAGATGGTAAGTAGTAAATAATCATTGTTTTTATTACCAGTATTCAAATCTCGTTGTTGTTAATTTTAATAAGTAGTTAACAGTTACAGCTTAACGTTAAAGTTATAAGCTAGTGCATACGAGATGTGGCTATTGAATAACGAGACCGACACTGCTACAGTCTTCAGAATAAGTACGCATAATATGCCAAACGCCGGCGGCCGACAACTGTTTATTGCAAAGCCTTGTCCTTCGAATGCAATGCCAAGTCGTTTTTTTCAACGTTTTATTTATCTTCTATATACTTTTTACTTTACTATTTCCAACTTTGCTAACATACGTACATATATCCATGGTCAAGAGTTGTTTTACAGGATTGGCTATACTTTTGAGTGAGGATCCGATTATGACCTCAAAGGAATAATATTTGATCATTTAGTATTATACAAAAAATTTGTTTTTTGATGGTATGTAGTACTAAATCCGTTTAGTAAATTGAAACTGAAGGCTATTCATTTATTTAAATACTAGATGGGGGTGTATATTTTACATGGGTATTTTTTGCATGTGTTTTTTGCAGGGTGACTCTAGGGAAAAAGTGGTGGTACTGAGTCGAAACGTAATACAGGTGGTGTTTCATTTAGAAAAATAGACTCATTTTTTATACTCCTGTTATTAATGCTGTTCACCAGTGCATGCTGATATCATGCACAATGTCTTTCGATTCTGATCAGAAAAAGAGCTCGCTTTCTCAATCAAAATTTTCCTCAGATTGGATGGTACGTAGGGAAAATATAAATAATTCAACAAGAGCTATGTTGCTTGAAAAGCATTGACCTCGTCCCCCAAATTATATTTTCCCATACTGTGTTGTCAGCAAAATCGAAAGCAAAAATGTGCACAAAGTTGCACCTTGAGAAGTTTCACTGGCTTGTTCTGTCGCATAAAGACCAGGGTCTTGGCTGCAAATATTGTGTTATATTTGCAGTAGCATCAGGAGGTGGCATACAATCAAAAACACCTCTAAAACGACTCGTAAAGGTACCATTGTCCTCGATGGTTTGCTTGGTGAAAATGGTGTTCTGCTAACACACCAGCGAAACCAATACCACAAAGTAGCTGTCGAAGCCCGAAAAAACTTTTTACTAACATTTCATAAACCTAAAACTGATTATTAATCAAATTAGTAGTCAAAGAATGGCACAAGTTAATGAAAATCGGTAAAACTTGCGACCAATAATTGTCAAAATAATTTTTTGTGGCTGTCAAAGTATTTCGCTACGTGGCCATCGTGACGATGATAAATTGTTGAATAAAGAAGCTGGTAATGACAGCGTGGCAGGTGATGAAGAAAATTTTAGGGCCGTATTGAAATGACGTATTGAATCTGGTGACACAACATCGCAGCATCATTTAGAGACTTCTAAGTCCAATGCAAGACACATCAGCAAAACCGTGCAAAATGAATTATTAGATGTTTGCAAGGAAATTGTTCAGGAAAGTATTTTACAGAATGTGAAAGAAGCTAAATACTTTTCAATTTTATTCAATGAATCACTAAATACACAACATATATATCACACATCGCACATGGGTGTGAGGTATTAAGTTATGTTTGACTTTTTTTGTATGTTCTCTACTGTACTATGTTTCACTATCACCACCGTGCACAAACTTTGACCACTTCCTTTTGTTCAGAGATAATGTCTTTGCCACTTCCCATGTTGTCCCTCTCTTGGTAAGTATTGCTGCAACATTCGACTTCCATATTTTTATTGGTCTTCCTCGTGGATTTTTGCCTGGTACTCTTGCCTTTCATACTATCTTGACTGGTCGATTCTTGTTCATTCGGTTTAGGTGTCCAAACCATTTCAGTTGCTGGTTCTCTATTCTTTGTAGAACTGGTTCTATGTCGAGGTCTTCTCTGATCTTTTCATTTCTCATTTTATCTCTTATTGTTACCCCTTTTACTCTCCTGAGATATTTCATGTCAACTGCCTGGACTTTGCTTTTTATGGCCTTGGATCGTACCCAGCTTTTGCTTCCATATGCAAGTACTGGTCTGAATATTGTTTTGTAGATCGTCATCTTTGTTCGTGTGCTAACTTCTATTTTGTTAAGGAATATGTTGCATAAGCTGTTGTTCTTTTTTGACCTTAAAATTTTTTCGTCTCCGATTCAGCTGAATACGAGTATACTTACTAATTTGGACCTCCTCAATTTCGGAATGGCCTCAGTTGGTCGCTAGCTACAACGGTTCGCTCGGAAAGTGTCCTTATTTAGGCCGCCCGCAGTCCTAGCTCATTTTAGAGCACATTTTTGAAATCTGCAGTTCAAAATACATCTGTACGTCGATTTTTAGCTAAATCTATTTTCGCCTTTGTTCTTTTTTGACCTTAAAATTTTTTCGTCTCCGATTCAGCTGAATATAAGTATACTTACTGATTTGGACCTCCTGAATTTCGGAATGGTCTCAGTTGGTCGCTAGCTACAACTCGCTCGGAAACTGTACTAATTTAGGCCGCCCGCAGTCCTAGCCCATTTTATAGCACATTTTTGAAATCTGCAGCTCTAAGTACATCTGTACGTCGATTTTTAGCTAAATCTATTTTTTGTCAAAAATCACAAAACATCCAAGGCAGTTGATACAGATGATACAGTTTTGTTGCGCTGTCAATTCTATAGTTAACTTCAGATGCCATATTGCCTCATTCCAGATAGGTTGTGGGATTTGCAGGCATAGATTTGAAAGAAAAAGTAACTCGCTGCGGTCGGGACTCGAACTCGAATCCCCTGAACATACCGCAGAAATGTTCACATTACACCACCGGAGTTTGAGCCCATACCTAGCGAGTATTATACTTTTCATCCAAATCTATGCCTGCAATCCCGACAACGTATCTTTAAATCGTTATTCAGGCGATAAACAAAGTTCTTATAAAAATACTTTTGTGCATAAAAATTTTTCATTTGGTGCTTCTTGCAGGAATTTGTGAATGCCTTCAGGACTCATTACTTTGAACTTTTTTTATTTGCCGTCACGACATAAATTTGCAGTATGCATCCTCGTAAGGTCCTTTTTTGAGGTATGCAGCGGATTGGCAACTTCCAATTCTGCTTCTTATTTTATTTCTGGTGAAGTACTAAAAAATTCTTTTTCGCTCACTATTACAATTCAACACAATAATCGCTAAAACACTACTAAATTAATTTTTCTGATGGAAATAAACAAACAATTACTCACAAGCTACAAGCTAACAAACGTGATAACCAACAATACCAGTAAACTACCAAAATATGAAATACATCAAGTCCGCAAACCTCGTAAAATATAAAAATTACAGCTTTCTGTAAATCATTAAAACGAATGCCTTGTAAATTCAGTGTTATCCATGTTCCTATCGATATCAACTTAGGCGGGCACTTCGTGGCAGAAAAAGCGTCGTGACCATATACAGTATGTCCATTAAAGCTTTATGCGTTAGGTCCGTGTTGATTAATATAAGCTAAAAAAAAACCGCTGCAAATTGAATCAATACTTCCACATCCAATTGTCAAAATAACATTTACGTTTTTATTCTTTATACTATAGGATTAGTAATCAGGTTCTGAGCATTTTTCCTCTCTACACATTTTTTCTAAGACAAACAGTCCTCGTGACATTAGCTAAAATATATACATCTTAAAAATCGATTTTTTTCCAAATAACTCGAAAATTATTAACTTAACAAAAAATTACAAGAGCGCTTTCTGATCAGAAATTCGATTTTCTATATAATACCAAAATTTTTAAAAAATCGTACGAGCAGGGTCCAAAAAAGGTTTTTTGGAAATATTTCGAAAATGTCAACATTTTTGATAAATTTTCTAAGACACTTTTTGTGAGGAATTTTATTTCCTATCTGATGGCATTTTCATTTTTTAAATATATTAAATATATTCGGAGATATTTAAGAAAAACCGTTTTCTTTAAGTGACGCTTTTTTGCTAATATCTTCTAAACAGTTTGCTGTACCGAAAATTTATAAGAACTAATAATACTCGCAGTTATATTACTAATGACATACTGAAACGAAAAAAAATATAAAAAAAATAAAAATTTGCAAAGAGTAGTTACCCCCCAATTTCGCCCCTTCCCGATACCCTACTTACCCCACAAACAATAGGTCGCTTTGGGTAGTTGATATTTATACGTGTGCCAAAACTCAACTTCATGTATTAAGTCTTTCGAAAGTTATCGTGTCCACAAACAATGCCACAGACACACACACACACACACACACACACACACACACACACACACACACACACACACACACACACACACACACACACACACACACACAGAGACAAGAAATTTGTTTTTGCTCAAATTTTGTTTTTTTGCGTTTTCGACCATTTTAAAGCGATTGTGCAAATAAAAATTTTTAAAATTTTTTTTTCGCGATACAATGCTTCCCATCCGTTGGATGTGGAAGTAATTAAAGAGTATCAACGAGGCCTTGTAATACCAAATTAAATGTTAATTTTCATGGAAAATGCACTTTTTGACTATTGGTATACAGTATACCATTTACAACAAATGGAAGCTAAAAAATGCAGCGGAAAGCGAAGGGCATACGTGCAGCATAGATCCAAAGAGCTTACATAGTAAACTTTGATGTATATTTGCCGTTTTGACCTTATAACTCAGTGGTTAGAGCGTTTGATTAGTGTTTAAAAGGTCCCGAGTTCAAATCTCGGTCAAGGCTGGCAATACTTTTTCATTTCATACTTATGTTGTTAACCCATTAAAATGCTACGTTCATTAAAAACAAATTCAGGCAATTATCTGTCGCTGTGTATAATATACTTGAGTTGTAATTAGCTACTGGTCGCCATAATCTGGTCACCGCGGCGAATTACGCTCCGAAGCTCGAAAATACTGAGCGACGAGCGATTCAGCTGCAAATGCACCGGATGGCGTTCAGCAGCGTTACGTAGTATACTTTAATGTATATATGCCGTTTTGACCTCGATTAATGAATGGTGCCCTGATAGCTCAGTGAATATAGCGTTTGGCTAGTGTTCAAAAGGTCCCGAGTTTAAATCTCGGTCAGGGCTGGCAATACTTTTTCATGACATCACTGCCTTCACTCTTTCTGAATGTTGGTGATGGACGAGTTAGCAAACCATTTGTCTTCTACTTTAAACTCTGCTCTACTATTAAGCTTAAATCAATTAAATTCGTCAATCTTAACTGGAGTATTCCAAATTTACGTAGTATAAATATTAAATCAAAGGAGATAGAAGAAATCAAATATAGTTGCTTTGGGCTTTTTTAAAAGAAATTGATTCCAATAAGTCGAGAACGGATTCGTGCATATTGCATGCTAGCTGATGGTAGGTAGGCATTTTCAGCATTTCAATATTTAGCCAATAAAATATTTTTGCCGGGAACTTTTATCAGCCTCAATTGACTTGTTTGACGGCGCTAAATGAAACATTTTATTAATAATATAATAATTATAACACTTGGTAATGTTTCAGATTTTATTGAGTTTAACCTCTTACATGTTTCGGCTTATTAGGCCTTTCTCAAAGAGTTTACAAAACGAAACTGTTGCTTAAAGTTAGATGCAGATCCCACGAGCCTCTATACCTACGAGCGGGTGACATTTATGGCAGCGTTGATAAACAAACTAGGGAATTCCACTTGATCGTTACAGATATTTTTGTGGGGGTTGTTAAGTGTTCTGTTTATGTGTAGCTGTTCCAGTAATCCTAACCTGATGCCGTTTTGAACGTTATGTAATATTTTAAATCTTTTTTCGTCAAATGTATGATTGAGAGTTACACAATGTTTTGAAAAGCCAGTTAAGGTCCTATTATTTAATATGGATTTCTTATGTTCTTTAATTCTTTCCTTAAAACTACGACCTGTGCAACCTATATAACTAATATTACATTCTTCACAATTAATTTCGTATACATCACTTTTGTTACCGTTGTCCGTCTTATCTTTATTGTTTACTAACAATGCTCCTAAGTTGCTTCTATTCACGGAAATAAACTTTCTATTGTCATTGGAGAGGTATCTTGACATTTTTTCACTAACATTGCCTATGTAATTTATTGACTGCCATATTTTAACTTCATTTGAGCTTTGCGAATGGTAAAATTGTGACATTATTAGTTTTGATTGCTTAATACTGATCATCTTTTCAATCATTTTTGGTTCGTACCCATTTCTTATTGCCAGTTGTTCAATAATGTGTGATTCCTTTTCAAAATCTGCTGTACTTAGTGGAACCTGTAGTAGTCTGTGAATTAAACTATGAAAAGGTGACAATTTTATACTTACTGATTGTTTAGATTCAGCATGAATTAATGTATCGGTAGTGGTTGGTTTTCTATAAATGCTAAAATTTAGTTTTCCTGAATTCTTTGTTATGGTAAGGTCTAAAAAGTTTATGCTGTTGTTGTTTTCTTTTTCTATAGTAAATTGTATTTTTTCATGAATACTGTTTATGTAATTCAAAAATTGATCCAAGTTTCTGTCTGTACCAGTCCAAATACAAAATATGTCGTCCACATAACGTGCCCAAAACTGAATGCAATTGACAACTGGCAATAAGAAATGGGTACGAACCAAAAATGATTGAAAAGATGATCAGTATTAAGCAATCAAAACTAATAATGTCACAATTTTACCATTCGCAAAGCTCAAATGAAGTTAAAATATGGCAGTCAATAAATTACATAGGCAATGTTAGTGAAAAAATGTCAAGGTACCTCTCCAATGACAATAGAAAGTTTATTTCCGTGAATAGAAGCAACTTAGGAGCATTGTTAGTAAACAATAAAGATAAGACGGACAACGGTAACAAAAGTGGTGTATACGAAATTAATTGTGAAGAATGTAATATTAGTTATATAGGTTGCACAGGTCGTAGTTTTAAGGAAAGAATTAAAGAACATAAGAAATCCATATTAATTAATAGGACCTTAACTGGCTTTTCAAAACATTGTGTAACTCTCAATCATACATTTGACGAAAAAAGATTTAAAATATTACATAACGTTCAAAACGGCATCAGGTTAGGATTACTGGAACAGCTACACATAAACAGAACACTTAACCCCCACAAAAATATCTGTAACGATCAAGTGGAATTCCCTAGTTTGTTTATCAACGCTGCCATAAATGACACCCGCTCGTAGGTATAGAGGCTCGTGAGATCTGCATCTAACTTTAAGCAACAGTTTCGTTTTGTAAACTCTTTGAGAAAGGCCTAATAAGCCGAAACATGTAAGAGGTTAAACTCAATAATATCTGAAACATTACCAAGTGTTATAATTATTATATTATTTTATCAGCCTGTTCAAAGTAAACGACGAAATACCAGTCTTTCTTAAAATGACCTACAACGCTTTGCATTTTTGCTGTGTATTAAGTAACACTGCAAAAATTAAGAATTTAAATGAATACGTCGTAATTTACATCTTTCTCTACTATATTATGTATGTTCTCTTGATACATATTCAACATAACCATTGTATTCATTTGGTAAGACATACTATGTATTTAAGCATGTATTTGTCGCCAAAAGTGACACCATTCGCACAAAAACAGCTATTTCGGAAATCCCGGTTCTGCTCGTAGTTTCTAGCCGCTACCGCTATTAAGTTATTATTGCAAGTGATAAAAGCATTATTATTCCATTATACCAGTGACACATCAAAAACGAAATTATGTTCGCAAAAGGTACTGCAGGGAACGAGATCGTTATTACAGGTAATTTTTTAATTAAGTCTTAATAAACTGTGAGGTTTCGTTTGATTTTGCAGTCGACATTAGGAAAGTATAACACTTAGCTATAACAATAACTGATTACAACTGCGAGGTATTTAGTTTAAAACCGACACGGGTGCTATCAAGAAATCAAAACATTTCATTTAATCCTAAATCCAGTACTTAACTATTTAGATAGATTTTAAGTTAAAAACACTACCTAAAATTGTATAACTCTGAGTCAAACTGTTGTATTTTGCTAAGTATGGAGTTGTCTATATAGAGTGCCAACAATAATAGGTACTGTACTAATTTCTTTAAACAAATTTTGCACTGGTGACATATTTATAAGCCCTATTTATTTTGGATGCGAAATAACGAGCTTAAAATCACCTGTTTTTATGCAGTGTAGTTTCTTTATAAAGTCTACTTCCTGAACACAGCTATCGACACTTCTGTTGCTAAATTGATATCGGAACAATTATCCAAAAGTTCATTGATGCCACTAACATTAAGAAAATTTAGTTTTAAGGCACACATAGGTCTGACTTATTTAACAACTATTTTCACTTCTTCCGCTTCTTCCTACTGCTTCGCGCCATATCATGCAACACCCTCGGCTACTTGGTAAATCAGAAGCTTTTAAGTAATAAATATTTAACTTTTGTGGATAATAAGCTTTGGACACGTTGGTCCGTGCGATATTACAGCTTTCCACAGATTGATTTGACGCAGGCGACATAGCATAGGCGTAATTTTGTTATTATTATGCTTGAGAATTGCACTCTTTGCAGAGATCGTCTTTGGGAACGTCTGTCAGTTTTAAACGCCCACAACATTGTGGGCTCCCGTTCAGATTAGTTCCCCACACAGACGAGTGAATGATACCGTATTGCCACTAACATTAACGATTGTCTTATTTAAAATATTCCACATTGCTTTCGAGCTATGCGTTACTTTTTAAGTACTCGTCATTTACATAAGGCTTATATTTTTTTGTTGCAAGTGTTTTACAATCTTATAGTTTTGCATTTTTTATAATACCTCCGCCTCATTTAAATTACACGCATCCCCAGTATCTTATAATCTGATAATGATGCAATTTTGGCGTAAACTACAAATGATAATTTTGGTACGTTTGAAGTTATTACGGATAATTTGTTTTTCGAGAAGGGCAACATTGCGTATTTGCATATTTTAAGCGTAGTAAATACTTTAACTTTAACACAAATATTAATATAATACATACATTTCACTCAAATTAAACTGAGGCCTTCAAAACACATGTATGGGTTCCTGAACATATGTTTGCCTCTTTTAACTCAAGATAAGGGCTACACCACAGCATTTCAAAAGAACTTATTTGGCTAGGTATTTCGGGGAAATTGCCAAACTCGGAGAACTTACTAAAATTCAAAGACAATTTGATGAACGGCAGAGACATGGTCAGTGATGTAACTCGCTGGGATTTGAAGCATCCAGAAATTCCAACTAGAATGGGAACAATGCCAAATTTCGAAAAATATGATGTAGGTCACTTTGGTAAGTCTACTACCAGTTCATTGAACATATAACGTTGTATTTTGTTTCCAGGTTTACACTACCTACAACCAGACAGAACAAGTCCTCTGGCGCGAAACATGCACGAAAAAATATGTGAAGCTTTATTCGATGCCGGAATAAACCTTCAGGAAATAGCTGGTACTAGGACTAATATCTATTTCTCCAGTTGTTTCTCCGGGTCTTCAACGTGGGTTTATGATTCAAGCACGGATTACAGACGTTTACTTGGAACTGGGTAATACTAATTTAATTTAAAGTTTCAAGCATCCCTTAAGTCCGTTGATTGAATGCTTGATTGACCCAGCATACGATAAGCATTTTTGCCGCTCCCGGGTACACTGCCGGGCCTGCTCTTCATATGTCTACGCTGGGTTGGAGGGGTGACACGCTTGTTGCTAGTGGGCTCCTACGTAGCGCATGTTACAGGAGTTTAGGAATTGGAATGGGGAGGTTCTCATGAGGCATCTAACTATAGCGGATACTTTTTTATTCGCCTCCGTGTTGGATGGTAACTTAATTTGGCTACATTATTCTTGTTCTTCCTAGGACGAGTTGCTGTCTGAGATTGTATACAGCTTTAGGAGTTCCTTATTTACTGTTTTGTTGTTTTTGTGATTTCTTACCACTGTTCTTAAATTATGTTTTATTTTGCTATGATTCTCTCCACAGTTGATCTCCACGAGTAGCACGGTCACCCTACTTGGAGCTTGTTGTTGTTAATTTTTCCGCTTTTTGTAGTGTATGGTCTATTCTCTCCTTTGAATGTCTCGCCAATATTTCATTACATATTATGTTTCTATTCTTTTTGTGATTGTCTTGCCCTCTTTTGTCCCTCGAATTTTGGTTTTGACAGCTTTGGCCAACAATTGCACGATATTTCTTTTTGCATTTCTCAAGCTTGTTCTGTTAGCTTTGGTAGTGACGTCACTTGTGGCTCTTTATGTCATGATGGGCAGGATTACCGATGTGTATCTATTTTTTAAGATGCTCAATTCTGGCTTGTGCTTCTCTGCAAATGGTAGTATAGCTTTTGTGACTGTATGGGCGGTTTTTGTCCTCTATTTGACTGTTTTGCTGCGGTTGAATTTGCTTATTATGTAGGTTCCCAGATATTTTATTTTGTTTGTCAAGGTTATATTTCGGCTTCTAGTTTCTATACGCTACCTGTCATTATCGTTTTCTGCTAAAGGGTCTCTTATCACGACAGTCGTTTTGTTGTAGTTTTTGCTTAACCCGTTTTCTGCTAGGTTATTTTCTACGTTATTTAGAAAGTTGATCAAGTCTTTTTCATTCTCTGTTATTACCAGCAGGTCATCCACATATCTAGGACAATTGTAAATATTCCTATGGTATGGGGCATCCTTGCTGTACTCTAGTTTTTTGTTTTACCGGGATTGTTTGGCCAAACCACTGTATCGTTTTATCTTCGTGTAGACAGGCCTTTGTTATCCTATTGATTAGGTAGTGGGGCCTTTTTCTTTGCCAGGATTTCTGGTGCATATCATATCGAATGTTCTTTTAGTCTTAGTTAGTCTAAAGACATGGCGAATATCTTTGTACCTTCTCGATTTTTCTTCTAGTATGGGCCTTACTGTAAGTATGTGATGGTCCACTGATCTGTTCTTGACAAAGGCTGCTTGATATTGTGGCATTTCGGGGATGCACGTTTCAAGTACTGAGAGTAGGTTTGCGTACTTGGGTAGTATTTATAGCCCACATTACATATTATTCTTTGATAGTCGTCCGTGTTCTGAGGGGTCTTTACTTTAGATACCGTGGTGCTTCAATCTTGGAGAATTTCATTTAATTGCCAAGCTGTTGTTTTTATTTTATGTATTTCTTGTTCTATTATTTCCGGTCCATATTTTATTAGTTCGTTGTTTATCCTGTCTAAGCCTGGTGCTTTATTATTTTTCATACTGTTTATGATTCGATCTAGCTCCTTTAATCTTAATGGTTCGCTCATCGGCCAGTAGTCTCTTTCATGAATGAATTTTACTCTCGGTTCGTTTCCATTTTTTGTATCAAGTGTTTTATCAGGATGTATTTGTTGAAATTGTTATTGCTTTCTCTGCGGTCGCTTTTTGGCCTCTCCTGACTCCTGACATTTTCTATTTTCGTGCTGCTTTTAGGCCATTCTTACTTCCTGTAGCGTTTTTTTTTGTTTTCTTAATTGCCTTTTCATAGTTGTCATTCGCAGCTTTCCTGTTTGGCGAGAGAGGGGACCTTTCTATATTTAACGCTTGTCTTCCTACTTCTTTTATACGTGCCGTTATCTTTTTCCAGTTTTGGGGGTTTTCTTTGTTTTGAAGTTTGATTTCTAGAGCTTTTGCATATTTTCTTTTATCTTCTTTATCTCCAGTAGACCAATGTAATTTTTTTCATTTTAACGGTGCATGTCTCCCTTTGTGTTTTGTGTACTTGTAAGTTATATTTTCTAAGTAGGTATATACCATTTCGTTGTCAGTTCGTACGTTTTTAATCCATTTGGCTTTCACCTCTTTGTCAATATAGTACCATCCGTCAATATGTAGTCTTTCTGTGACTTGCTATTACATTTGCTACACGTTATGAATCAGGATTTGGAGTTAACTCCAGGTATTTTTCATTGTAAGGTTAAATAGATGAACGATATTTTTTAGTCGGCCTGCATGCTCGTTTGTCCAAATATGCAATGTGTTTGGTCGTATTATGTTTTTTCCCGCCGTAGTTTGGTCCTTACTCTGTATGTGTGAATTGGAATCCCTCATAAGAATGATGGTTTTTAAGCTTCGTTTTCGTATTTCTTCGGATCTTTTATCTAATGGCACATCTGCGCGTGTTATTCACGTTGTACTCTTTTTGGTTGTTATGTTGGCCGCAATTATATTTCCATTTATTGCCTCTGTTGTTACTTTAAAGTTATGTGTATTCCTTTTCCCTAGGAATTCGTTTAAGTGCCATTTAGTGTTTTGTTGTTGCTACTCCTTCCGGCATATGCGTTTCCTGTATGCATGCTATTTCGTTTCTTTCGTTCCAGAAGTAGCCATTTTGACTCCATTTTCTGCATTTTCCTAGGCCGTTCTTGCGTGATGCCGTCGGTGCTTTGAATTATCTCGTATGTATTTATTTCGTTTATTTGCTCGAGCTCCAGGTGGGGTAAAGGTGTTATGCGAGATGTTTCTTGTCTGTGTTCAATACTTCTTTCTGTGTCGAGAGTCCATTACTGCTGTCCTGATTATCTGTGACTGGTTTCCGTATATTATTTCGCCCTGTCATAATAGTTTATTACTCCTCCTTGAAGTCTGTATACAATCATTACCTATTTGTTCCCCAGTATTTTCTTCCTCTTCGTATTCGACCGCTTGGAACGTTATTGTTTCCCCTTGTTTCATGTGGACTATTATTTTTCTGTATAGCATTTCTGCTGCTGCCGCTATGATTTCTTTTGCGTCTCAGAATCCATCCTCTTGACTATCGTTTAGGAGTGCTAGAGTTCTGTTGGCTCTTTCTGTTGAGTTATATTTTGGTTGTAACTCTAACAGCTTTTCCAAGCTTCTTCCGAATATCCAAATGTTTTGTCTAATGTAGATATCAGCCTTTCTTCTTATTTCTCTTGTGAGCTTATTATGTTCTTTTTAGGTAATTGTCTCGCCTTATATTTGGTGGTGCTTAGAAGGCAGTTTCCGTCTCCTGGTATTTTCTATACCATGATTGTCTAGTTTCTTGTAAGCACAGTTTCGACCATTTCCTTTTCCCTGTATACTTATAGGTATCTAATTGTCCCATTTTGTAGATTTGTTTTTACTGTAAGAACGTCTAAAAAGACCAAAGCTGTTATTATTGTTTTGTTGGATAGCTGATTATTCTACTTGCGGCATCTAAGTTTATTATTATTATTTCTTTTTAAGATTATGCTGATGTTCTATGATCGCACATAAAGCAGGTCGGGGTACCACTGTTTCACCTATTTCTAGACGTACTGGTTTTACTGCGTTTTTTTTTGTGTAGTTTTAATTTGTAGTGTAGTGCGCCTATCTGCTTTTAATGGCTATTTCACATGCATTTTCAGAGCCTGCCCTTTGTCTATTTTCAAGGTCTGGCCATCTGGGGTGCTTTACGGTCCATGTTTGTTTTCCTGTTATGACTGTTTCAGCTCTAAATACGTTCGTTTTAGCGTTATATCCCACAAATGCCGATCTTGGTTATATCGGAAAAGAAATAATACAGATTGTTGTGAATTATGCACATGCAACATGCGTAGTAATTATTATGTTAGTCAATTGTATTTCTGCTGCCTTATCTTATTTTAGTTCCTGTTGCATTCGGTGTGTCCGCATAGCTGTTCCCTTGTGTGGTCCAGGTATACTCCTGTATATAAGCACTCAGGTACAGTTGCAAGCAACAATCTAGGAGACTCATTCTACGAACAGCCGATTACCGCTGACAATGGTTTACAAGTATTACCTGAAGCTGTCGTAAATAACAGACGGGTTCGGCACATTCCACTGTTTTGCAGCGGAGTGGACCATATCCAAAAATTGTGTTTAGGCTTTTTTAGAATTCTTTTTTCCGTACACATAAATCAATGAGTATTATTTGGTATTATTATTTGAACTACAGATATTTCTCATTTAATAGCTTTTAATGTATGACTAAATCGTATTCTTGCCTAATTTAATGAGTAGTATCTATTTTTATAACCATGAATGGTAAACATTCMAATTTCAATGCGGCAGCCCATCATACTTTCTAATTTTTGATCGCGGCGTGCAATCGTCCTCTGCCCTGTTTCTTCACAGGTTAAAATTCTCTTTTAATTCGGAGGGTCATAAACGTAGTTTCTACCAGTATATTTTTTTGGGAATAAGAAGAAATCGGAACTAATCTACTCCTACTATAAACGGTATTGAAAGCATATGTTTACATATATTTTAAAGTTTTACATCATATAAGCGCACCAAGTGCAACATTTTTTACTTATTCAGTCATACCTACATAGATGCTTACATTTAGCCCCTTATTAAGAGGCGTTTGTGACATACATTTCGTAGGGCAACTGGTCAAACATCATTCTGATATGAATGCGGAAGTGTTTGAAAATTGGTTCAAAAACATTTTATTGTCCAAATTGCCACCAAACAGCGTCATAGTAATGGGCGACGCTAGTTACGATTCGGAGCAACTGGATAAAATTCCAAATAAAACAACTAATAAGGCAACCATTCAAGACTTTAAGATAAGAAGGTTTATATTTCGAAGAGGACTACACAAAAACGTTTTAACAAAGCAGTTCCTTTGAACCGCCGGTACTGTGTTATGTGAACGCAAAACTCATTGCAAAGTGATGCTAATACTTGTCTTGAAATTTTTTTGTAATATTTTTTCTACAGATATTTCTGTTATTATGTTGGTGGACCTTTAACGACAAGTTTTCAATAATGAAATTCTCCATCTTCTTTAGTGGTAGATTTAATTTTTGATTGGCATAATTTTGGCGTAAGCTTGTTTGGCGGTCACTTTAGCATGAATGTTTTGCTAGTTACTAGTTAGATATATAGTTTGTATACTTTTTCTTAGAGAAGGCAATGTTTTTCACTAAATTGCCAGCAAAACAACTTTACAAGTTTCTCACATTATTCAAAAAATCAAGTAAAACGTCTGTAAAAGGCAAAACGTTGCAACGACACGAATAAGTTAACGCTTTTTAATTTTTTAAACCTGTTCTAATTCTAATCAATTTCATGTGTTCTTTTTGCATCGGCTGTTCTTGTTAATAGTTTAGATAAAGGTGTATTAAATGGGAAAAGAAAGGCACGTTTATTAATATTATTAAATTCATTACGTGAAAATTCTTTACACACTTCTATAAATTTTAGTTATGAAACAGAAGTTAATAATCAAATTTCCTTTTTAGATTTATTAATTTCACGTAATGAATTTTCTTCTTACCTTTCTTTTCAAATTTTTAGAAAATCTACTTGTACAGACAATGTCATTTCTTATTTTTCTTTACACCCTTATGCACACAAAATGGCTGTTTTTCATTCAACTTTTAATCGACTTTTTAAATAACCTCTGTCATTAAATGCTTTCGAAAAAGAATTGGGTGTAATACTCCAAATTGCTTTCAATAACAATTTTCCTAATTATTTAATAGAAAAACTTTATTTTAAGTATTTGACAAAATTTAAATTTTCTTTCTGTACCACTTATATGGATGAAAAAGTTAAGGTTTGGTTTTCTCTTAAGTTTGCTGGTCAAGTCTCAGTTAGCCTATCTAAATTATTATCTTCTAATGGAATAAATATTGCTTTTTCTACCGCAGACAGTGTGTTTTCCCGTTTTGTCCGTAATAAAGACTAAATTTCAGTTTTAAATAATTAAGCCGTTTATAGTTTTTCATGTAATGATTGCAATTCAGTTTATATTGGACAAACCGGAAGATCCTTTTTAACTAGAGGTAAAGAAAATTTGAAACAATCTGAAAAGTATGAAAATACAGATATTGTTACAACAAATTCTTCGTTAGCCAACCATTTATTAGTAAATTAACACACTGCCACGCTAGACAATCTAAATTCATTACATTTGTGTAGTAAATCATCTAAATTAAATTATTTGGAAATTTTAGAGATTTATAAAATTATTAACGAACAAAATTTTAATATTCTAAATGATTTTTGTAGTTTCAATTGTCCTATTCTAAATTCTTTGTTTGATCTAAATTAATGTTTCGTTTGAGTTACTGGCATGTGGGTTGCTTTTCAGTTTGTAGTCAAGTTTGCTTGTTTCTGATTTTTGACTTTGTCAAACTGTTAGTTTCCTTTCATAAATAATTTTTGTACTGACGATGGCTAACATGTAGCCGAAAGCGCTTTACAATTGTAAAAATAAAGTGGATGTTCACTTTAAGAATTATTTTCTTTAGAAGAATTAATTAATAACTCTACTTAGAGCAGATGTATCAGTTTTCAATTTTTAATGACCATTTTGGTTTAGGTTTGCGTAGGCTAGATGATCGAGTGTCAGAACATGGTGTTAAATATATGGAAATTCAGGAAAAACGGATCTTTATATTTAAGAAATAAATGGTTCTTAGTTACTAGTTATTAACAAAACATTCATGCTAAAGTGACCGCAAAACAAGCTTACGGCAAAATTATGTCAACCAAAAATATAAATGTAACACTAAAGAAGGTAAAGAATTTCATTATTGGAAACTTATCGCTAAAGTTCCACCAACATTATAACAGAAATAACTGCAGCAAAAAGATTACAAAACTGATATTTTATTCCTACATTGTTTAAATAGTGAAATGTGTGGGTTTTGATATTCAAGACAAATATTAGCCATCACTTTCCTCAGTTTACAATGAGTTTTGCGTTCACATATCACGGTACCGGTGCCTCAAAGAAACTGCTTTGTTAAAACTTTACCTATGATTACCTATCATAAATCATCTGGTAGACCAGTGACCTGATTGTTCCTTCTTCTCTGTCTAGGGAAACTACTCTACCGCTCTTACCGGGAGAAGGCGTAATGCCGTTTATAGGCTCTGTAACGAATTGGTTAACGCCATCTACCGTTGCCCAATTCGTGTGCCAAAGCTAGGCGTTTCTTCAATTAAGCCTTTGAGTGCACGTGGGTTCTCTCCTAATGTATCCAACCCTTTATTGCATGCATCGAAATAAAATAGAATTTTCAGGTCAGTACTCGTACGTCTGTTGCATAAAAATGAATTTTCAGGGTCTTAAAGAGTCCAGCAATGGACAAAATTGCGCATTTTCTAAGGATCAACGGTGTGGTTACAAACGTAGACACGGCTTGCAGCAGTTCGACGTACGCCATAGTAGAGGCATATACGGCACTAAAATCTGAAAAATGTGATTACGCAATTGTTACATCCTGCAGTGGAATAGCCAATCCATTCGAGACACTTCAATTTGCAAAGTAAGTATCAAGGATAGCAAATAAAATTTCTTACTACTTCTACAAATTAATGTGAAGCCCGCCTAAAAAAAGGAAACTAAAATCCTCATCCAAAACAACAAATTCGGGAATTTGGCGAGATGCACGATTTCTAGGCAATTTAACAAAGTGTTCGAATACATAGTGTGGTGTTCTACATGCACATATTTTCATCGCCACAATTATTGTTGCTAGCTAACAAGGTCAAGTACGCACAGCATAATATATGTGTTATTGTTACATGTCATTAACCACAACGACTTGCATTAACATAAAAAAATCAGTCATTTTCTGTATCTAGTGAAGGCTCGCCAAATACGATTAACATATAATGGGCGAATTGGTTATATATTTAAGTTCAAAAAGGTTAATTCAGAAAGCTGAAAGATTTTCTACAATCACAGAAATGCAATACTGTGGAAAAAGCAAACTAAAATCTTTTCAAAAAACCAGAAAGGTATGTCATTTGCCCCGGAGTGGTAAAGACAAGTGCGTAGTTGATATTCAGACTAAGTTTGTTATATTTTTAATTAGCTTAAATGTATCTACGAAGTATTGCTTAAATTTTTTTATCACCTTGTCCTTTTCTTTCTCGAATTCAAAAAATTTACACATAAAAACAGTTTCCGCGCAAGAATTGTTTGCTTATTTCCTGCGCATAGAACATGCGACTCAGTTGACTCACAAGATTCACGACGGAACAATCCGCACAAACGCTCATTAATTTCGGATTCCCTCTTTAGGTGTTCCTTCATTCCGTTCATCTACAGACACTTTTTTCTTTTTGTCTTCCTTTAGCAATTTGCCTTATCTCTTTCTTCATTGGTTAAGTATCTTGTTTATTTGTATACTGAATAGTGGTCTCCAACTCTTTTTTGTATAGTGAATCTGCTAAGCCTCTAGTCTTCCCTCTCTTCCGATTTAAAATTTTCGAGCTTAACTTCTGAAATAGCCATTAGAATTTCTAATGGAACATGGAATGGACACGCCCCGTTGTCAGTTGACATCTTAGAGTACCTAGCAGGAGCGTCAGAATTATAAGTCCCATCAAATCGAACTGTGTATCATAATTAAAGTTGGATAAATCGCCAGCGTTATCACCATTCTTATAATCATGTCTTTTTCGGCTGGCGTGCTAGATTAAAACAGTTCCTTATGTTTTGCTTCAATTACGCACACCTCTTCACTAGCAGGTCTGCCAAGTCCAATGTCAGTTATGTTTGCTGGGAGAAAATCGGCGTCGGTGGATAAGGGTTGATCACTTGGCCACATTCACGTAACTTGAAATCAATTACTAGCGGTTTTCATTGTTGTACTTTGAATGAAAGCTGATCCAAGAAGCGTTGAAATTTGAAAGCGTTGCGACTTTTTCTAGGTTGCCTTTCAGCCACTTTCGAAGCGCTTCACTGTAATGAAATCTGTTGGTCTCTCAGACCCGCGTGGTGGTAGACACAGCTGCAAAGCTCCACTCTTCCTCGTATAGTTTATAACGCTGAGGTTCTTGGTATGTGTTGGCAGACCATCTATAATAATGCAACGGAGAGTCAGTGGTATCACGGCCCGCTCAACGCCTGTGGGCAGGCAACCCGACGTGCTAGAGTGTTCGAGWTTAATCGATGCGAAAGGCTCTAGTAAAGTCTAGGAAGGTTCGAAATCGAGAGCCTTCGCGAATGTGCCAGACACGCCAAGTAAGTGGGGAGTCTGCGGATATATAAGCGGCCAGAGACGGAAGTGGGGGGGAGTTAGACAGTCTATGAACGAGCGCGAGTTTTGAAAGTGACGGAAAGTGAGATTTAAGTGGTGTAAAGTGATATAAGTAAAACTGTAGTGTTTTTTAAAAGTAGTGTATAGTTGTTAATTGTTAGAGTAATAGTGAATAGTGCTTGTTAGTGTTTTGAACTGTTAAATAAAGTGTTTTAAATCAGAAATCCAGAATTTTCGAACCCGAATTCCGTAACAATTGGTGTCAGAAGTGGGATTTTGGATTTCTGGAGTGTTCTACGGACCGGATAGACAGTGTTTGGAGAAGTTTTAGAAAATTCTAGTTTATGCCAGTAACAAGAAGACAATCGGCCAATATGGAAGCACAACTAGAACAGTTAATGCAAATGATGCAGAAAATGCAAGAAAACATGACAGAGCAGATAAAAGCCTGTCAAGAGGACATGAAAACCGGACAAGAAGAAATGAAGACAGAATTCAAAATCGGACAGGAAGAAATTAAGAAGAAAATAATAATGGCTGTGCAACAACAACTTAAAACCGAAATAGAGGAAATCAGAACAAGCCAAAATAAAATTGAAGAACGGATCGACAGTGTAACAGAAGAGCTTAAAGTTACACAGAATGCAGTCGAAGAGAAAGTGGAGCTTGTCGAAGAAAAGGTCAACAAAGTAGAGGAAAAACTTTGCAATAAATTCGAAGAAAAAGTTCTACACATGAAAGGAGAATTTGGAAAGGAAATTTTGACAGTAAAAAGAGACCTGGAAAGAATGAAAACCCACGGTATGACGTCTTCGCCAGTTATTGGAAATAACAAGATAAAACCACCGACTTATGATGGTCACACATCATTTGAGACTTACAAGCTGCAGTTTGAAATGGCAGGAAAGGCAAATAACTGGAGTAATGAAGAAAAGGTTATGGCTTTGGTGGTAGCTCTACGTGGACCGGCTCTTGATTTACTTCGTACGCTGCCCGAAGCAGAGAAGGGTGATTACCAGAAGCTTACTGCAGCACTGGAATTGCATTTTGGAGAACAGCACCTACAACAGCTGTTTCGTACCCAGCTGAAGACCCGTAAACAAAAAGTCGGTGAGACCCTGCAAGACTTCGAAGCGGACGTAAGGAAACTTATGCATCTGGCATATCCGACAGCCCCAACTGAGCTTGTGGAGGAGCTGGCAACGCGGAGTTTTATCGAAGGTGTAAGAGATGACACTGTGAGGAACGCTTTGCTGCTAGCCACTTACACCACTACGAGAGAAGCCCTAGGAAAAGCTTTGGAGATCGAGGCGGCTTACAAGGCTTCAGCTGCCAACTGGGGCCAGTGTAAGGTACGTGGAACACAGGTCGAAGAGGAGACCGATTCACTGAAAGCAATCATGCGGGAGTTGAAAGAATTCCTAGCTGCGAATAAATCCGCCGGACGTCAGACCTGCTACCGCTGCGGAAGGACCGGGCACTTCAAGAGAGACTGCAGGGTGTCACTTCCTGCAGCGTCAAGAAGAAGCCAGCAGCAGGAAAACTAAAAACAGTCGGTGTTACGGGGCGCACACCGACTGCCCGAGAAGACAAAGCCCCCAAGATTGTTTCCGTCAACCTGCTACGACACAACAACGTGGATAGCCTCACAATGATGACAACCGTGAATGGAAAGAAGACGCAAGTGACCGTGGATACTGGAGCTATGGTTTCCATCATAAAGAAGAACATCGCACCGACAGTGAGACCCCTGATGGAGAAGGTTCTTCTGCGAACAGTGACAGGTGAAACGTCGCCGGCGATAGGTGAAGCTGAGGTTGAAGTGGAACTAGGGCAGCTTCGTATACGTCACAGGGTATTGGTGGCGGACATTGACGACGATTTCATCATGGGGATGGACCTGATAGGGAAGTACGGACTTGCATATGATCCAGAAGAGCGGATTCTGAAAATCGGAAACGAGAGCTTCGTGCTAGAAACACCTGGAGGCGAAGCAAGGTGCGTGAGGCTATATGCTAGTGAAACCGTCCGAATAAGAGGAAGCAGCGAGCAGATCATCAACGCTGCGATGGGGAACGATCTTGGGAGCTGCGTTGGATTAGTAGAACCGACTGAAGACTCACACAAACACTTGTTGGTTGCAAGAACGCTTGTCAAGACCTCCAAGACGGTGCCGGTGAGGATTGCAAACATCGCTCCTGTGGGAACGACAATAAGAAAAGGAGATCTTTTGGCAACATGTACTCCCGTAACGAGGATAAACACCTGTGAGGATATGGAAGACACGCAGAAGACGCCAAGAACGCCGGCACAGCTCAACATCGATTTGAAACATCTTACCAAGGAGGAAGCACGAAGAGCCCGAGAATTTCTACGATGCTATCAACATGTGTTTGCCGAACCGGACACACCAATGGGGAGAACAGACATCGTCCAGCACAGGATCAATACCGGAGATGCTCAACCTATTCGACAGGCACCTAGGAGACTACCGTTGGCAAGACAAGAACAGGTTGAGAAGATGGTGAAAGAAATGACGGAGCAAGGTGTAATCGAGGAGTCCAACAGTCCATGGTTTTCACCAGTGGTTCTCGTCACCAAGAAGGATGGATCGCTCCGATTCTGTGTTGACTACCGAAAGCTGAATGACATAACGAAGAAGGACAGTTATCCCCTACCCAGAATCGACGACACATTGACCACTCTTTCCGGATCTACATGGTTTTCAACACTGGATTTGAAAAGTGGATACTGGCAGGTTGGGATCCATCCAGAAGACAAAGAGAAGACTGCTTTCACCACCAGTTGCGGTCTTTACCAGTTCACGGTAATGCCATTTGGCCTCTGCAACGCTCCGGCTACATTTGAGAGACTAATGGAACTGGTATTACGTGGACTCACTTGGAAAACCTGCCTGGTCTACCTGGACGACGTTATGGTTATGGGCCGTGATTTTGAAGAGCATTTAAAGAACCTACAAGAAGTATTCGACCGGTTTAGAGCAGCCAACCTGAAGCTGAACCCGAAGAAGTGTGCACTTTTCCAGAAGAAAGTGGAATTCCTTGGCCATACGGTTTCTGCGGATGGGATTCAGACCAGTGATGACAAGATCAAGGCAATCCGCGATTGGCCACGTCCTCGGGATAAGCATGAAGTGAGGAGTTTTCTGGGAATTTGTACGTATTACAGAAGATTTGTGGAAGGGTTCGCTAAAATCGCGGCACCATTACACCAACTTACGGAACCGAAGACGACTTTTGCATGGAGCCACGTTCATGAGGAAGCCTTCAGGAAGTTGAAGTCAGCCTTGTGCAGTAGTCCAATTTTGGCATACCCCCGAAGACACGGAAAGTTTATTCTGGATACAGATGCCAGCAAGGTTGGGATTGGAGCTGTACTATCTCAGGTACAGGACGGCGAAGAAAAAGTAATAGAGTATTACAGCAAGGTCCTAACTAAGCCTGAGAGGAACTACTGCGTCACGAGAAAAGAACTTTTGGCTATCGTGAAGTCCGTAGACCACTTCCATAAGTACCTGTACGGACGGGAATTCCTCATAAGGACGGACCATGCAGCATTATCCTGGCTACTACGATTGAAGAACCCGGAGGGACAAGTCGCGAGGTGGATGGAGAGACTGCAGCAGTACGACTTCAAAATCCAGCATCGTCCAGGCAGGCATCATAACAACGCTGATGCCTTGTCGAGAAGACCGTGTGGAGAATGCAAACACTGCAGGAAGGTGGATGAACGAGAAGGCACGGTGGATATAAGAGCAGTCACCATCACACAAAGCGAGGAGTGGACTGCCGAGAAAGTCAGAACGGCTCAGCAGGAAGACAGCGACGTGGGTCCCCTCCTGAAATGGAAAGAAGAAAACAGACAACGACCTGGATGGGAAGAGGTGTCTCCAGAAAGTCCGACCCTAAAAGCGATGTGGGTTCAGTGGGAATCCCTGCGAGTAGAAAATGGCCTGTTGAAGAGAGCGTGGGAGAGCGCCGATGGGAGGAATGTTACCATGCAGTTGGTAGTACCCAAGGAGTATGTACCTAAGGTTTTGGAAGAGGTACATGGAGGATCATCGGGCGCCCACCTGGGAGTGAACAAAACCTTGGGCAAAGTTCGTGAGCGTTTCTACTGGGTACACTGCCGAGAAGATGTGGAAAAGTGGTGCAGGAAATGCTCAACCTGCGCTGCTACCAAAGGACCGACAACACGCCTGAAGGGAAGGATGAAGCAGTACAATGTTGGAGCACCATTCGAAAGGATTGCGATTGATGTCGCCGGACCATTTCCTACGACCACCAGCAACAACAAGTACATCCTCGTTGCTATGGACTACTTCAGCAAGTGGCCAGAAGCCTATGCTATACCCAACCAGGAGGCTTCAACAGTGGCTCAAGTTCTCGTCGATAATTTGGTATGCAGATTTGGAGTGCCACTGGAACTGCATTCTGACCAAGGAAGAAACTTCGAGTCCAGGGTGTTTCAAGAACTCTGTCACTTGCTGGGTATTACTAAAACCAGAACAACGCCGCTTCACCCGCAATCAGATGGAATGGTCGAGCGATTTAACCGGACAATGGAACAGTTTCTCTCCAAGGTTGTGGAGCGACACCAGACGGACTGGGATAAGCATCTTCCTCTGTTTTTGATGGCATATAGAGCGGCCATCCACGAGACTACGGGGCAGACACCGGCGAAAGTAGTTCTAGGAAGAGAACTAAGGTTGCCTTGCGATTTGGTGTTTGGCTCTGCGGGAACATCCAATGAAGAGGGAGCAACTAGTTACGTCGAAAATCTTCGGGAGTCGCTATTGATAACACACCAGCTGGTGAGACAGAGAATGAACATTGCGAGCGATCGCATGAAAGCTCGGTACGATGTCAGAGCCAATCCCAGACAGTTCAACGAAGGAGACTTAGTGTGGCTCTACAATCCACAAAGGAAGAAGGGGCTTTCACCTAAGTTATCGCCATCCTGGGAAGGACCCTACCGTATAGTGAAAAGGATTAACGATGTAGTTTATAGAATCCAGCGCAGCCCAAGATCGAAGATGAAGGTGGTACACTTGAATCGTTTAAGTGAGTACCACGGAAATGTTGAGGACTGGAACTGATCGGGACGATCAGTCTTTAAGGAGGGGGTAGTGCAACGGAGAGTCAGTGGTATCACGGCCCGCTCAACGCCTGTGGGCAGGCAACCCGACGTGCTAGAGTGTTCGAGATTAATCGATGCGAAAGGCTCTAGTAAAGTCTAGGAAGGTTCGAAATCGAGAGCCTTCGCGAATGTGCCAGACACGCCAAGTAAGTGGGGAGTCTGCGGATATATAAGCGGCCAGAGACGGAAGTGGGGGGGAGTTAGACAGTCTATGAACGAGCGCGAGTTTTGAAAGTGACGGAAAGTGAGATTTAAGTGGTGTAAAGTGATATAAGTAAAACTGTAGTGTTTTTTAAAAGTAGTGTATAGTTGTTAATTGTTAGAGTAATAGTGAATAGTGCTTGTTAGTGTTTTGAACTGTTAAATAAAGTGTTTTAAATCAGAAATCCAGAATTTTCGAACCCGAATTCCGTAACAATAAGAAGAACCAGAAAGTCTTTTCGAATTTTGTAAATCATACAATATTTATTCATTTGTTATCCATCCAGTGCCGAGCACGTCAGCCACCTGGTGGCAATCCTAACTCAGATTGTTTCTGCTACTCCATTTGAGGGAAATAGGCATCGCTTGACGACATACAAATAAGCCAGGTTACAGTTTAGCCCCTTTCTGCGGATATTAACGACCTTACTGAGTGTTTCCTGTTTGCAAGCTATGATTTTTAATTGTTCCTTAGGGTTCACGAAAACGCCCGTTTCATCGCAATTAAGTATTTGAAAAACATTGGTTTGTGGACTTTATTCATTAACAACTAAAAAGAACTATTCGTAGCTACTTTACTAAAGCCCATGGGTTTACTAATGGCATTGCTTCAGGTTTGCGAATAAGATAAAGTAGGATATGCCTTCTAAGAAATCCGTTAAGACACTTTTTAAGTTCTCAACCGAACAATTTAATTTCTTTCTTAACGGTCCTGCTCTATCGTAAATAAGCAAAATGCATTATCCATATTGAAGACAGGGTTTTTCCTTTTTTAACGTATTTTTACAGAGTAGACTAGAGAACATGAAATTGGTTCAAAGCCTGCAAATACCCAAATTGGCCAAAAAAAGCCGCCTCCACGGCTTTATTCAGTGCATAGTAAACCATGATTGCCTGTTTAGTAGAACGGATGTCTCAGTTAAACGTTGCGGGGCAGCCCCGGCGACACTATTTGAGGGATACGTATATACAAACGTTCAAGTACCAAACTAAGGGCAAWCTAGTGTACTTMAAGCATGCTAAACTGCAGATGTTCAGTAAATAAACATGTGTATCATCTTGCCTTGGTTATAAAGTTATGAAAAGTGGCAAAACAGAAGCAAAAAAATCACACGACGAAAACTTGACTCATCAACGCTGAAGAAAGCTAGATAAACATGGCTGACGTAGTTCAGCAATGGCAGGTTGACCTAGATCCACTTACTGCCATTTGCTAGAAACTCCTGTTGACAGCGAAAAACCTTGAAGTTTATTTCGCCTCGGTACCCCGTTGTGCCTTGGATTCCCCTAATTACATATGTAATAAACGTAACAATTTTACGGCAAACATTTAGACAGATCAATAAAAACGTTATCGCTTCCCTTTTTTTCTAGCATTAATAAAATGTGCATGTTTGCTATTCGATTAAATCATATCTAAAAGACGTTTCTGCTAGATAAATGTGCTTACAACAAACAATAGGAAGAAAATATGCCAGGAGCGTAACATGCTGCTAATGCTAATCAAAAGCGCCACAGAAGCTATTCAAGTTTGATATTGAGATTGGTAACAAAAAAGTAAAAGGAGCACATTTTCGTTATAGAAAGCATTGTTTCACAATATGTCCAAAACATGTAACAATACAGTAGACAATAACACCCTGCTTGAGTATGTTGCATGAGAAACGGACAATGCGGTTGCATTTTCTTACGATGTATAATAATGATACTATCTAATTGTTCTAAAGAAGCCTGCATTACTTATAAAAATGAGCCGGTCTTGAACCGTTAGAGCAGATTTTTAGTTCTCTAGCCTTGTCGAATTAAGTGCAGCGCTTGATTTGTTGCTAATGTTTCTAAGGTATTTTTCCGCGCTTTTATGAACTGTTTGAAATTCGCAATATTGACATAAATTCAATGTTAATCGTTTATATCAAATCGCATATAACAAACTTAGTTTTATTAAACGATATAATGTGTTATAGATGTATAATGTTCTAGATTAGGAGTCTTGAGTCCAGWTGGTTCTTGTAAGTCTTTTGATGAATCGGCAAATGGTTACGTAAGGAGTGAAGCCGCATGTGCTTTTATATTACAAAGAGCAAAAGACGCACGCCGCATTTATGTACAGGTGAGCTTAATGTGTAGCTACTTGTTGGACACCATTGACTTGAAATGATCGATTCACGTAAATCTTCGAATACACAGGTATTTAGCCAACAATACGGAATTATGTAAATTAGGAATTTATAACATTTTATCCTTAACAAAGTGTTTTAGCGATTTATGCTTCTTTTCTTAGCTTGCGTTTTGCTCTTGTCTATGCATTTTCATGGCTACGTATTTTTTAAGAGGAATAGAAATAGAATAGAATAACTTTAAGTTAACATATTTTATAATAGTAGTTTGATTTTAGATGTTAAACTGAAACCTGAAGTAATTAAAATTTTAAAAGTTGTTGGTTAGAGATCGACAACGTTCACAGCATCTTTGTCATTTATCTAAAAGCTTTAATCAGCCGAGAAATCCCGCTGTTACATAAGCCTATATATCCAAATCTTACAATCTCTAACCCCACCGTTTAAAATCAGCAGCAAACCCCCTCTCTCTTTCTCCCTTAGTTGCGAGTAAGTAAAATGTCGAAGAAAACAGAAAAATTTGTACGACCAGTTAAGCCTTATGGAGTTAGTAGAACAAAGACCTTGCATTTGGGATAAAACAGCAAATGAATATAAAGATAGGAATAAAAAAAACGAAGCGTGGATGAATGTCKATAACCATTTAACACAAGATTTTCATACTTTACCTGAAGCGGAAAAGCTGGAAGCAGGTTACTTTGAGTCATAAGTAAAAGTTGCTGAAAAGGGTGAGAAGGTGCTTACCTATTTTTTATTTATTAAAAAATAATATCTGCAGACAAATACGGTAAAGAGCTGTAGCAGTGAGTAGGTTTTGTCGGTAGCCCTCTTGTATAATATTTATCTTAATAAAATTGCAAGCATTTTTTAGAGGTACACTTAATGCTTTTCGTATATAATCGGTTAAACGCTCTGCTAGAAAATTAACAGTTCCTGGACTTATTCAATTCAGTTTTTTTGCAAAAAAGAGCGTATAAAATGCAACATATCTTGCTTGTAAGCTCTTCTTTTGTTTAATGCTTTCTTCTTCGATTGACCTAAGAACWTTCTTCATGACGGTAACAAGTCGTCTAATATATCATTGTACAATTTATTGCAGTAATCGCCTCACGTAAAAAAAACGTACATCGCTATCAATATCGCCATCGCTTTTTGTGAAAGCGCCCTTAAGATTTCTCGTGTTAAAGTTGCGTCATGTGTATCAATTAAGTCATAAAGTTGTTCTGTAATAGAATTATTATTATTATTCTGTTACTGCGTTCATAACAGCTTGCTTCTATGAAAATACAAGATGTACTGTTCGCTTATGATGATTATTCTCTGCTACATCAAATATCATTTAACAAGATACTTCAGCAGCACCTGACATCTTTAATTGCAGATTGTACATGCTAAAACCAATTGCGACGGGTATAAAGAAGAAGGTATAACATTTCCTTCGACTCATGCGCAGAGAAAACTTCTAGAAGGATTATACGAGGAGTGTAATGTTGATCCAAGCACAGTGTCTTACGTAGAAGCTCATGCAACAGGTAACGTATATAGAGAAGGTTTTAGGGTGTACATTGTACGTAATTGCTTCATACCAATATGGATACATAATTGGTTAATTACTTGTTTTGTGGAATCCTTGTATTACCTGTTTGTATCAGTATTACTAATTAGTTTAGTTACTATTTCACTGTTCGCCTTCTTTATGTTAGTAACAAGGAACCAACCCATAGACCCATATTGTAAAACCCGTGAAATTAATATTGTATTTTTTACGATCAGGTACTAAAGCTGGAGATCCATCTGAAGTAAATGCTATAGATAAGGTTTTCACGAAGAACAGGAAGGATCCACTACTAATTGGTTCTGTAAAAAGCAGCATAGGACACACTGAAGCTTCAGCTGGGATGTGTTCTATTTTAAAGGTAATTCACAAACTTTCGATGTATTGAGGAAGGTTATTGTCATTTTGTAATAGGTTTACGGGTTTGTTTTGCTACAAAAAAAAACAGTACATCATCAAAATTGTACCAAATGTTTCAAATTTGATTTTGCAGATCCCTTCACTGAAGGTTTTCATTAGACATTTTCTATCATGTCATTTAGATTGATTTACAACAAACTGTACCTGTGTTATTGGATTGCAGGTTATTTTAGGTCTACAGGAGGGATGCATTCCTGCAAATATCTTCTACAATAAGCCACATCCAGAAATAACAGCTCTAATAGAAGGCAGAGCCGTCGTAGTTTTGAAGAACACACCTTGGCCTAAAGATGAAAATATATTAGTAGGTTAGTAATCATACCAAGCGTCTCATATATTCTTAATTTGAAGTACGTATTGAAATATGTGTTTAAGGAGTTAACAGTTATGGGTTCGGAGGAGCAAATGCACATGTCCTTCTGAAATCTTACGATAACGTCAAACAAAGAAATTTGTGGTCATTTTCAAAATTTTACTTGGTGTACGCGAGTTCAAGGGTAGAGAACGGTGTGACTTCCATTATGGATGACGTAATAAGTAAAGAGTTTAGCGTGGATTATATGAGCCTTATAAATGCAGCCTTTAGGTAAGTTTTACTAAGTACCGTAATCCGAGATCAAGTAGATATTGATAAACAGCATTATTACTTATTTTCCTTCATCATATAGAAGCTATCTATTCTATTGTCTAAAAATCAAGTTAAATATTAAATCAAAAAAGCAGTTTTGTAGAATATGTTTACACGTAATCCTCACGGCAGCATCTCGTACTATCAGCCGGGTGTATTGACTGAATGGCTCTACATTTTGCCTTTCACCGCAAAACAGTTAGTTTTACGCCCCAATTTCATCTGCTTGACACTATTTTAAACCGCGGCCTTTGTGCAGCAAAATCATTGATAGTACCAAAACCAGAAGTTATTGAACGTACCTCAAGTTGCGACGATTTGGTAGAGCAAGCACCGTTCTTGACGGTAGCGTGCTTTGAGCAAACGTGCTTTGAGCGAACTGTGTTTACAGCGAACACGGGCGGTGATCCTACAGGGCACGGCGCTCCAAGCGAACAATATTTTCCAGACACCTAATTACATTTATTGCTCCTAATCCTTATAAATGAAGCATCAGGTATAGCAACAGCAAACGCCTCATAATGCTATCTGTAATTTTTTTTAAATTTTCGTAGATATAATTGGTAGAATTGGCAAGAGAGCATTAAATTTAAGTATGTATGTGCATTCTGCATATTTCTAAGTATAATAATATACTGGTCATTTCCTACACTATCCACCACTTCATTCCTTACCAGAAGTTTACAAAAATAGTTAGAAACATATTCTATTCTTAAAACAAGTGCGAAAAGTATGTTGTGTGGCATTATAGTTGTTCTGCGTTTATGCGACAATTGTCGGCCGTACTATACCGAACGTATATTTCTTGATACAAAAACTCAAAAACGAAGCAGTACACATTTCGTGTAAGAGCATGCAGATGGAGTACAGAATCAGCAAAACCAAACTGAGGAGAGCGTATCTCCAGCTAGATAATCAATTAGAAACAGCTATAAAAATTTGGAAGGGGGCAGGAACATATTAAAATTCTTAAGGAATATGACTCATCCACAAAAATTTGAATAATCGCTTGTCTTGTAATTTGGCACAATTTTTTTTCTAATACTAGTTTAAATATCATTTTTTAAATATGTTCTTTTCCTAATTTTCAGAGCATATTTTCGCAAACTTTCTAGAACCACTGAATGCATTAACTTTAAAATTCATCATTTTGTTGGTTATAGAAGTATGTCCCTCAGTCATCACAAATATAGTAATAAATAACTTACCCATAACATGACACAAAGCAAAGTTTCAATATGTTTAGGCACGTATATTTGTTTTTAGTATTTAAATTTTGTTTACGAAGTCATTTTTTACAGGAATACTTGATCGTAAATTGGTTAAAATATCGCTGTGCTTTGTATTATATTATTATATTAATAACATGCGAATTAGAACGAGAAGAGAACTTCACTAACAGGGTCAAGCAAATCGTGGTTTTCTCTTTTATTGCGAACGTTATGTGCAGTTTTAGGGCATGATCTTGCAGATTGTGATTAAGGGATAAAATTGGGCGCGAGTGTTGTAAATAGCAATATCTTCGATTTAAGATGTGCAGTCACGCAGGGGCCCCCACAGGGCTAGGTGGCAACGGGTTACCTATCTTCCAGGAGCAATCTGCCAAAAACCCTATTTTTCGAAGTTTATAAACCGAGTTTTCAACATTAGGCAACTTTTGTTTAAATTTTAGTAGTTACATCTACCCCACATTGAAAAAAAAACTTGCAAACCCCTGGTTGCCTAGCGGGGCCAAAAATTGCGCCTTTTTGATGATGCTAACAGAGCGACTATATGCACGCACCTGGGGGTCATATGCTGATGTAACCGACTGAAAATGTTACTTTCGGATATAAGCAATATATTTTAGCTTAGCAGCAAGCAGGTAATAACACGGCTTATCGTGAAGTTAAGTAGGGAGTAGACGGCGTATAACGAAATTAAGCATTAGAATATGTTTTCTTACACTGAAATGGAATATAAATATTAAGCATTCTATTGGGAAGATAATTTATACATTCATTTTGAAACAAAATATACTAAACATTCTTTTCGGATGAAGCATACTACGCACACTACTGAGTTCGTAGTGTACCGTAAAACGGGGCTACTTCGACATGTTTTCGGCATAAATTGTCCTGTACAGGTCCTGTCGAATACAATTTGAGTGATGTTAACATCTCATTGCACCAATTGAACCTTTCGCTATTCATTGCGACCAAAATCAGAAATCTGAAATTTTTCGGAATATTTTTTTTTATTTTGAATTTGGTGTCAAAGTTATTCGTCGGGTAACTTCGGCATGGTGTTAAATTGCGAATTTGGCGGTGTTTTGAACTCCCAGGTATCAACGTCACCCAAAAGTGTAACTTTTTTTGTGGACTCAATTTTTGGGATATGAAAACAAGACAATTATCAAAATTTATCGTTTATTTTCTCTGAAACACAGATAAATCATCTCAAAAGTAAACATTGTTCAATAAATTCTCGCTGAAACATAAAAAGATATAAATATTTAGATACCTAACAAACTGAATATAAATACACAGGTATAGGTAGGTCCCTATCAGCCTTGATTATAATATTCCTTATAGATGTATCAGTTAAACGGGGAATTAGACAGCGCGGTTTGCAGTTTTTCATAGCAGCAATAGATGTCGCAGAATGCCCGATTAATGAATAAACTTGAAATATTGCACTGCGAACGGCCACAACTGGCCTTGAACGCACATTCACAGAGCGACAAAGAAACCGCCGAAAATATTGGTATATACCTATATAAATGTGCCGCATTTCGCTCCGCGCATCGTGTGCGTGGGCGACACTATCCCGTATTTTTTGTAATTGTGCGATTGCGAAGCCCGACGATGCGATGCCGGGGAATCGGTTATGATTGTCCCGTAATTTTGCTAATCCAGTATTTATTAAGATGCAACAGAAGTATAAACGTAGCATATAATGTGCGTGTGAGTTCCAAATGTTCCGTTCCAATTTATTTTAATGCCTATCGCTTTTTAATTTTACGAAGGAATCGAATCTATTAAAAGTCAGATCATCGGATGTACAATTTCTAACTGCATTCATCTTCAATGATCGGGAAAAATGCAAATTTGCACTTACCTCCATAGATACGCAAATCTCCCTCTTTTAATCATGCGTTAAATACATATTATGGCACTTATACCACCTCGTAAAATTCTTAACTAAAGGACGGGATGCTTTAAAAATAGTGAAATAGCGTACATCATTACTCAGAGTACTGTAGGTACGTACATACCTTTATAGAGTATTCCTACTTGGACACATGTAATTATAGACTTATACGTCGGAAAACCAAATTTATTAAAAAATATCGACTGAGCAGCAAAAGTGTAATTTTTAAATTTAAATTATTTTTGTACAAAAAAATTCTGTGATCATGTGTTACTGTAGTCGAAAATTATGGATTAGCGAGCTGCGCGTTTGCGTCCAATATTAATATAGCTATGGCCTATCGATTAATCACATCTCTCGATCTTCATAGTTTTATATGTATAAAAAAACAATAAATTCTGCCTTAAAAATTTAATTCGCAAAACTATGCTAGTATACAGATAAACTATAACAATATCCCTTAACAGACTTCCACACATGAAATCTAAAACACTAAGATATTTATAAATAATAAACCTATCGGTCATACGAATTTGTATATTGTAAAGGTAATTTTATTTGAATAAAATTTAAATACCCTACTTAGTTACAAAAAATATTGCGATACTCAACATAGGACAAAGAGGAAAATTGAACGGCAAAAATACATCGATTTTCGTCCTTAACAAAGCTAATAATTTGTTTTATAAACTATCTAATATAAGTACTCATGGTAAGAAAGTACGTTGAAACAAAGCCGATCTGTATGTACCTATCCCAAACAACACTTCCTTGCAATCTGATATAAGTACATTAGTTACAAAATATATATTAAGCACTTATTACTCTAGTCTGAATTCTGCACTTCAGCATCTTTATATATACATGCTATATTAGAGAAAATACAAAATAAAAGTGGCTCGTACCTAAGCGACTCGTGGCGGAAGACCCAAAATTGAAATAAAACTTCATTTATTTATTGGTGCTTATGAATTCTTAGTCTAGATACAAATTTATCTTTCTGACGCTCATCACTTCCAGACAATTTACACTTTTTATGAATTTTGCATAGAATCAGTCTTTGAATAATGGAAAGTCTATGTTTGTAACAACTATTATTTGCATCCAACCAGATATTCTTTCGTAATTTTGACAGTTTCCGTATAAGTTTTGCTTCTAGAGTATGACTTAGGCGACTTTTATAATAAATGGAGGGGTAATGTTTTTCAAATTCCTCTAGGCACAATTCTACGATTCGGCTAAATTGTTTGGATGGCGCCATAAGACCCCTATCTGAAATATTTTCATAGATTTTATTAATTATAAAAAGTTGTCTGCCATCTTTCCAAAGACTATCAGTCGTTAAACTAGATTTGCAATTACAGCAATTGAATTCATCTAAACATTTTTTGGCCAAATATCCCGCAAAATAATTTGCAGCACAATCTTCTATTGTAATGTCTTGTCCATTTCCCGTTTCTGAATCTGATTCTGGTGGAGTGCTTGTTGTCGAACTTGATTCTTCTTCACCGTCTTTACTTTTGGGCGTAGAATGTGGTTCGTATATTTGCGGAATATCAAACACATCTTGTTCATCCTCACAGTTTGCCGGACGCGAAGGTTTAAGCAACGTGTTGATCGCGTTACTACGAAATATAGTGCGTATAATTCTAGAGGTTGGTATTTTGATCTTTCGAATTTTAAATACTTAAAAA
This sequence comes from Rhyzopertha dominica, assembly GCA_025024175.1. Taxonomy (NCBI): domain Eukaryota; kingdom Metazoa; phylum Arthropoda; class Insecta; order Coleoptera; family Bostrichidae; genus Rhyzopertha; species Rhyzopertha dominica. Next base: position 17,584,826 of record QCXZ01000003.1, read on the forward strand.
AACAAAAATTTCCGATTTCTCTCTTTCATTTTTCGAGGGTTTAACATTGGTACAATCACATCAAAACTTTCACATGAGACAGACACATGTGTAATACATCAAACAATAACACAAAATAATGAGTTCAGTGAAATAATATTCCAAGATGTCCGCAAAAAAACAAAAATTGGTGATGATAACACCGCCGCCGCAACGAAAAGTGATTAAAAAACTAAATGCAGCGTTGGAGAGAAGTCGTACAAGCGCCTGTGCTATATACGTATAAGTTTTGTTATGATTGTACCAATGTTAAACCTAGAAATAAAAACGACGAAAATCGCAATGTTTTCTTTTCAAATATCCCAAAACCTAAAAATCAGAATCTAAATTTCTAAACAGGCTATTATTCAGTATCCGTGTAGGTATGCTACTTTGCCTTCGTTTAATTTACTCCGTATATTTTACCATTTCTGGAATGTAGTGGTGAACATCGAATTTACAATACCTTGTTATACATATTATCAAATGTCATATAAGTAATCGTATAAATACAATTTCTGGGATTACTGACAGAAAATCAATCAGTTTCACGAAGCTAATACATTATAATTTTCTTATATAAGGTGAAACTGTTTTACATCGACCAAGTGCACCTTTTGTTTAGATAATAAGTAATAAGGGCCATCAAGATCATAAATAATAAGTGCTTTAAAACTGTTTAGACGATTACTTTTTCGTCCTCTTGTAAACCAAACCTTTTTATATTCTGTCTGCATGATAGGTCAAACCCAAACCTTGCCACAGGTTTACAGTAATACGTAACAATTTACATAGGAACGTACAAAGTACTTTAGTATCAGCCATAAACACACAATAATGGTCGCAAACGTTGCCGTCAGGTTATACTTTTTTAATTGTGTATAGTTGTGCTAGTAGCGGTTGCGTTGGGTACGAACTCCTTCCTCAGGAGGCGATCGCGAAAAATTGCCTGCCGCCATGTGTGCTTCGCCATCTAGTAGTCGCTTCCACAACTACGCCCGCGAAAGGCTCGCCCCCTGGTTTTCGCCGCCTTTCAGGCGCTGTCCAATTTTTATATGGGCTTGATCACTCTGATCGGAGTAATAAACTCAATGCTATCAGGTAGTGGACACTCTCATATTAGATAACCGTAAACGCTATTGCTGCAACCAACAATACACGATACAGCTATGGATACAACATTCATAGATGGCACTCTGTGCTGTGTGTATGAAGCATGGCTAACGCATGCACGCGGGATTGCGTTTAAATCAAGGTATGTTCAAATCAAGTTGATGTCAAGCTTTTATATCTGGCAAAAATTGTCGCAAATTCCCAACGTACCTACTTATAGGATATTTTAATATGTTATAGTTATTATTAATTTGCAACCTGTTAACCTATTTGGTAGCGTTTTTGTGTTTAAAATTATATGTAGTATATTGTGACATTGAAGTTGAATACGAAGAAGGTAAGACATTTTGCTTTAATTTTGTACCTTGAAAAGTATTAAAACTGTTAGTTTCGAAACTGCCGAAGGTATCACACAAAAAAATTGTGCGGTAAAGAACTGTAGTAATAAATATTTAACAAACTCAAATATCATATTTCACCACATCCCAAGAGAAGATGCCATGTGTGAAGAACAGGTAAAAGGACAAACAATTTGGACGTGCAGTCTCGCAGCCTTACATCCATTCGAGCATCATTTGTGGTATGTGAAGAATACTTCCTAGCTAATTGCTTCTAAACGCCAGAGCAAAATCAACTAAATAGAAGAGTAGTTCCCACACTATAAATAATAAACAATAGTGCAAGATAAACATTGCTTTTGAATCTTATTTCTGGTAATTACATTTACGACAATTCGAATAATTCGCAGTTTTTAAGACCTCGCATTTCCTTTGCCACTATKTTACACGAAACGAAGAAAACAACMCTATTAGTTATTAWTTAAATTAAACCTTTCTGACTTAACTTTTTATGAAGTACACAATTGCGTATAAAATCAGCATAATATAAAAAAGTTAAGTTAGACATGCTTACATAAATTAAAAAGATTGTTTTTTTAATTTCCTGTAAAATATTGGGCAAAGTAGATACCAGGTTTTAAAATTAAGACAAGAAATAAACGTCAAAATAAATGACATTTTTATGACTCGGAGTTTCTGATTTATCGGCTTCACCTGCTAGTCGTTTCATTAATGTGGTTCACATACAACATTCACAGATGGCGCTGTAACTCATTCCACAAAATTTATCAATACTGGCCATTCTTGTTTACTGATATTCTTTGGTCTGTATCTAGTTAAAAACAACTTAAATATAAGTAAGAAATTAGATGGCAATTCCATCTGTCAGCATTACATTGACATGATGACATGATGACAAAGCCACCTAGCTGCCATTGTGGGATCTACTTCCTAAAGGAAGTGACCTGTAGGCTGACAAATTGGCACGCACCTGCATACTTCAATTTGACCACAGGCCCCCATGACACTTTTTGCAAGCGGACAAGAACAGACATACATTTTAACTTAAATATAAATTCTACAATATTAACGCTTAGGTCAATTTTTCAGTCATCATCTTCACAAATTGGGCATTCGTATAAGGGACTTATAGATGATTTATTACAAACTCCGCATACCCATTTACTGCAGCTGATGCAGCACAACCAATCTAGATTGGTTGTGTGTTCGATAAAAGCATGTGCATAGTGAACATCTATAGTCATCATCTTCGTTCCGATTGGCAGAAGTTGACTTTGAATGAGGCGGACGTGCTTCTTGTCCAGCTGGAATATTGACCACTTTTCTCTGATTGGCGAGGGGCACATCACTAGCTGGATCAGCTTCTTTTTGTAGCTCTTGCAGTTGTGTTTCAGGGGCAGAAAGTTCCAGACATCCGCTTCCCAGGGAGGGAAGCAATCTTCTTTCATCTATTTCTTGTCACGGATGCATCTTCATTAAGTCCTCTAACATTCTTTAGGTAATCTTGAAGACTATAGTCCAAGGTTCTCTCAAAGGAAGAGGGCGTGCCTAAACCAGGAATTTTTGCAAGCACTGCTTCCGTATTAAATGGGCTTGCCCCAATTGTTCGGAATCCAGAGACTAAATTGGTTGCAGCCTTCGGGGATATCTCAGKCCACAATTTAAGCAAKAGTTTTGGAAWCTGTTTGTAAGGAATTGAGCCTTTTCTGCGGGATTCCTTCCTCCAAGCATCCAGTATAGACCGCCATTTTTTTCTTCGCCGGGCCAAAGAATGAGACATCAAGCGGTTGCATCAAGTGAGTCGCATTCGGTGGTAGTGAAGTCATGTAAAATTGTTTTCAACTGCACTTCGTGGTGAAAAGTGGAAAGCAAAATTGTCTCCTGTTACAATGGTTTTCTCCCCGTCGAATTTTCTTTCATATATGGTATCAGAATATCAAAAAATCACTGCTCAAACGTCATATCGAACCGCCCACATTTGCTATGACCATAAACAGTTTTTTCAGGGTTCCCTACCGTCCAGTATGTGTAGAGGTTTTGGCCTTTATAGACGACCATTGGCGGTAAAAGCTTTCCATCTGCAGTGCTGCAAATCATACTTATGGAGATCCTGAAATGTTCTCGAATTCTCTTTACACGTTTCATTCCCTGTTGCACTAAAACCTTTCAGGTGCCAGGAGCATCAGTAATATTGATTTCATCAAAATTGTACACATTTCGGGGGTGCGTGTTCAAAAGATGAACTTGTATGTTATTGAAAAACTCGGAAATTTGTGGTTTTCCTACAGAAGCACGATTTGCTTTAATATTGGTTGCCAAACGAGCTCTCAGATTATTTCGTTCCGCAAACTTTTCATTGTAGTCGTATCCTGGCTTGTTGTCTTTCCATTGAAGTACTTCTCGTCCTTGTTGCTTCACATATGAGGATAAAATACAAATTATATCACTTGTAGATAGGGGATAACCCCAGTTGCTTCTTCTTATGATATCAACGGAGGGCGACCAACAAGTTTAGGATGACTATTATGCAGCTTATACAGGATTGTTGCCCTTGAAACGTTGAATTTCTTGCTTGCATTTTGACTCATCCCCTTCTTCACTGCTTCTATAGCCTTTTGCATCTCCTCGTCCTTATAATCTTCTAAGGCCTGCAACTCACCTTTTTCGTGTAATTCCTGAGCATCTTTACTGAGAATTTCGTATGCAGCGCCGACCCAAACGTTTTGTGTCGAATTACGCACGCTTCAACAGGTTGCAGCGGTTGCAGATGTAAACAAACCGGAAAAGTACGAAGGGTGTCGAAGTGACCCCGAAACATGTCGAAGTTACACCGAATGTCGAAGTAGTCCCGTTTTACGGTAGGTCTTCCCAGAATTTTAATACTTATTTATATTTTGATAGTTTCTCTCAGTTTTCTGTTTCACATCATCCGTTACAAACGATATAAAATCTAAAACCTTTATGTGGAAGTTTACGAGTAGCGTGTCAACTACTTTAGAAACAAGTATAAAAGAGGATTGGATATGGAGAATTGCCTTTAGCTGCTAACACCTGCTACTTTAAACTCATTTAACATAACTTGATATGGACTTTACCGAGTTTACACAACCTTATATTAATATATACAGACTTGTCCCCCTTTTAAAATAAAACCAAATTAACATACCCATTTTGATTATTTACTTACATACCTACCATAATATTTTAATATTCTAAATAAACCGCAGTAGCTACCACTACGATACGATAATCTTGAATTACTCCTAACTATGCAACGCCTAATTTCCTATCCTTTGCCCTAGTGGCAAAATTTTGTTTTGCTTCTCTTAAATTAATGTTCTGTATCCCTTTTGCATCGTCTTCGGAACATATTATTGTTCTTTGAATACAGTAGCGATATTTAATAATGTCTCCTATTTCACGGATTGCAGTAAATTATTTTTTCCATACGCAGGTACAATATTCCTCAACACAGGTATAGGGGTTACGCTATTCTTACAAAGGATGGAGCTGTATTTAGAGAGACTACATTTTTACGTAAAGATTGTGGACTCCTCTGTTTACTATTCAGAGATTTTGGCAGTGAATGGTTGAATATTGCACGTGAACTATGTTCACTGAAGAAATTTAAAACCTGTGTTCAAAAGTAAGTCATCATAGGATATGTTGAATGAATTCAAAGGTGCATTCATTGTGAAACATTATGAATAAATTCGATAGCTTGGAAACGGTATAACAGCGTTGAACGTATTGTGCGTATGTGCTTTGTCTCACTTGATTTATCAGATAACTATGACGATCATTTCGACCAATACGATCATTGTTAAAGAGATAACAGCGTTATACTGAACTCAGATGTGCAGAATTTTGTTTATGTACATAAGTTTACGGGTATTGTAAAGTACAGTTGCAAAATTCTCTCGCCTGGGTTTTGAAGGCTGACTGCATAATTCTGTGGGAATTTCTATTTGCGTATTTGCCACGTTTTTTTTGCTGATGCTGGGCTTTTCTAATTTCCAGAAGTCTTAAAAGATTTGGTACTTTACCTTTCCTTTTTCAGTGTAAAACTTTGATATCGCTTTCATCTAAGTAATGCTTATTTTTTTACAATGGTCAGCAAATTGCAATTGTTTGAATTTATATTCGCAACATGTTCTTTAATTCTGTTTTAACAGCTCTGCCTGATTGTCCTATGTATACCATGTCACATTTCATGCATTTTAGTTGGTAAATACCACTTTGGTTCAAACTTTTGGAATTTGGCTTTGTGTTAACTAGAAGACCACCCAAACTGCACTTATTTACCTCTACTGCTTTTATTCCGGAATAAATAAGTGCAATTGCAATTGCAATTGCAAGTGCAATTTGAGGGGTCTTCTAGTTAACAACAAGCCAAAATCTAATAGTTTAGACAAAAGCGGTATTTATCAACTAAAATGCTTGCAATGTGACATAGTATACATAGGACAATCAGGTAGTGCTATTAAGAATTGTACATGTTGCAAATATAAATTCTAACAAAAGCACAACAAGTTTTGCTGACCATTGGATAAAAAATAACCATTACTTAGACGAAAGCGATATCAAAGTTTTAGATTGCGATAGGAAAGGTGAAAAACTAACCCTCTTAGAACTTTTGGAAGCTCAGTCTTAGAAAAAACATTTGGCAAACGCAAATAGAAATTCCCACCTCCAGTGTGCCTTCGATATTGCCGAAATTATCAATCGGCCTTCAAAACCCAGGCGAAAGAATTTTACACCTGTACTTTACAACCTCAGTAAAAGAGGAGACGTAGACAAAATTCTGCACATCTGAGTTTAGTGTCTCTTTGACAAAGACAAATGATAAATCAAGTGAGACAAAGCACATACGATCAATCAGCTTATTTCCAAGATACCTAATTGAGAATGTAGGATACTTCATACAAATAAGATGAGAGAGCATTAATGAGGTTTTCTGTAACATAATTTACCTAACTATTCAGTCTATGGTTTAAAATAAAATAATGTACAAGTTTATCAATTTAAACAGAGATAGATATTTATAAGGAAAAAAGCATAAATCTTATGATACCAAGGTAAAACAATACATAACATCTATATAATTAGCTCAGTAAAAGCTACATAATGAATAAATTTCTGAAGAAAGCAGCTCTCCCTCAAAATTTTGCCAAGTTTATATACAATTTTTTGAGTTTACTACATTTATTACCATCTTTGATAACAGCTTTTATTAATTCGAAAAAGATTCATACTTCTGCCATAATTAGCTTGTTATTTCGAAGTTCATACATTATCAATAGAGCAAATGACAAGAAACTTTATTTAAATTACMAAGTATGTACTTGTACCAGTAATGCTTTTTAAGGTGCTATATACATTCAGTTCAGCAAATTCTAACCACTGTCTCTCATAAGTAAAAGTTTAGATGACAATACCCTCTATCACTAAAATATGAACTAGATGGATAAGTTAGCTAACTCAGGTAACCACCTTAGTAGGAACTGCTTGTTTTAACGCGAAGTGACTTGTAATTTTATATTTATTTCAGCATCCACAACATTTTAATATCGAAAGGTTTGGATCTATTTGGAACAATATACAACAAAACTGAATATGCTCATAGCATAGTCAGTAAATATTTCGGAAATTTCGTCATTCACGTAGCTATGACTGAACTACTAATGCAACTCGAAGTGGTACCACATTTTCTGCACGGATCTTCTATCGGTATAATATCTGCAGCATATCTCAGTGGATCTATTACGTTGGAAGAAGCACTGCATTCTGTCTATTTATACACTGCATTTGCGCACCAGGTCACAGGCAAAGCGGAACACATAACCCAGGTTAGGAAAGACAACACAACACTGTTGCGAAGATGTCTGAACGTGCAAATTTTAACAAGAATAATAACTAGCAACATGAATAGTTTATCGTCTCCCATACAACAGACGAATCAGTTATGTATTTGTAAACACATTATTTTACCTTTTAGGTCAACAGGGATATTAAACATACCACACATGGCCAAAGAGGCACTGACATGGCTGATTTGGATATGACTTTATGTCAGTCAGGTATGATAATCATTCCATGTCCCAAACAAAAAAAAAATATGTGTCATACGGTATTTTGATTAAATTGTTTATCTTCTAAAAACACCTCTTATACAAACACATCTGACTGAACAATACTACTAGTCTTTAGTGAGTTTTTAGGATACAAAAATGTTTTCTACTTTATTTAGATACTTTGCACGGCGTATACTCGTTCTTGACTGGATACGGATAATATGCATAGCTATTTACTTCCACATCCAACGATGGGAAGTATTGTATCGCGAAAAAAATTTTCAAAAATTTTTATTTGCTCATTCGCTTTAAAATGGTCGAAAACGCAAAAAAATTTGAGCAAAAGAATTTCTTGTCTGTGTGTCTGTGGTTTTGTTTGTGGACACGATAACTTTCGAAAGACAGTCATGAACTTGAAATTTGGCAAACGTATAAATCTCAACTACCCAAAGCGAGCTATTGTTTGTGGGGTAAGTAGGGTATCGGGAAGGGAGCAAAATTGGGGAATAACTACTCTTTTTGCAAATTTTTATTTTTTTATTTATTCTAATTTATTTTTGCGTTTTAGTATGTGGTTAGTAGTATAACTCCGAGTATTATTCGCATTTTCGATGAAGCAAACTCTTTAGAAGATATTAGCAAAAAAGCGTCACTTAAAGAAGAAGGTTTTTCCTAAATATCTCCGAATATATTCAATATATTCAAAAAATGAAAATGCCATCAGATAGGAAATAAAATTTCTCACAAAAAGTGTCTTAGAAAATTTATTCAAAATTTTGTCATTTTCGAAATATTTCCAAAAAACTTATTTTGGTCCCTGCTCGTACGATTTTTTTAAAATTTTGGTATTATATAGAAAATTTCTGATCAGAAAGCACTCTTGTAATATTTTTGTTAAGTTAATAATTTTCGAGTTATTTGGGAAAAACCGATTTTAAAATTTATACATATATTTTTGCTAATATCACGAGGATTTTATGTAGCTTCCTTTTACATTAACTTTTAGTTGCAGAAAATTGTCCAAAGGCCTATTGTTCTGTCCGTTAACTTGTTAATTCTTTTTTGATGATAATTGATTAGTTATATAAAAAATGAAGATACAACCAATCACAGCAAACAAGAGTTTCGTTAAGGAGCAATCGTCAAATAGACCTCTGTATCGTATCAGACTAGTCAAAACGAAGTATATTTATTTAATCATGGTATTAAATAGATATTAAATAAGATGAAAGGATTGAAATGTAAAAACAAATTAGATACGCACAAAAAAAATAATAAACGTGCTATAAGTAAATATTTTACAGGTTTAGAACTAATTAATTATTTGAAATCGATCCAGTTTGAATCAAGGGATATTAACATAAAGCTGCTGAGCATAGAAAAAGCCAAGCTGTCGTCAAACACTGACTTCGTGGAATATATAATAAATGGTCTTATAGAGTCGGTGTTGGACACTTCATATTTAAACATACTTCCTGAGAATACTACTGTCTGTTATATAGGGCAGTGTAGAAATGCTCCAGACGATGGAGCTCTAAATTTTGTGAAATTCGATGGGTTGAATAGCTTGGATGAACCTCAGGCATTTTTAACTGTACTTGGCAGGTAAGGTGTGATAATAATGCTATACGTTAAGACATGGGGCCTAGCAGTGCAAAGGCTATCAGAAAACGAAATACTAAAAATTCTGCAAGTTGACATTTCTTTCACTTTATTACACGTTTTTTATGTTGAATGGATTCAAAGGTGCATTCATTGTGAAACATCCTGAATCAATTAGGTAACTTGGAAACAAGCTAATTGAACGTATGTGCTTTGTCTCACTTGATTTATCAGATAACTCTGACGATCGTTTCGACCTAGAACGGTCATTGTCGAAGAGATAACTGCGTTATACTAAACTCAGATGTGCTAAATTTTGTTTGCATTCCCTTTTTTACAGGGGTTGTAAAATACAGTTGTAAAATCTCTCGTCTGGGTTTGAAGGTCGACGTTATAATTTCGGCAATATCAAAGCCGTACTGGATGTGGGAATTTCTATTTGCGTATTTGCCAAATATTTTTTTCTGATGCTGAACTTTTTTAATTTTCAAAAGTTCTAAAAGGTTCAGTTTTTTACCTTTCCTTTCGCAATGCGAAATTTTGACGTCGTTTTCATCTAAGTGATGGTTATTTGTTTGTTGATTGTCCTATGTATATCATGTCACATTGCATGCATTTTATTTGGTAAATGCCGTTTTTGTTCAATTTATTGGATTTTGGCTTATTGTTAACTAGAAGACCTCCCAAATTGCACTTATTAACCTCTATTGCTTTTATTCCGAGTCTATTTAGCCTACTTTTAACACAAAAACTAACTCCTTTGATATAATTTACTGCGGCAAAAATATGTTCTTTTTCATTGATGTTAGCATTGTACAGCATTCTTTGTATTCTAATTTTATATTGCTTTTTAAGTATTTGTTCCACAATGTTTGTGTCGTATCCATTGTTAAAGGCTATTTGTTTAATTGTCGTCAATTCTTTTTCGAAACTTTCTTTTCTAATTGGTATATTTATTAGTCTGTTTATTAAACTATAAAACACGGAATGCTTAATCTGTAACGGTTGATTTGAAGAAGCCGGGATTGTAACATCTGACTGTGTTGGTTTTCTATAAATTTCAAAGTCTATTTTACTATTTTTTACCCACATTGATAAGTCCAGAAAATGAAGAACTCCATCTTTTTCTTTTTTTAGGGTAAATTGAATCTTTTTGTTTATAATATTTAAGAATTTTAAGAATACATTTAGCTGCCTGTCAGTTCCCGTCCAAATACAAAAAAATATCATCAACATATCTAGGCCAGAATAATACATTTTTAATAATTTCATTTTTCTTTGCTAAATGCTTTTCTTCGAAATTTGACATAAAGATTTCGGCCAAAACTGGAGACAAAGGTGAACCCATTGGCAGTCCATCGTCTTGCTTGCAGAATGTGTCATTGAACGTAAAATAACTTTGATCTATGCAAATTTCCACAATATTCAGTAGTTCAGTTTTTTCTGTGTTTGACAGGTGGCAGTTCTCTATTTTATTTTTGAGGATTGTTAAAAGTTCGTTTAGGGGGATAGAAGTGAAAAGATTAGACACATCGAAGGAGACAAGAATAGCGTTATTTGGTATTGATAATTCTTTTACCTTGTTCGCGAAACCTACGGAATTCTTCACATTGTATTTAGACTGGCATTCAATTGACTGTGTCAAAATGTTGGCGAATTTGCATAATTTATACTATGGAGCATGAACGTAGGAAACAAGCGCTCTCAAAGGTATTCCATTTTTGTGAATTTTTGGGAGGCCATATAGAATGGGGTTGTAGACCATATTTTTTTTATTGCAGAATATGAATATACATAAAAAATAATAGACCCCTGTTAACTTATCTTTTTTCCAAATCGCTTAGATAAACGTCAAAAAAATGGTAAAGTTTCAATATTTGAATGTGTGACGTAGGTTGACCCTGCCGCTTGTGATTGGCAGCAGCTGTGTGTTGTTGCCAGGGCACAATAATTTTCAGCGTTCCAGTTGCCTATGCGTGTTTTTCGCTGTCAACTGCCGACGAACGGACGAACAGCATCATTCATAACCTCTCAGTAACAGTAACCCTCGTGTGTTTTTTTGCTTTTGTTTATCGATCACGATTATATCGTTCAAAACGCGGACGAAATGGCTGCTGAAAAGAAATGTTTTGTGCCAACATGCATAAATACTAGTATTGTTGGTCTAGAGAAGAAATTTTTAATTGTACCCGAAGAAAAATTGAGACGAAAATTGTGGTGCTATTCAGTAGATACAGCACTAACAGCAAGTCGCTTGTGTTAAAGAAAATCCTCGCAAAATCAAGCCAAACGCAAATGTAAACAAACAGATCATCTGTGTATCTGTACAGTGTTGCCACTGGGGCTGATAGAAATTCCGCTAGATTGCCGCATCGAATCCGCTAAAATTTATAAGACAGGGTAATCAAGGGGATTTATTATTTATTTTACATAAATAATTATTAGTTTCCTACAATTATGCTATAACGTTAAAATATCGTTGTCGAGCTCGTGTTCCTTTCAGAAATATGTTTCTTTGCTTTTTACTTGGTTTAAGATAATATTATCTGCCTCATCTGACAGTCTGAGCTGCAACGTGAAACACACAAGCACTATTGAGACGTTGGTAAATTTTGGATTGTTAGGTAAAAAAAGCAGGAAATATAATATTTCCCAGGCAAGGAATACAGTAATCATCGAGTCACCTAGCATAAATAAATCGATTGTAGATACTTCATATTTAAGTTTCCCATATTTATACGCCAAAGTGAAACATTAATATTAATTAATAACTTTCTTATTCCGTTAAAATATCTGCTAACCGCTAAAACTTATATTTTTCGGTTGGGCGAGAATCTTATCCGGTAAGTTGGCAACACTGAACAGTTGTCTCTTCTATGAGTCAAACGCGAAATCACGGTAGGTTTACCGTGGCGAAATGCCATCCCACCACACTCCCCACTCTAGCCGGGTCAACTGACGTTGCTAGCAATATTTGAATTTGGCGGAAAACTTTAGAAGGCGAAAATAAGACAATATAACATTAGAAATATTTTTTTGTTGCTAGTATCTCACTTCATTGGGTCTAGGAAAACCTACAAATGTGTTGCAATAACGATTTGTGATCGAGGGCTACAACCCCATTGGAGCTCGAGGGTTCATTATTCTTAATTTGTACTTTTCTTCGTTTGATATCAAGTGTTCTGAAGATTTTAAAATGCTAGTGACGTCTTTTTGGAACTGGCCTGTGAGATCTGAATTAAGTTTAGAAAAGTTGTTTGCGTTTAATACATTATTTAGTTTAGTCTCATACTCATCTGTTTTTAAAGTAACGATGGTATTGCCTTTATCCGCCTTACAAGTAGTTAGTGAAATTTCTGTACATTTTTGTTTTATGCTTTTTATTAATTTGACTTCTACATTTGACCTTTTGTATGAATGGTAATTACACACGTGTATTTTTCGTTTTTCGTATCCTCGTTTGTTATTTTGTCCAAGGCTAATTCTGTATTTATACCTAATATTTAAATTATTTTTTAGATACTGGAAAATTTGGGTTATATTTTAGACCTTTAGTTAATAATTTGTGTTCTGCCTGTGTAAAATTTGTATTCGTAAGGTTTACTAGACGATCACTGAATTTAAATTCACACTGGGGATTAACTACCTTGATTTTAACTCTATTTTCTGTTTGAAGACTCCGCAGATTTTTTAATTTCTTGAATTGAGTCAAATATCGTTTATGGACTAGTATTTTAACATCACTTTAGATATTATTAGTTATCTCATCAAACATTATGTTATGCAGTTTTTTATGCAATTCTGTGTGAATTAATTTTAAATGCTCACTCAGGTTTTGCTGACGTGTGTGCCACTTTCTGATTTCTAAATCGATCCAAATGATTGTTGCTTGCTGTGTATTGCCCTTTTTGCTTCCCACGAGTTATTGTTACACTTAATATGCATAACATAATGTTTGATGAGATAACTAATGATATCTACAGTGATGTTAAAATACTAGTCCATAAACGATATTTGACTCAATTCAAGAAATTAAAAAATCTGCGGAGTCTTCAAACAGAAAATAGAGTTAAAATCAAGGCAGTTAATCCCCAGTGTGAATTTAAATTCAGTGATCGTCTAGTAAACCTTACGAATACAAATTTTACACAGGCAGAACACAAATTATTAACTAAAGGTCTAAAATATAACCCAAATTTTCCAGTATCTAAAAAATAATTTAAATATTAGGCATAAATACAGAATTAGCCTTGGACAAAATAACAAACGAGGATACGAAAAACGAAAAATTCACGTGTGTAATTACCATTCATACAAGGGGTCAAATGTAGAAATCAAATTAATAAAAAGCATAAAACAAAAATGTACAAAAAATTCACTAACTATTTGTATGGCGGATAAAGGCAATACCATCGTTACTTTAAAACAGATGAGTATCAGACTAAACTAAATAATTTATTAAACGCAAACAACTTTTCTAAACTTAATTCAAATCCCACAGGCCAGTTCCAAAAAGACGTCACTAGCATTTTAAAATCTTCAGAACACTTGATATCAAACGAAGAAAAGTACAAATTAAGAAAATGAACCCCCGAGCTCCAATTCTATATGGCCTCCCAAAAATTCACAAAAAGAATTCCGTAGGTTTCGCGATCAAGGTAAAAGAATCATCAATACCAAATAACCCTATTCTTGTGTCCTTTGATGTGTCTAATCTTTTCACTTCTATCCCCCTAAATGAACTTTTAACAATCCTCAAAAATAAAATAACTACTGAACTACTACTGAATATTGTGGAAATTTGCATAGATCAAAGTTATTTTACGTTCAATGACACATTCTACAAGCAAGACGATTGACATTTGTCTCCAGTTTAGGCCGAAATTTTTATGTCAAATTTCGAAGAAAAGCCTTTTGGAAAGAAAAATAAAATTATTAAAAATGTATTATTTTAGACTAGATGTGTTGATGATATTTTTTGTATTTGGACGGGAACTGGCAGGCAGTTATATGCATTCTTAAAATTCTTAAATACAATAAATAAAAAGACTCAATTTACCCTAGAAAAAGAAAAAGATGGAGTTCTTCATTTTCTGGAATTATCAATCTCGGTAAGAAATAGTATCATAGATTTTGAAATTTATAGAAAACCAACACAGTCAGATGTTACAATCCCGGCTTCTTCAAATCAATCGTTACAGATTAAGCATTCCGTGTTTTATAGTTTAATAAACAGACTAATAAATATACCACTTAGAAAAGAAAGTTTCTAAAAAGAATTGACGACAATTAAACAAATAGCCTTTAGCAATGGATACGACACAAATATTGTGAACCAAATACTTAAAAAGCAATATAAAATTAGAATACAAAGAATGCTGTACAATGCTAACATCAATGAAAAAGAACATATTTTTGCCGCAGTAAATTATGTTTGTGTTAAAAATAGGCTCGATCAGCATCAGAAAAAAACATTTGGCAAATACGCAAATAGAAATTCCCACGTCCAGTACGCCTTTGATATTGCCGAAATTATAAAGTCGACCATCAAACCCAGGCGAAAGATTTTACAACTGTATTTTACAACCCATGTAAAAAAGGGGATGCAAACAAAATTCTGCACATCTGAGTTTAGTGTAACGTTGTTATCTCTTTGACAATGACCGTTCTAGGTCGAAACGATCGTCAGAGTTGTCTGATAAATTAAGTGAGACAAAGCACATAAGTTCAATCAGCTTGTTTCCAAGTTACAATTTATTTGTTTTGTTTGTTGTTTTTTTGTTATCTTCCACCCAATGTTGGAAGATTACTTCAACCTTTTATTTTTCCTGTTTTAACGAGAAAATCCCTCTTTCACAATTTTGATATTTTTCTTTATTTGTGACTCCTTTTACAAGTTTTTTGCTTATAGAGTAACAATTTCACGAAAAACCTAGGTGACTTGGTTATATTCTGAATTGCAATAAAGCTAAATGGAACTGCATTTTTTAAGGTTATACATCCATGGATATAATTTTGATATTAGCAAATTACATGATGAAAACGTCTTCCCCGTAAGGAAGGACACTCCCATGATTTCCCACCTAATAGAGTGGAATCATGAAAAGAACTGGCGCACATCTATATTTCAGACTGGTGAAACCAGCCATGGGCAGCATCATTTCAGAATATATCTTGAAAAAGATGAATATGTTTACTTGAAAGGACATAATATTGACAGTAAGTTAATAATTAATATTTTTATATGCCCAGTTAAATTTTTATTAGAGTAATACCACAAACACATTTTAATAGATAGAATATTGTTTCCTGCTACTGGGTATATATTCCTGGCTTGGAGAGCTATTTCTGAATCTAAAGACATCAAATCGGAACCTAATATTGTGATTCGCAACCTCAAGTTTATAAGAGCCACTTCGCTTATGGAAGGTCGATCTGTGGATATCGAAGTTATTGTTCGTAAGAGTGATGGCTATTTTGAGGTAAGTGCTGAGTAGCTAGTCAAGCGCCCTGTGCATACAACTATCAGAACACAGCAATGAAAGCAACAAAACTAATGCCATCTACAATAATAGCATTTTACGTTATATACGTTTTTTTATATAAATGTCATTTTTGCTCTCAAATTCTATAATAAATGAATTTTTAGCTACCCTTGATGTTCCCGCGTGTTTTAAAAAGTGTTGACAATCTCGCTAATCTCTGATGAATGGACTTATAGCCCTTAACGGCAAATCGTTATTATAGCACGTGTGTGCTTTGCCTGGACCTAAGTAGTTACAAACTRGCAACAAAAAATATTTGTGATGTCTTATTTTTACCTTAAAGGCTTTCCGCCAAATATCGCGTGATTCGTCACCGGTCCCGTTCCGATACCGATGCCGATGCACTGGATGCCCTGTTGCAAGTTTGATGTCTTTGCCCTTGTCTAGTTGGTCGTTGATGAACACATTAAGTCTTGAATACCAGTACATGACCAAATCGTTCTCCCGAATTTTACACTGCKGMAGCGATAAGTTGAATTCTGTTTGCGATACATCCGCTACAAGTTAATATTTTAATGTAATATATTTTATATTTTAATATTTACAGTGAAAACGACTAACGCATAGCGTTTAACACATCCATTTGCGTGCAGTTGTTATAAATCATAACTACGGTTGCAAGTTCGGGCAATGAAATGGTAACGCTTTGCGACCTGCAACTGTTCTAACTGGCATGCAAGGATCACAAAATGTGCATGGCAACATCACACAGTTACACGGAAGTAAGCGCGCCAGGGAACATTGACGTCACAGATTCAAACTTTAAACATGATCAATTTTTAAGCATTAATTAAGCGCTTTACGAAAAATTAAAAAACGAAACTATTATTATTTTTTATGCAGATTCATATTCTGCAATAAAAAATGAGTGCTAGAAGCCCGTTTTAAGCTGATTTATCCAGTTTCATCTATATGGAAAATTGCACCATTAAAAAGTTACTGCCCTTCAGAGTTGGATTTTTTGCTAATAACGTTCCAATTGCTGGCGCTGGTTAAAATAATTTTGGATGTCAGTTACAAATAGCAGAAGTATTATAATCCACATATGTTTTGTCTGTCATTATTTGAATATTTTATTTCACATTAATGATAGACTGCGTTATTCCAAAACTGAAAGGCCATAGCAAGATAAGGGGGGAGATGCTGCCCCCAAAAGGCGTGTAGTTTCTATGCGCAATATTAGTTCAGGCAGTAGCGTAGATTAGGAGAGAAGGGGGCTTGGATGAAAAATTTTAAAATTTGTATCTCGAAAATGGATTCTTGTAAAATTAAAAAAAAAATACTAATACATATGTAGATATAGTAGGTAGATTATGCACACTAGTGGTTTGTAATACTAGAAAAAATTCCCCAATAGAACATCCCAGTAGGCCGTGGATTTGAATTTTAAAATACAAAGATAGGTACATACTAAAAGGTTTGAATATAGAATAAGCATAGTTTGCAAGAGAAAAACTATAATTATCAACTATATTTACAAAAAAAAAACATGAAACACTATTAATAAATAAATATTGTATTCAACACTTGTTTATAACACCATACTCTGTAAGACGCACTTAATGCGTTAAAAAGCGAACGTTTTTTCTACTTCAAGTTTATCACGGTTTTTAAATTAAGCAAGTAGTTATTTTAGCTAAGTATATGGCCATCTGCGCCTTTAAGCCTACCTGGATCTGAAGAACGAAGGGTAGTTGTTTCTACCGGGCATATCGGTGAAACTCATTTCCGTGGATCCAACAATAATATTTTTGGTAAATGCTCCTATAGGTTTCCACCTTTCTAAGCATGGGGTTCCATTTATCCCAGATTGCACGTTGGTTGGTAGGTACGTTAATATTTGTTCCATATTTGGTAGTGGCAAGTTAATCGGTGGTAGGTTTAGCGGTAACATATTTAGTTGGTCTTAATAAACCTTCATGATACCAAGGGTCTTTTTATCTGATTGTCGAGTAGCTGTAGGTGAATTTATACCAGTGATGTTTACGCGTAAATTATAATTTTCTACATTACTCGCGTAGAAAATGTAGATAAAGCATTTTGGCGTAGATTTTGGGTAGAAAATATGAGACGAGTATATTATGGCTATTGTATATTAAGTGTATTGTGCAAATTATTTTTTTCCAATTTCCCTGTTTTATGGGTCAATTCTTAAAAAATTTTAAAGGACTGCAGTTTTTTAATATTTATATTATAAATTTGCATAACTTATTTTAGTAAGTCATCAGAATACCCAAACGGTTTTCTTACTTCTTTGGGACAAAGCATGCGTTTCGAAGTCTTTTCTTTTACGAGTATATTAGGTATAATAGGTAGCATATGAAATAGCCCGTCTTCTTCCGTTTGTAGACAAGAAAGATAATGAAATCATAGTTTACAGTCATTTAAGAACCCATTGACCGACTGAGGGCTCCAAAGCACGCTTGTGCCTTCTGGCTCTAACAATAACTGTATGCCGAAACAAGTTATTGTTGTTTAACGTGTGTCTAGTTATTTTAATTACAACGAAGTAGTATTTTGTTTAGTTAGGAAGCAACAAAAATAATAATATGCAAAATAATACTGTCATTTGAGGCATTTGCAGCTGTTAAAAGTACTAAATATTACTAGTTTGATGTTTATCTACATAATGTTATTTTCTACAGTAGACTTTTAAAGTAGAATATTACATAGTTTACGCGTAGATAATGTGGTGTGAAACCATCGATTTTCAGTAAGTGGTTTTTTTCTAAGCCCGAACTGGTCATCAAGATGTTAGGGAAATGGTCGATGATAGATGTTATTTTAGAAAAAGGTCACCCCCTGGCACCGCTTAGCTTCTTTATTTCCCACAGGCACAAATTGATGTTAATTCGAGATATTATAATCTAGCCTTATAAAACCGAAAATAAGAAACTGCAGGTCTCGCGTAAACATTAATAGGGACTTAACTAAACAAGTTGGTAAAGTTCTAACTAGGGCTGGGCAAAGTATCGATACTCACTCAAAGTATCGATACTTTCGGCGGTATCGAGTATCGATACCACACTGTGGTGGCATTGAAGGATCGAAAGCGTTTAAAAGTATCGAAAATATTCAAAAGTATCGAAAGTATTCAAAAGTATATCAAAGCCCGAAGGTATTCAAAAGTATCGAAGTCTCGAAAGTGTTTAACAGTATCAAAGTATCGAAGTATCGGAAGTATTCAAAAGGATATCGAAGTCCAAAAGTATCGAAAGTATTTAAAAGTATCGAACAAGTAGGTGGACACTGGACACATTAAATGCATAAAAAATACATCACAAGCATAAAATAAATAATAATAAAAAGTAGATAATTTTGCTTGGATTAGGTTTAGAGTAGGTTTATTAAATATGTAGATGGTTAGCAGGTAGTTATAAAAAGATTTAACATTTGATATATAGTACATGTGCTTCAGCATATTCCAAACTATTCCTATTTCAGTAATTTAACCATTGGTTTATAGCACCTATATAATATAATGAGGCAATTTTGATACCTTTGATACATTCGATACCTCAATACTTGGATATTTTCAATACTTCTATACTTTTGATACATTCAATATTTTAGGTACTTTGGATACTTCGATACTTTCTATACTTCGATACTTCGATACTTTCGGTACTTCGATACTTTCGATACTTTTGATACTTCGATAGTGCACCGGTATCGAATATCGATACTGCACCGGTATCGAATATCAATACTGCACCGGTATCGAATATCGATACATGTCTAATGGTATCGCCCACCCCTAGTTCTAACCAATTATAAGTCAGTAAGTACTAGAAACCCTAAGATTTCGGACTACAAAGCAGATCAAATGTAGTAGCGAATGTCGGAGTGTATTCCTTTTTTTGTAACACCAAGAGGTTTTAAAAAGTAAGCCAGACGGCACCTGCTGGCTAAACAGTAAGTTACTATTTAACGGGAAGTCTATGGATCTGTAATATTCCTTCACAGTAGGTACTAGGAATTGTTAATTTGCAAAAATAACCCGCATTTATGTTTAGTTATGCTATTTATTTTTGTACCACCACGCTAGATTTTTATTTGATTAATTCCGAAAATGAATAATAAAATTTTAAATAAAAGTTTGAATATACATACTGAAATGACATTAGAATTTAGAGATTTAAGGCAAAGGCGATCTTACGATAATTATATAAGTAATAGCTACTTAACGCCTACGTTCGATATACATAGGTAAATTGTTAGCAATCCACAGCTTTCATCAAGTACACACCAAATGATAAACTTTGTTATAACCAGATATTGGACAATGACGCTGTACTAGCTACTGGATGGATTTCTACAGATAACAGCACATTATCCTTACCTACATATAGTCATAAAGAATTATTGCATGAGAATAGCGACGCAGATCCACCAATGAATGAAGCAGATGTTTACAAAGAATTGCGGCTGAGAGGCTATAATTATAGGTAAGACTAAGCACTTCTGAATACTCTAATTTTTCACTTGATTATATTCAATCGATTACTTAAAGAGCTCTTGTGCAGTGAGTTATTTGTATTGTAGTGGCCTGTTCAGATCAATTAAACAATACAACTTCTCAAGCAATAGTGGACTTATCCATTGGCAAGACAACTGGGTAGTCTTCATGGACAACATGCTTCAAGCATGTATACTTCATGGCGATAGAAGAAATCTCTACTTGCCTACTGACATTGAGAAGATTACTATTAATAGTAATATGCACATGAAATACATAGAGGAACTTCAAGGAAATGACAATTTAGTACCGTTTAAGTTTTGCAGTGAAACTATGACTGGCAGGTAAACATTGTTTTATTATTACATAATAGTGTATAAAAAAGTTTCAAGGTGTTTAAAAGACTGTTTACTCACGTACTTAAATTAATAGCGAACTGCTAACCGCAGAATAATAGCAATAATGAAATGTTTTGCTTTCGTAGGTGCGGAGGCATAGAAATTAAGAACCCTGGAGCAAAACCAATCTTGAAGCAGAAGCCTTTAGCCCAACCCGTATTGGAAAAGCATGTTTTCGTGCCAAACGTTGCCAATCTCACCGTTGAAGAATCTGTACGAGTTAATATCCAAATTATTCTAGAAAACAAAACCAATATTCTCAGATTCAAAAGCATTGAATTAACCAAGGGAGATGAAACCCCTGAGCAACTTCTTAGTCCTCTAATCAGCGATGCTCTTGCTGATCAACCACTAATTACTGGAGAGGTAATAGTTTTATGTGGAAACCTAATAGAAGTACGTGGTGCAGTGGTTGAGAACGGTAAACTTTCTGAACACGAAGACTGCATACTGGTAGTTGGTAGTGATATTCTCTCGTCAAGCCAGGTAAGATATATGACCTTACTGTTTACGTTGTTCGTCACTACTCACATCAGCAGACTTACACTACACACAGTAAGAAGCTGTGTGTCTAAAGCTACATCCTACAAAACGTATTTTTTGAACAGATTAAGTATGTCGGTTCCTGCCCGCTTGCAAAAAGTGCCGTGGGGGCCAGCTGTCAAATTGAAGTATGCAGGTGCATGCCAGGTTGTCAGGCTACAGGTCACTTCCTTTAGGAAGTAGTACCAGTTAAGGCAGCTAGGTGGCTTTGTCATCATGTCAGTGTAATGCTGACAGATGCCATTGCCATCTAAATTCTTACTAACATTCCGTAAGGTTGCGTTCATTATAATTTATATACCTCTGTAAATTATAAGTAATTTTAGAGAAGGTTAAAATAAATGATGTAAAAATAGTGGTATCACTTGTTTTTTTAATTAAAATTTAATTATTTTTTACGTCAATTATAAAAAAAATTAATGCAAAATCGTTTGATAGCACTATTCTACATCCATTTTGGGCGTGTAAAAACAATAGAGAATACAAAAACATACATTAACAACGTTGGTTGCAATTTACAAAAAATAGCTGAAACACCGACGAACTGGCGCCCATAATAGCGTACTAGCAATTTGGTATCGTTGCCTAAGAATCGGGTATTTCAGAATATCTTTTCGAGTATCATTTTAGTTTAAAAAGTGCCACTTGAACGTATGCAATGCGCAAAGTAATTTGGCAGATTAACGTCATAATCAAAATCTTTGTTTATTATTAGAATTTTATTTATACATATTTTAACACAATTTTTAAAAATACAATTGAGCGTACTGAAGACATTTGGTCTGAGGATATCGCGTTATCGATTTTTATGGTTTCGCCGACAATTACTTGTTTGGCATCGGTTCTATTTGCTGGTAATGGTAGCCCCCCACTTATTTGATGGCCCAGTATTTTCACAGCCGTTTTGTAGCCTTCGGCCACAGTTTTTGATTTATGTGCCCCATGATGCTTGAGAATCAAAATATCTGCTCCTGAATCAACTAATATTGTGGCTGAAGAGTTTCTAAAACGAGTGTACCCCTCAGGGCTAAGCAATTTATGGAAACTAGCAATATATTGGGGAATAGTTCCAAACGTATTGATCCCTACGGGTTGTCTGACATATTGCCCTTTTCTGTATGCAAGAAAAAATCTTCTATGGTCAGTTTCAAACGGGCGTAGACAAATATGGGCGTTCATTCATTCATTCGTATGGGTTATCATTATCATGATATCATGGCGGGCGGAAGGCAGCACGCGTCCGCTGTATCGCAGTGTAAAAGGTGTAAAAGTGAAGTACTAAATGCATTAGTGTGTGTAAAATGCGGTAGCAGATACCATCCGAGTTGTGCAAAGAGAATAGCGAAGGGTGAAGTCGCGGATGGAACGGCATTTGAATGCTGTGTTGATTTGCATGTGGCATCAAACAACGACGACCTAACGGATATTTTCGGGGAAGTACAACAAACTCAAGAAGAATACAAAATGTTTTTATACATAATTAAGCAAAAAGACATAATAATCAAAGAACTACGCGAAAAAATTGAATTACTCGATGATAAAATAGCATTGCTAACCGAGCTGAACAACATTAGAGTTAAACCAAATAATCAAAAACACAAAATCGCAGCACCGTGCACCATCGAACAATCACAGGTAAAAAAAGTAGAATCTACAAAAACTTTATCAAACGTAAACAAGAAACAATCCTTGATTGCAAACAATGAACTTGGATCTACTGTTGGAAATGGAGAACCGGCAAACACTAAGAACAAGGGTGAAATTATTGCCATACAGAGAGAAGCCAGTTCGGCGAGATCGGGGGTAGCTGCTGCTGATTTGTCATCCACGAGTACGCCATCTGTGGAAAAGAACAATGAAAAGGATTCCTGGTCGACAGTGGTCAGGAGAAAGACGGCCTCAAAAACGAAAACCGCTATTATTGGAACAACTGATGACATAATTATAAAGGGCGCACCGAAGAAAATATTTTTGTTCGTAACTCATCTTCACCCTGAGACGAATGCTAGACAGCTGGAAGGACATCTGCGTGGAAGGTTCCCTGAGGTTGAAGTTGAAGAAGAGAATTTATCCAAATTTCCGCAACACTATGCCTCATATAAAGTTACATTGGACTTCGCCAGTTTGGACAGAGCGCATCAACCAGATGTATGGCCTAGGGGTTCCGTAGTTACGCGGTTTTTTCACCGCAGACAGCAGCGCGATCGGGTGCAATAGTGGAACAGGGTGATAGACATTTGACAAAAGTGAGACGACATTTGCAAGGCAATAAACTGCATGTTTCTAAACGTCCCAATGTCCTACGTATAGTACATCTAAATGTTCAGAGTTTGCTCAATAAGGTTGATGAAATAGACGCCATCTTAGCAGACACGAATCTAAATCCTGACTTTTTGTGTTTCGGTGAAACCTGGACAACACTTGATAAAATTCAACAGATAACATTAAATAACTGTACATATGTTACAAGTTTTAATAGGGTCTCTCATGTGCATGGTGGAGTAGCCGTATTCTGCAAAAGAGATCATCAAACCAATATCATAGTACGTAATGATATTATGGAAAAATTTGCTATAGAAATGAATTTTGAAATATGTGCTTTCGAGTTAACTAAAACTAAACTAGTTGTAATTACTATCTATAGACCACCCAGAGGTAACATGGATATATTTCTAACAGCAATCGATGATCTTATGTGCTCTCTGCGGGGGGGCGGTGTGGTAATAATAGGAGATTATAACATGGATTTTAGCTTAAATAACAGGGGGATTGCGGTAGTGAGGGACGTCTTATTAACCCACGATCTAAAAGTGTTACTGAATAAACCAACTAGGAAAAAAGCATGTCTAGATAATATCTTAACAAATATCGATAAAGCTAAACTAAAATCGGATATCTTGGATTGGCATATAAGTGATCACAGTCCCATCTTTGTAGAAATCGAGATGGATGCTCAACATACACATAAATTATTGCGCCAAATAACCCCGATAACTGAGAGGGGCCTATTTACATTCTATAATCTGGTATATGATATAGACTGGCGGGCGGTTTGTTGGTGATGGTGGGCTTGGTCTGAACGAGAAGTGCGAAATGTTTGTTGAAGTGATCGTAAAGGCCGTTAAAACGGCTTTTCCACAAAAAACTATAGAAGTTAAGCAGACTAACTCAGGTCTTAAATGGTTTTCTTCGGAACTTAAGGCCATGAGAGAAGAGGTTGACGCCTTCTATCAAATGGCATGCTTGCTTAATGATCAAAACAGCAAACAAAATTACAAGTTTGCTAAGAAGAGGTACAGAGCTGCAATTCAGCAAGCAAAAAAGGCAGCGCACGATGCAATATTAAAAGAATCCAGTAATAAAGCGAGGGATGCCTGGAAAATAATAAACAACTACAGAAAAGCAGCAATAACAACAGGTGAGTGCACGATTACACCAGATAACTTTAACGATTACTTTGTTAACATTGTGGATAACATTACTCGAGAAATTTCAGTTAACGATAACCAGGAAAACTATTGGCGGGAACTATTTAAGGGGAGAAATACTTGTAGTAGTTTTAATTTTGTGGAGGTGACAATCATTCAGGTTAGGGAGGCAATTTTTAATTTGAAAATTTCAAAAAGCAAGGATGTGTATGGGTTGAACGCCAAACTGATAAAGACGGTAGGAAATTTAGTTGCCGTTCCTCTAACAAGTCTTTTAAATTTATGCATTACCACCGCTAGCTATCCAGACTGTTTCAAAGTTGCGAGAGTCTGCCCAATTTACAAAAAAGGGGCATTTGAAGAGCCCTCTAGCTATAGGCCTGTGTCGATTGTCCCAGTGCTCGGGAAGGTATTCGAAAAACTGTTAAAGAAACAAGTTGTGGATTATCTTGAGGATAACGGCTTGCTGAGTACAGCACAATGTGGCTTTCGTAGAGGTCGTAGCACTGTTAGCGCTAAAGTAAACTAAACGAGATTGTAACCGAGGCATTTGAGTCGAAAGATTATGTTGGTTCAATGTTTTTAGATCTAAGCAAGGCTTTCGACTGTGTGTCTCCCGGGATTTTAGTGGAGAAATTGCTTTATTATGGCTTTTCACATCGAAGTAAAGATTTAATGCACTCATACTTATACAACAGAAAACAGAAAGTATCCATAAACAACCAGGAATCAAAATTGCTTTCATGTAGTGTAGGTGTGCCTCAAGGACCTGTATTGGGTCCAGTCCTTTTCATAATCTTTACAAATGACATGATTGATGATAATCTTATTGTTTATGCAGACGACACGACAATTATAGATAAAGCCAGCAATTTGAATGTTGTTCTGGAGAGTCTTGGGGACGCACAGTCGAGAGCAAAGAAGTGGCTTATGGCAAACAAGTTGCGTCTCAATGAAGCCAAAACTCAAACGATGATATTTGGCCTGCGGCAGATACCGATAGCTAACAACACAGATGTCAGGTTTCTTGGGGTGCATCTGGACCCAAAGCTTAGTTAGGAGACACACATCTCACATTTGTGCAAGAAAATCGCAACCAATATTTATGTACTCCGAAGACTGTCAGAGTTTGTTTCTAGACATGTAATGGGGATGGCATTCCACGCGTTGATACAGTCTCATGTAAATTACGCCTTGGTGATTTGGGGGCACGCTCCGGATGCAAGCAGGGTGTTCGCCCTCCAGCGGAGAGCTGTTAGAATAATTTCGGGAATGGGGTACAGAGATAACTGCAGAGAAGCTTTTAAAGATTTAGGCATATTAACTTTAGCTAGTGCATATATATATCAGTGCTTACTGCACATTAAGCAAAACTCTGAAATACTACAGACACATTCAGATATACATGTATACGAAACTAGACACAGAGATGACTTATATCCAGGTTTTCACCGGATACAGAGGTCAAGGACGGGTATAAATTTCTATGGCCCTAAATTATTTAACAAACTTCCAACTAAGATAAAATCTTTAGATTACAAAAAATTCAAAAAGCAGATTAAGACATTATTGGTGGAAGGCGCATTCTATAACATCACCGAGTTTTTAAACTGTACTATGTAGTAGATATGTACTTACATGTTATACATTTCGTACTGTTTACTATTATTGTGTTTATTATTATTGTATGTTGTTATATATTTCTTGGACGTGTGTAAATGTTTCTACAGGCTATCACGAATAAAATCATTATCATTATCATTATGTTTCCGTATAATTTCCACCAAGTTGAATCCTTTAATGTTTTCACAAGTGATCAAAAATTCTCGAGAACATCTTCCTGCGATGTCAATGATGAGTGTTACCTATATCAAATATATATATAAATAAACTAACTATTTTATGCATTATAGACATACCTTTATCAAGTAATTTTCATCATCTGCTCTTGTTAAAAATTTTGCAATATCGTAAAAAGCAATGAGATTATTAAACCTACTAATAATCAAAGTTCTTATTCTTAGATAACACTGTTCTCAGCATTAAGTAGTGGCTCCAAAGTGAGGATGGTTTCAGGAATGGATTTTTGCTGAAATTGTGCTAACAGAATGTTCTCGCATGAAATGCATAAATGAAATCGCATGTACGCCGTCTCATGTTGGACTCTAAACTTCACTCGTAACAACACATCCATTGCCAGTTTCGCAGATTCCTCGACATCGGATGCAACATTGTCACTGCTCTCGGCCCCTGGATCTTCAGCACTACTCATGTTTTCTTTGCAAATAGGTGCAGAACAAAGTACAAATGGGATATAAACGGATCGCGTGTATTTTGCCAAAGAAAGTTTTTGGATCGCATATCCTATGTTTGCAATTTTATCGATATCAGGCTGGCGAATTCGTGTTGGTACCTAATTAGCGAAATTTTTTGCTGTTGGTGGCAACCAGTAGGGTAGTAACGATCATCCAGCCGCTTCTGGCAACCCTGTGTATTTCCATTTCCGAAATTCCCTTGTGCGCAAGTCCAAATAACCCTGTGCAGAGTTTCAATTTGGCTTATGCCATGCATGATAACAAACACTGCTCATCTATTTTGAAAGATAAGATGGCATATTTTAGAGCCGTTTCTGTTGCATATATGATGTATAAATATATAGTTATTTGCTAATAAACTGGGGGCAACTAATAAATGCATGTTTCACACCATCACAATTCATCCATATATTAATTTTCATATTCTTTTTACTCATCCATTATGCATCTTGCAGATTTTGCAGCAATGCTTAAAATCTGGGAAGGGAGGATATATCATTTCCAGAGAACCACTAACAGCTGAGTACGACAACTTTAGCAATTTAGAAATACTTACTGTTCACACTTTACAAAATGAAAAACTTTATCTACTACGCCAGGTAGAAAATGTAAAACAAATTGTTGCAATCAAGATCGACAATTGCGATTTCTCTTGGCTTCCAATGCTAAAGCAAGCCATTAAGGGCCATGACAAAGTAGTGATATACACTGAAAACGAGTCGCTTAGTGGAATCATGGGTCTTAACAACTGCGCCCGAAGGGAACCAAACTGCGGTGAAATCAGGTGTGTTTTTGTTGCTGATCGGGCTCCACCATTCAACGCAGTAACCGAGTTCTACAAAAATCAGCTCAGCAAGGATCTAGCTGTTAACGTTTACAAAAATGGCAAATGGGGTACCTACAGGCATTTACCATTGAGTGAATGTATGGTTGTAAGCCGTCAGCACTGTTTTGCTAACGTTACTACTAGAGGAGATTTGTCTAGTTTTGCATGGATAGAAGGGCCTTTGTCATCGGATTCTATGAACTCTGAGGAAGCAGTCTTAGTTTACGTAAGCAGTAAGATTTTGCCTATGTAGAAAAATTAGTAATGAAAATTTAAGTAAAAGGAAGGGTCCTTAAAATAACACACAACCAGTCTGTTTCAAATCTTTACTTAATTATTGCTATTTTTCTGCTTATTAGAATAAATGCGTTTAATAAGGAAATACCTATATTATCAATTAAAGCCATTTCAGCTTCCCTATATCATCACCTATACTAACAAAGGAACAATATTTATATATATTTTTGCAATGTTTACTTAGGTATACTACTCTGCCCTAAACTTCAGGGATGTAATGTTGACAACAGGAAGGTTGCAAATCGATATTGTGGAAAAACGAAGAACAAAACAAGAATTGGTGCACGGTTTTGAATTTTCAGGCAGAACTAGAGAGTAGGTAGCATTTTAGTATTAAATACTGACTGATAAGAATAATTCTTTATTGACAGTGGAAGAAGAGTCATGGGTATGTCAATTGGAGCGCTGTCAACCATGCTCCAAGCAGATCGATACTTGATAACGGATGTACCTGAGGAATGGTCTCTAGAGGATGCTGCCACAGTGATGGTAGTCTACTCTACAGTGTTATACGCCTTTAAAGTGGTTTGTACTTCTTCACGACTTAAACAAACAAAGCCGTTATCAACTACCTTTTGTTTTTTTTCCGATTAATATAGCATTAATCTTCGTAATTCAACAATTGCAACTGAAGTAAAGGCATTTTCATTACTGCATTTTTCTATACGAACATTTTCAATAATAATATTATGTTTTAGCTAAAGCTGGTACTTCTTTATAATAGGTCACCAGTTGATTGTATGGCAGTAAAAAAATAAGTGTGAAATTTCAATATCAATGTTAAAAAAATATGCAGTTTGCAGTTTACTGGCATCGGATATATTCCCATCCATTATCAAAACTTGAACCACTAAAACCAAACAAAATGAAGGTGAAAATAAGATTTTCTTGTCTAAATTTCATCAAAACACGCAACCGCAATGTACTGCGCCACACAACGTGCTACTACTAGTTAACATTGTGCAAAGTTATCCTTGGTTAATTATCGGATCGTCCTTTCACAAAGCCCAACTCCATCGTGTATAATGTACTCGTTTATGCTATAATATGCATCAATAACGTACAACATGTACATTACTGACCTGTCAAAAATTCTGGTTTAGATATGGAGTATAAATAAAAAATAAAAAGCACAGTGCATAAATACATAGCCAGAACACAAACCAAAACAAAATAATGACGGTCAGCATCAGTGTATTATGTCACAATGAATGGCATCATTTCAGATAATTGTTTTATTTAATATTTTAATTATTAATTATTACATTTGCATAGTTATTTTATTTGATATTTATATAGCGAGTCAGGTATAAAAAATTTTGACCATATTGATCGTTAAAATTGGATTTTTGTAGGTAATGATTGATTCTGTGAAAGTAAATTTCACCTTCTTCTTTCTTTTTAGTGGTTCATGAAAATTTGTGAATGATGTTTTAACTGTTTTTCTTTTAATATAGAGCTTGAAATTTTACTCATATTTTACTACGATATTATTATATCTGTTAGTAGCAACGTTATATAAGGTGGGTCCTTTATTGAAATGCACACTTGCTTCAGAGAGCTAARATAAACAGTGGGCAAAGTATACWTATACACGCAGGAAGTGGAGGAGTTGGTCAGGCAGCCATCAGAGTAGCCCTTTACCATGGTCTTATCGTATATACTACCGTGGGCACACAAGAAAAACGGGACTTTATAAAACAGCAGTTTCCACAACTCAAAGGTGTGTTGATGAATGCTTTAAATACTGTTTCGTGTAGGGGGACGAAAAATGTGTATTTCTAAGTCAATTTCCTTTATTTACACACAAGTAACGATATACAATAAACTATAACCCTACTAATCGAATATACTACTATTTCAACAATACTTATTTAATTAACCACTATTCAAAACATAAAACTTCACTAATTTTTTTTTAAATTTGTGAAGTTTAGCGTACTTATACTACGTTACTATAATAATCATTGTCAAGTTTTTTAGTAGGACTTAAAATTACGTTGCGTTTAAATAGTTCGATATGTGGCTCTGTAACGTGAGAGTGGAACAAAAACACATAATTCGATGAAACATGTTTATATTTTGTACTGAAAAACTGTGGAGTGCTTAGAATGAACTGAAAAAAACAGCAATAAAAGCCTCAGTCTGTATGTTTTGTCTCCTATGCTTAACTATAAAATATCAGGTTATTGCAGCAAATCACCTTGATTTACTTAAGTTACATGTTACATCATATATCGTTAGAGGCGGACCTCACAAAGGCCAGAACAAACGGACGTATATTTGTATGAAATTATTAAATATAAATTTAATTAGTTATGATACTGGAAATTAATTTTATGGTAAATTCTTTATTAAAAACAAAACCTGTTCTTACACTCGTTAATATACACTTTTTATTACAACTTATCGACTTCAAGATGCCGCAACAAAATTTTAAGTGGACTGCTGAAAACACCTTGTATACAAACTGATTACGATATTAAAGCTTGTAGAAACAGTGAACATTTTAAATCTTAATATTTGAAATGTACGCTTTATATTATTAGATACTTATTTTTTTGTTAACTTTGTTCGCAACATTACCTATATCCCACAATCAGCGAACTAACCTATAAAAACACCTTTGTTTCAATCAATGAATCAAAACAAGAAATTGTGACAAACAAATTTTAGTTTTTCTCTTAAATGTTTCAAGTACTGTTACAAACGCAGAATTAAGCACAAGATATATAAACTTCCCCGTTAAAAAAAAAAACAGCTGTCCTTGTTTGAAACTATTTAAATGGGTAAGTGAGTAACGAAAGTAAATAAGTAAAAGCAAATTATGAAAGATAATAGATCATATTATTATTAAATCCAACAAAACAAACTATATTTTTAAATAGAACTTACAAAATAAAAATTTGACTATAATTATTTACTTTTAATACTGTGCTCAGTTTGATTACATGCTGTAATAATAAAGAATAAGAGGAAGACGGGGCAAAGAAGATCTATAATAAAGGTAAAGGTTATTCTGTATTTCTATCTATGGGCTGCCTTAAATTGCTAGTATTCCATATACTATAGGTAACGTTATTGTTTTTCGCATTTGATACATGATTATCTAGTCCCACAAGACTGCTACAGCTGCTTTCTTCACTTTTTGCCACTTCCATATAGAGGGTTTCTATGAATGATTCATGCAACGAGGGCGGCGTTGATTTCTTAATTCTTTGTGCCACCTTTTTGTTACTGCTGCCATAATATACTGTCTACTGTCATATAGTGTACTGTAGGTTGCTGATACCCTTGTGTATACAAATGTATTTATAAAGTTTTTTCAATAATTTACGGTTACATTATTTTAAAAGGTAATTAATAACAATAATTTGCCTGTACGGAGCTACACACCGAATTTTAGATATGGCTTTATAAATTTAATTATTTTCTGCAAATTTGAAAGCCTACGCAATCAGTCTGTCTTTTTCCTTATTTTAATGTTTGCGTTTCTTTTGTAACTAACATTGTACCATCACAACTTGGTGTTTGTATAACACAGTAACAGTACAAAGTAACTAAACTTTACCACTGTGGTAGGCTTAAAACATCTTTTAGTTCATCACAGTACAATTTAGCAGGTTTAGTGTAGTCACAATCTCACAGCTACGATACATAACCTAAAAGTTGTGCGAAAGCGTGTAAATGTCGTTCTACAGCTCCGAAATCTGCACTTTCTCCAATCCTAAAGTTATTATCTCACAAAACACTAATTCTTATGCTGAAAATACACACTCTGATGCGTTTCCTCATACAGAGACAGATGACAAGTATCGATCAAAATAATAATAAAGTGTTGGCTTCACTGAGAGGCGGCAAATTGATTTAATCGGTAATTTCCATAAGAGTCTTGGATGCATGACTTATTTGTAAAAAACCCTGTAGAAAGAACAAGAGAAATCCCGTATTCCAGTAAACAATCGCTACACTAGTTAAGGGTGGTTAAGGAAATCAAATTTAATTCACTACAATATCTGTTGCTATTTCCTACTATAGTTACCTATCTAGTTGGAGGTTAGGAAATCCAGGCAACATAAATAAAATATTTTGCGACTCGAGTCGGATAGATATTTTCGATCTGAATCGATTTTTCAATTTTTGGCTTGAATCGAAATTTTTATACTTCGATTCAATTTTTCGAATCAGTTAATCGATAAAGGGAGCACAAAAGTGCCAAGCGTCATCTGAGGCATCCACAGCAAAACAGATCTACGAGCGACTAAGCTCTGCTGCAGGGATCTGTGACTAAAAGGAAGATACCTTTCAATGCATGAGCAAAAATGGCAAATAATGCCAAATATAAAAGCCATCTTCTGCCTAGGTTGGCAAGCTGGACCCCGTAGCTTATGAGTTTTGCTGCCTAGGCCTATAATAGATACATGACTATTTTTTATCGTACAATAATACGCCCTAATATGTTACCAAAACATGATTTTACTTTCTTCCTTAATTTATTAATTGCAGACTGTCAGATTGGCAATAGTCGAGACACATCATTTGAAAAGCTCGTTCTTTATCAAACCAATGGTAGGGGAGTAGACTACGTTCTAAACTCCCTAGCAGAAGACAAACTCCAGGCATCCATTAGATGCATTGCGGAAGGTGGTCATTTCCTCGAGATAGGAAAGTATGACTTATCCAACAACAGCCCTTTAACTCTAAAGTTCTTCAGCAAGGATGCGGCTTTCCACGGAGTCATGCTTGACTGTTTATTTGGCTCTCAACCATCTGAAAAGAAACACATTATGGACCTTTTAAACGATGGTATATCGAAGGGTTACGTGAAGCCACTGGTGAGGAAAGTATTCAAGATGGATCAAGTGGAAGACGCCTTCAGATATATGGCATCCGGCAAGCATATAGGAAAGGTGCTCGTTTGTATCAAAAAAGATGATAACAAGTTAGCAACACCGCCAGTCCCGTTAACTGACGGCATCCCCAGGTGAGGAAATAAGAGTAAAAAGTTCATCTGTCATAAATAACAGCACACCAAAAAAGTCAGTCAGCAGAATAATTTGTATTAGCAGGAACAGTTCGCGCATCTACTCGCGCATGCTGCCATTTCAGAAGTGAAATTGTAAAATTAAATGTTGCCAAGCTTTCTAGTTGGCAAATACCACTCAAAAATAATGGTCTGTCTACACCTTTTATTAGGCTGAAAAATATTACAGAACTTCTGTTGACATCTCTGTTACTGTATTCTGGTAAATGATGGACACCTTAAACAGTTGTGAAATATATCCAATCTCTTTTTGTTTGCGTATATGCTTGTATACCTTTGTTGTTTATATTAATTTTTTGTCAAAAAAAACCTAGTGCCTATTATTAAAAATTTCAAAAATAAATAATCATACCTAATCAGTAAAGACCTTGTGTTGTAAATAAGTTGTGTTACCGTTTGATTATGTTGTAATCAAAACCTGTTAGAAAGCTTGTATGTTTTTGAAATACTTGAGTTGCATTGCATTACTAAAATGCTAATGCTCGAAAAGGAACAGTCGCAGCGACTTAAAAGGTATCTTTTACGGAAGAAGGTTAGATAAGCATATGTCGATGCATGGAGGCACAAAAAAAGTTACGCCGCTTTAAGTCCATTGGAAGCCATGGAGATGGCGCCACAAGCAAGTAGCATTCAATACATAWACGTACATTCCTTAACCTAGAAAACCTCCGAATACTAAATTTTCTTTTAATACTTCAATGTCTGCAAAGGTTATTGAAGAATAATATCAACAACAGAATTTCAATCTTAACACCCTATACCTTTCTTAGTATCAACTTTTCTTGTTTGTTTATTTTGGTCTAAGGAGCATGTGATAGAAGTGTGTACCTTATAGGGACACCCTGTATAATGCATCTAAATAAGTATTAATTATTTCAATCCTAGCTCGTATCTTTGGTCCGTTGAGTACCTTTGTTAATATGTCAGACACATTGTCCTCAAAAAACACAAAAAAAGTTTACAAAACCGTCTGACACATATTCTTTTACTTTGTGATACCTTACTCTTATATGTTTTGTGCGCTCTTAAACAATTTCTCTTTACTGTCAAATCACACACGCACCCTGATTGTCAACAAATGCTTTGCATGATTTCGGTAAACAATGAGATAGTCCTATTTCACTCAGCAATTCCATAGTCGTCTCATTTTCTTATACGTTTCAAACATATTGATGTATTCCGCTTCAACTGTGAACGTCGTGATTACTCGTTGTTTCTTGTTTCTCCACGATAACACTTTTCTAATAGTATCACAACAAATCCACATATCGACTTAGAATCGTCTTTATCATTTGCCCGGTCAGCGTCGCAGTGTATTTCAGTCACTCCATCATTTGCATATTTTAATTTTAGATCACAAGTAGCCTTTAAATATCTCATTAATGACCTCATTTCTTGCCAATTCTTCTACTAAATCTGTTGTGTCAAATTTGTTTATTAGTTCTTGCTTTTCATGGTGAATTTGTTGTAGGTGTCCCGCCAGTATATCTGCATACACGCCCAAAATTAGATAGTTACCCATGTATACATATGGAGGAGGGATTCATTGCTCGTATACTTTCCCTTCGTTGTCCCCTTGTAATGCCTTCAATGTTATTCTCTCCATTTTTCTGACTTCTGTACAAATATTTCTCTTTTAGAAGTGCAACTTCAGAATACCTTAAAGAATCGTCTAAAAATGTAAATATAAAAATATTGTGGTCCACCTAAAGAGTTTGGTGCAATTCTTCAAACTCATCCGAATGTACCATGTATGCATGTCCATCTATGTCAACTCACATAGCATGCATCACACTTTAATAGATATACGTCGCTTCCATTGCTTATAGCTTTATTACTTCTTTGTTATCCATAACTTTAGTACAACCATTCTTTATTCTTATTTCTAAACATTTCTTGTCCAGTTGTACTAAGGAAATCAAATTGTTTTCCAAGTCTGGAACATAAACTTCCTTTAACTGTATTAAAAATCCTCCAAAATTTCCCTGAACAGTGTCATAGGATGCATATGGATCGGATATCCATATAAATATTCTGTCTTCCTTTTTTCTCTCCTGGGGCCTTATTCGCTTTTAAACCTAGCACTTGACTCGTCTTTACGGTTTTCGTTTGCTTCACTATCTTCATCTTCTCTGAAATTCTTGCAAACTGCTGCCTTACCAATCTTATAAAAATTTCCCTGCCTGTCGTTGGTTGCTGTCATTCGTCTTTTGGTTGAAGTTTCTTCCGTTAGCATTCCTATTCTAATCTAATACTTTGCAATGAGCCCACTTTTATTGCATGCAAGATATACAACATTTCGCTTCCTCACTTCTTCTTCGTCTTCTTTTTGGTTTACTACACTTGATTCGTTTGGGTGACTTCTAATTACTGTTCTTCATTATAATCAATACTTCTAAATAATCCTTCATATAATACAGCCTTGGTAGTCCCAGTAATATAAAAGCAGCTATTACAGTGTGAGAAAATTTGAGCCCACCTTTTGCTACATTTTTAACACATTTGAATCTTTCTCTTGTGTTTCCTCATTGTTATGTGTTGAGAGTTTTCTTGATGGTGCTCATTTCCTCTAAAATTGTAGTCATGTGCAACATGCCAATGTAACATGTATTTCTCTTAACACCTTCCATGCTTCTTTTGCTGTTGCGCACTCTTCTAAAGGTTGAAATGGAAAGTTCCTTGCGTCACTGTCTTTGTCTTGCTGTTTTGGAGTTAATTCTGAGATCCCATCGTACCCAAGACTCACTGCCTACTAAAGTCGTCTTTGTTGTAGTACTGCTCCTAGCACGCATGACCAAGCATAGTGGTTATCCTCATTCAATACGGCAAATTCGAACTTTTCAACTGCCATTTTACTTCACATCAATTGTGTCTTCTTCGTCGTACTGAATGTATGCGTCAGGAACGTCTAGCGCCCATTGCCCGTTAGAATTTCTAGTTGGCAAATACCACTCAAAAATACTCGTCGTCTGTTAACACCTTTTGTTAGGCTGAAAAATATTATAGAACTTCTGTTGACATTTCTATTTATAAATGACGTCTACCATCTATTATCAAAATCTAAGCCCACCTGTTTTTTTCTGTTTTTAAGTAGTATCTACGAAACATTACTAACCATTAATAAACATACATATATTCTAACAGTAATGGCTTCCTTATAATCGTAGCACTTGAAAATTTTACTGACAGTGGCCAGTCGTCAATCGTGTGTTACCTTTAACCTAACTTATTCTGTGAATATACTAATTCAATATGAACATAAGGTAGGGGCATCATATAATTTTGTCTGGCAAATAACGAATGAACATTTTACTATAACATATACTTTTACCAATTCGACGCAAAGTAACGTAAAAACTCCTATTACTGCTATGCCCAATAGTGTAACTAATTCAATCACATTTTAGAATATACGTTTCGTCTTTTAATAAGCCATTGTGCCTTATACATACCATTATTCCTTCTTGTGTGTATATCACTAGTTACCAGTTTAAATTGATTAAATATCGGTAATATTTTCTATTTTTCCATGGCGATAAAATGACGGAGCCGTTAGTGGCAATGAATACAACCCTGTTAATATAAAATAAACAGAATTAAATTCAGTCCGGTTCTGACTTTGTACCTAGAATGGCATCATTTATTGACGTCTAACGTTGAAACTTCCCACATCAAAGGTATACTTATTTTTATTTTCAAACAAGGTGGACCGGAATAAAGCACCGACTTTGTTATTTTAAATAAGACTCCCCGTATATTATTGCGTTCGTTTAACTCGCTATTGAATTTTATTTCTATATATTTCCTACACTAAATGACGTTAGATGGCCCTTTGATACATACTTATATGAAAGCTAATACTATTTTACTGCTAAAGTTTTGTTATTTTCTCTCAGCGAAGTCGCCTAGAATCTAGGCAAATGCAATATTCATAACTTATTTTTTTAATAGAAGGATGAAGCTTAATGTTGATTTCCTTATACCAAAAATGGTATCGTACACTGCTTCTAAACTGATTCAATAATATGGCTATCTTACAGCTCAAAATGATCAAAACGGACCAACAATTGTGCAATTTTAGTAGAAAGAACCTCTTGTATGTAATACATTACAAATGGTAGAGGAGTTAAGTACACAAAATGGGATACATACACAAGTGTGACATCCCCTGCATAGTGACATATGACCAGAAGAAAAAAATTAGTTACATTAATGCTATGTACGGTCTTAAATGCTTCTTTTATTTCCTTTCATTTCCTAGATACTTCTGCAAAGAAGATTTATCCTACATCATAACTGGTGGTCTAGGTGGATTTGGTCTGGAACTGACAGACTGGCTTATCCTAAGAGGTGCCAGAAATGTGGTCCTCAACAGTCGCCGTGGCATAAGAAACGGCTACCAAGCCTCAAGAATACGGTATTGTAAATAACACCAACCACTTAATTTCACTTTCACAGTTTAACTGCAGTACCTGGAAGTCATATGGAGCCAAGGTTATAATTTCTACAGACGACATTACAACTAAAGCAGGGTGCGTAAAACTTATACAGACAGCTAATGCACTGGCATCTGTAGCGGGCCTTTTTCATCTGTCAGTTGTATTAGAGGACGCAATCTTAGAAAATCAAACAGAAGAAAAGTTTCATACATCTTTTAAACCGAAAGCAGTGGCGTTTAAGCACTTGGATCAAGTTACCAGAGAAATGTGCCCTAATTTAAGGTATGGACTAACAACTAAGTAAGTGTAACCAAAGGTAACAGATAACTCTATACAAGTGATGTTCATACTCACGGTACGAGGTACATTTGTAAAGTAAAGAGCATTTTGTCATGATAAAGGTATTCGATTTGATATCTTCATCATTCTCGAAGCATTGTCCAGATTGCCACTGTTTAAAGCGAAAGAGGAAACAGTCGTTAGGGCAAGGTTTGGACTGTAAGGTGGGTGGTCAAGAAGTTCCTAACGAAAATCTCGAATCTTCTCCTTGGTTGTGGCAACGGTGTGGGGACGAGCGTTGCCATTATTCATGTCGACACTCTCGCGCGCCTACGATTTTGGATCGCTCTTCTTAGTTTGATGAACATTTAGGAGTATGTAGCAGTTGTAAATTTTGTGAATATGGTGGTACGTCTAACAAGAGGAAATTCATCAGCCACAGCACTAATTATATCAATCGTTAATAAGATCGAAGATTTTGGTCTACCTGTTGAACCAATTCAGCTGTCTGCCATTCCGCTCTTCATCATGCACATTAGTGCGACCTTTCTCGAATTCATGCCACCATTGTCTAATCTTTCCTACTCTAATTACAGCTGGGCCATAAACAAGGCACAAATAATTGTGGATTGAGCGGCTGAAGATCCTTTTGCACTAAAAACGAAACACTTCGCACTTCGCAACTAACGAGATCAACGGTTGCCCCAGCATTGTTGACTATAATCACTAACTGTCAAACGACAACTGAAAAAACAATCAGTTTAGTACCTTCGTAAAAAAATGGATAACGCTGAATGAGTAATATTTTGTTCTTGACTGCCACTTTACGAATATGCCTAGTACCTGAACCAAGCAAGTTCATACTCATACATGCTTGTACAAGTGGATGTTCATGGTACCTAAAACATTGTGGATTGATTCTCGCCTGTTAACTCTTATTCACTGAAGACATTTTACAAATTTGAATTTAAGGGCTTTTATGATAGATATACTAATCGTATACTGCTCACTATTCTTAAACATTATACACATATGCATATGGAACCTAATACCCAAGCTCAACTTTATTACCTAACATTTTTCAGAGATTTCGTAGCATTTTCGTCAGTTTCCTGCGGAAGAGGTAATGCAGGCCAAACAAATTATGGTATGTCTAACTCTGTGATGGAAAGAATCTGTGAAGATAGAAAAAGTGTTGGACTGCCTGCATTAGCAATACAGTGGGGAGTAATTGGTGAAGTAAGTTATAATTTTCTCAAGGAGGCAAGAGTCATGAATCTTAGACTACCTTCATCTAATGTAGAAACAACTGTAAACTTACATTCGCAGACCATTTCGAACTAAATATTAGAATCCAATTCGATTTAAAGTCTAATGACTGATGGGATCAAACAAGTGCCTCGTGTGTTTGGGAATTTAATATAAATTTTGTCTTTCGCAATTAG
The DNA here is from genome assembly GCA_025024175.1 of Rhyzopertha dominica. Classification (NCBI taxonomy): domain Eukaryota; kingdom Metazoa; phylum Arthropoda; class Insecta; order Coleoptera; family Bostrichidae; genus Rhyzopertha; species Rhyzopertha dominica. The sequence continues at coordinate 17,624,010 of QCXZ01000003.1, forward strand.
TTATTTCCTGCGTAATTGTATAGAGAACGCAATGTAATGGTGTTTATTACCCAGGTCGGATTAGTCGCAGATATGCAGGAGAAGAACGTAGAGTTGTCTATAGGTGGCACTCTTCAGCAGAAGCTTCCTAGCTGCTTCAGTGCGTTGGATAAGTTCCTTGTGCAATCGGAGCCTATCGTTTCCAGTATGATAGTAGCAGAAAAACGCAACAACCACACTACAGGTGGTAACATGGCGGAGTGTGTGGCAAATATTTTAGGTAATACTATGCTGGAAAAATGATGGGATATGCTTCAAATAGAATCTATGTAAAGGTTACAAAAGATAAACGGATTCCGGTTTCCCATAACAGCATTGCCTTAAATCACACAAGTACTGCGTTTTAAAGGTTTCCCACCAAAAATAAATGTCACTTGTTAAGACTATATATAGTCCTTAAATCGTACACTTCTGAAGTTGTTTAATTCGTTGCGATATATTTTAAATTTGCAAGGTTTCGGACCATTTTTACCTACCTTAGGTGCGCATATTGTAATCCTAAGCATTACTTAATGCTGAAAGAGCTACAGCATATAAACATAAAGAGTACTTCAAACTTATCAACCCCTTAAAGGTCAATGGAAACTGCAAATATTTAGAGTCTAAATCTTTGGATTGATTACACTAGGTGACATTTTTAGACCTTTTGTGACCCCAACGACATTATTCAGTTAAAGAAAATATCAGCCAAAACTACTAATAATAATAACATAATAATTTTTCATCTCTTTTTTTAACATATAAATCACGAATGTAACAAAAATTATTGGGTGAACTAACACAATCACTAAAACGCTTTTCCATTTTAAAAACTTCAGTTAACAACAAATAAACCACAAGTAACATCACAATCACTGTAGTTTTCTTTTTTATTGTGACGTTTATGCAATATATATTAATTTAACACATACCTACTTCTGATACTTTTTCCAATTCCTACATTTCTAAATCAATMAAAGACAATTTTTCGAAATAGAAATACTGAACATATGTTAATGTGAAATCTCAAAAGTGTGACGTGTTGAAACATAKTGGTTTTCTATTTTAAGTGTTWAATAACGAAACTAAATCAGACATCAGTCTTCCATTTAAGTTAGAAAWTTAAGGTCACCTAGTGTAATTTTTAGTTACGAACTTATTATTCGAATATTCATATTTTGCTGGGCTTCCGACTGCCGATAAAGACGCCAACTTCATTATTTTAAATTGAACTTCCCTTATATAGACTTGCATTTGTTGGTCCGTGTCATCTCAAGTCAGTCGTTTCGGGGTTATTTAACTTTAACTGAAAAAACTGAAATGCTTAGTGCAATATTAACAGTTTTATAGAAAACCCATTGTACTATCTATAAATTAATATACTTGATTATTGTCTGCTAAAGGATGAGAAGAATATGGTACTATCAATTTTTACAAATTCAAACGTGTGTAAATTAGATTATTTTATTTGAACAGTATACTTGTTTAAAACCGCTTGTCCCACTTCATTATACATTAAAATGCAGTTTAATTTCTGAAGACTTTTAAGAATACGAATCGAGTTTCTGCACTTTACTAATTATTCGAAAAATTAATCAAAACCCATATGCATATATGGGTGTTGCTAGCGCAACCCACCGACCCCACACCAGTATTTAGGTACCGCGGTGCATGCCCTACAAAGATTTAATCCAAATTTCACATTCACCATCATCCTCAGCATCAAAAATCACGTTCAACTAAACGCAGAGCACCTACTGCCTACTGCCTACCTTTTTCACTTTTACTTATCATGATACTTTACCGCCAGTCTTGACATGTACCATCATAATCAGGATCAGAAATTACCTCATATTTTTTGTTTAGGTATTAACAGTATGAAAGGCATCAGTATGCACGCATCACTCGCTGAATTGGGAATGGACTCCATGATGGCTGTCGAAATTCAACAGTCATTGGAAAGAGAATACTGTGTGACTTTGTCACTGCAAGATATCAGAAGCTTAACCTTTGAAAAGTAAGTTTTGTTACTTAACTATTTAATACCAGCAGATTACTTATTCGCATACTTCACTAAGAAGTACGACATTTTTGTAATGGTGCTGCTTCTTGTCCATGGAAGCTAATCTTTAAATATGTTAGTACCCTTATTGGAGACCGATGACAGACGCAGTACCTAAGGAATTAGGTATTATAAGTATAGGGTGGTTCTTGCTCTATTTGCTATTATTTAGCAATGACCTCTGCATTAATTATTGTTATGCATTAGAGACAAAAACAAATGAAATACGATCGTGCTATTCAAGAGAGAGATATCTACCACTACTTAGTAGTTATTACGATATTCGAGATGAGCTGATTGCTAGAACGGAAGATTGCGAACAGGACATCTTAATTAGGTATAAAATGGTATACCAGAAATAGCAGAGTCAAAAAACTCCAGGTTGAGTTTAGTCATGTGAATATCAGTTCACCATTGGCAAATTTTTCGGAACTAAATCATAATAAGTGATAATATTAAACATGGTTAAATAGTGACTTTCCAAGTATCGTTGTTAAGATCAACGGGTATAATTTTACAAGACTGGATAGACAATCCCGTGATGTTAGTGGTATTGCGGTTTATTCAAGGGATTGTTACATTGTTAGTGAGAGTGGTTTAAAGCAGTTACGGGAATACTGTACATTAAAAACATAAAAGTTGGTTTAGTTTACAGACCACCGACTATTTCCATTGGTACTATATCGGAAATCATGGAGCCTTTGGAGTAGGTGTACTTGGAGACACATAGCAGTCTTTTATAGTACTCTTTTTACGAAAATTACTAAATCAACCTACTGAAATCCGCTTGGAATAATAAATATGACTCATTATTAAGTTGAATTCCGCTTTTCAATTTCAAATTTGTCGTCCTCTAAATCTAAATCAACGCTTCTGTATCCCCCGAGAACTTACAAAACAACCAAGAGGTGGCGCGCGTATAGTCGACTTGAGGAACTTGCCAATGCCAAGCCTATTGAAATGGTAGGTATCTTGCAGTTGTGTCGTTTATCTGGCATAGTCAGAACAAGCAAATTACACTAGCCCACTAGCACATTGTACACAAAATAACAATAAATTACGAAAATAAGATTAACATTTATCACACCTTTCAGATTTGCGGATACCATTTTATTAGAATTTTCATGGGAACCTTTTACGAATACCTCCTCTAAGGATGCCGAACAAACGATTTGGAAGCGTCCCTGTTTTTGCCGGCGAATTCAAGCTTTAAGGGATTGCTGATAGGTTGCACCCCATATTGAGCGTATATTTTTTGAATAATTTAAGCACAATGTGAACCTTAAGTTTTATTTTCATTTCAAGTATAAAATTAAAAATACCAACCATTCGATTTATCTCCATAATTATACAATTACCGTATAATAAACCATATCGTACTATAACAATTAAGAAGCTATGTACTATTGCACATTTATTTGTTTGTCTGCTCTAAGCGAACTTAAGTTTCATCAAATCAAATGTAAACAACGAATTTAGCAAAATTCAAACTATGATCACCTAAAAAACACTTAAAAGATAAATGAAAGTTGTAAAACAGTATTTAATTTAAAAAATTGAGCCTTATCCATGTTGTAACTGTTCAGAGCATATTGAAATGTTGTATTACGTATTCCTATATGTAACCTTCTCCAATTGCATGATCATTATTATGTGTTTATCTTTGAATAAGGTATTAAAAAAAGAGCATAAAATGTAAAAATCTTACACTTGTAAGTCGCCGCCATTTACCAGTGACGTTCAAAACTTCTATCATCCTCTTTCCAAAACAGGACCATTTTTGTAGCATGGCAGATGGCAAAGATCGTTATCCTTTTAAGTGGAATTATCCGTAATAACCTAACTGATTCAAAATTTTGTGGCATATTGGCTTTGTGTCTAAAATAGATTTGCGGATTACTTCAGATTACACGCGTTGTATAGCGCCACTATAGTTGACCAATTTTCATACCTGTAACTAGCACCTTTATATCCTTTTTTCTATTTAGTTGTCATACGGTACGTAACGAAGGTAAGTGTTCAGGTCAAAATTATGGTTTTAAAAGAATGTTTTAATATTACTATGTAGGTATGTGTGAGTACTTGACACTCCTTCGCTTAACTTAGCATATACTACATTTATTATTATATTTAGTTACAATGTATTCTTGAAAAGCTTAACCTATAATAAGTGTGCGTCTGGAACATTGCCATTTAGGCGTTGTACCAGAAAATAACAATGTGTTGGGACACCAGATATTCTTATTATAATGAGAGAGAAGTATGTAAATTTTACATAACTTATATAAAGTTGTTTTCAACAACAGATAGTAAATTAATAGTAAATATAATTTCGGTTTGCAATGCCTACTAAGTAATGTAGGATACAGAATATACAGAAGAGAATGTAAACATACAACAACCCACCCCCTTATCTATAATGTACTCAAACACAAAGAATTACACTTTAAAATATTTTTTAAGGCTGGGATCCTGGAGAGAGAGGAAGATATATTCGAGCTAACAACCTGTTTTTACAAAGCAGCTCCATCTAAAAACTACTGAATATTTACGGATTAATGAATTCCCATCTGAAAGATAAAAGATTTAGCTAGAGCCCGTAAGGTATTTCTCAAATATACTTAATATATTTTGCTAAAATAATTGCTCATTGTGAGGTCTACCTTTCATATTATTTTAGTCCAAACGCGTTGAAGCGCCATTCCAAAGGCCATAGTTCAATTCTCGGCCAAAGTGAAATTTTTTCTGTTTAAATTTTGCCTGCTTCACTAATAAAACATACATTTAGTTAAGTTTAATAGTTCGTTTCTTACTCATTATAAACATTTAAAATACCCGCCTATGTTTTACCCTAAAATGGCGATCTTCTTAACATAATAATACTCGTATAAGTTTGTTTAACCATGACTATTAAATTGAAATGAAAAATAAATAAAATATTAATTTTGTAATCGATTTTCAATTACAATATTTAAAAAATTAATATTCAATATTGTTAGAACCTTTAAAATTTAATTTTGCCTGCTTATGTTCAGATACCTGTATTACCTGCATAACCAACGTTCACACAGAGGTAGCTCTGGCAAGAAACGCGGAACGGATAACCAGGCTTTAATTTCAGAATGGACAACTGAAATTTTATGGAGAGCAAACTTATTTTTCTTTATATATTACGAAATATGATAACATTGTTATAAGTATAGGAGTTTATAAAAACACTTATAAAAGACAGATAATGCATATTTGGTGCGTTAACTTTTGCTTCCAGTGTGGGCAATGCCCACTCTGCTCATCCTTTAGCTAGGACCTAGACAAGCGTAATAATATGTGATATGTTTATACAGTTTACCATGTATATTGTCGAACATATGTTGATTAATTAATTAATAAAATAATTATCCTCCATAATTATGTAAAAAATCAGTTGATCTTATACAGTTATTTTAGTAACGGTTACTGCCGAAGCTGAAGTTAACGTGGTTTTGCAGTCTGACACTAATAACTCCTGATAATAATCCGACCAGCTAAATCAGATAACCCACAATGTTCAATAAATTTGAGGTAGCGTAATTTGCTGAGGGTTGACGGCTGATTTTCGAATACTGTAGTATTATTTCGCCGAATATTGGAATACAGGATCGTACAGGGATGTATGTTCTGCCATACAACGAATATTTTTTTCACATTTCAGCAAATACCACCTGCTAACATCTAACTATACCTACAATAATTTGCATTACAGATTGTTGATGCTCCAAAATACAAACCATCCTGAGTATACTGCACAAAGTGATTTTAAAGCGACCCCCTTCAACATTATGTGGAGCGAGGACATATTCTACAGGCACATAATAAAACTGCAGTCTGCGGCTAAAGACACTACTAATTGTTCAAAAGTGTTCATAATTCCCGGAATGGGCAACTCCATCAATGTATTTGCAAAAATAGCTAGTCAACTAAACGGTGAGGTGGTTTATTTGCAACACTGCGGCACTAAATTTGGAGAAACAATACCGGAAATAGGTCACAGTATGTACAAGGTAATACGCAATATTAGGTCTGTTCACTAAATTTCAATTTACGAAAAATTAAGTAGTATTGATGTCAATAATATAAATACCATGAAAATCACATTTTATTTGCATTCCTCGTTTTCAAACAATGACCATCTGAAATTTCCCTCTTATAAAAGCCCAAAAACTATCCCTGTGCGGAGAGTAATGATACGTCACATGTACTCTAGTTGGCCACGTTCGCTGCATAAATTAAATCGCATATAGTATATGGGGAGCGTGCAAGTTGACTAGTAGCGCCACCGGTGGTGAAATAACGCAAGATTGAGGTATACGCAGCATGACAACAACGAATTTCGTTGGTTTACTTTTGCTTTAATATTGTGAGGGAAGTGTGTAATACGTTGAAAAATGCCTAAATCTCGAAGATATTGTTGTGTTATGGACTGTAATAATACTGACAACTCGTGTGGCAGCAAAAACATACGCTTTTATCGATTTCGTGGAAAGCTGAACGAAAACAACATTGTGTTATGTGTTCTACAGTATATAGGTATACCTAGTACAAAACGACTTGAGCACTTGACCCGCTAGAGACGGTTGCCCAGAAGAACAAGTTGTAGCTTGGGCGTTCGTCTGTTGGCTACAGTTTAAACGAAAAACATTGTCACTTTCGCTTGCCGTATTTAAGTTCTCCCAGTCTCCGCCCGTTTCTTATCAACGTTGAAAAATCCTATTTCATACAATGGCTTTACCTTCTTGGAATTTCGTAATAGATTCCAACCCTACGTCTAATACCCAAGCATATGTAGCATGACAGTAGGTATGTTTTCAGGATGGTTTACCGCTCGTTCGGTACTACGCTATAGTTGATGATCTTCGAAGCGAAGTCCGCCTTCGCGCATCTCGCGTCCTTTTGTACCAGCTTATAAATTAGCCACTCATATTTGCAGTTGCTTGAGTAACAATGAATGCCATATAATGAAGATGGAAGACTAAATTTGTATTAATTATTAGTAGTCACTATATTGAGTAGCTTGTGAACAAGTTGGTTTTTGTTTGTGCTTTGTTTCACACTATTTATCGAATAATTCGGTGATTAAGAAAGGTTTCTTGAAAATGATAAATAGTGTGAAACAAAGCACAAGCAAAAACCAGTTTGAATTGAGTTCTTATGAACATGTATGATATTTTTTTAATGGGTTTTACAGGCATATGAAGAAATGAAAAAGTATTGCCAGCCTTGACTGAGATTTGAACTCGGGCCTTTTGAACACTAGTCAAACGCTCTATCCACTGAGCTACCAAGGCCCTATTCAGAATCGAGGTCAAAGCGGCATATATTCATCAAAGTTATGTAATGCTGCTGAACACCATCCAGCAAATAACGAGCGACGAGCGATTCAACTGTAAATGCGCTGGATGGCGTTCAGCACCATTACATAACTTTGACGAATATATGCCGCTTTGACCTCGATTCTGAATAGGGCATTGGTAGCTCAGTGGGTAGAGCGTTTGACTAGTGTTCAAAAGGCCCGAGTTCAAATCTCGGTCAAGGCTGGCAATACTTTTTCATTTCTTCATATGCCTGTAAAACCCATTAAAAAAACCAGTTTGTTTGCAAGCTATTCAATGTGTTAATTTCGACATATTTCACAAACACTGCGCCTTAAACTATTCAGTTTATTATTATAAGTAGTTACTTTAATACCTCCAAAACCATATTTGTTTATTATTTCGCTCATTTCGCTTAAACACCCGTTTTTTTCATGCCACTTTACATACGATTTAATTTGTATTTATACCCCACATTTGTCTATTCAATCCACCAGAGGTCTCTGAACGCGGGCGCGTGCAGGCTCCCTATAGTTTATCCAACTAAACAAAGCAGTTACATAATCATAAAAAGGGCTTTTTTCGAGACCACACTGACATAAACAAATGCATCGTTAAGCTCTACGGTAAAAACCGTTTTAAGTTGTCAGCCATGTGCGTAAATGCCGCGGTGTTGATTTCTATTCTACACTACATACATCAGTGATGGTAACTTGAGGGAAATTACTGATTTTAAACTATGAGGGAAACGGGAGGGAAATTTAAAAATCTGCATGATGTAGGGAAATTCTGAATTTAACATTTTTTGATACATGGCATTACATTTGTTTAAAACTTGAATTTATTGCCAATGCGCGAATAGTAGTTGTTTAACTGTAACTTGACGGATACTGTTACATAGCGTTTGAAGCTTGAAATATGTTAAGTCCCTAGATTGAGGAACAGTATTACACTAGACAAGAATAAGATATGCAATTTGCAATCAAAGTTGACAGACTGTTTAATATTAAGTTTTAAGTTTAACATTGTTGCTGGTTATTGGAAAGTTCTAGTTTATGCGTAAAATTTTTAGAATGCCGCGTGATGATTTAAAAAAGTTAAATATAGTAAAATGCATGTCTATGCTGTGCTGTCTACACCTCAACCAAATGCAGATAGTACTATTTTGCTGTCATTACAGCTCATCAGTGCAGTTTAGGTCTAATGTAGACAACACGGCATAGAACTGGTTTTGCTTATATACCAAAGCAATGGTATGATGAAAGTAAGAATTTAGGATGGCAATGCCATCTGTCAGCAATACACTGACATGATGACAAAGCCACCTAGCTGCTTTGTCATCATGTCAGTGTAATGCCGCCAAATGGCATTGCCATCCTAAATTCTTAGTTAAATATAGTGTTAAATAACATAAAAATTGCTTAGGTATTTATATTTTACTTAGATACCCAATCACAGTTTGGGAGAGGATTGGCGTTAAGCAAAATTTTTGTGGGCTTTGTCATTTACTTATTTTAGAATGTTTAAATTAATACATAGTGAAAAACTTAAACGTGTACAATGAAAAAAATTGAAAATACAAGTAAAATTGCATTGTGGGGAAAAAGGGGGAAATTTCAAGTTAGAGCGGGAAATTGTAGGGAGATTTTATATTATATAGAGGGAATTGCAGTTTTAAAGATTACCATCACTGACATACATAACTTAAAGCATGCGTGCTGGTTTTTGAGGTTATATCTTGGTGTTTAGTATTTGAAAAAAAAAGTTGTAATCAGAACTTTCTGGCGACAGCTACTAATAAACAAAAATGCCGAAACCTCTTGGTCGTCAGGTTAAAGAAAATGCTATGTCGCTTATTACCTTCTTTGAAAAAGAACGTTAAAAAACGTGAAAACGCTGTCACCTTTAAAGTCTGTGACCGAGTTAAGTTGTCTCGTTGCGTGATCGTTACTTTCCTTTAGTAGGGAACATTTTGTTTTCAGCGAATTGCAAAAGTTTGTTTACTCCTTCCTTCTCTTGCCCGAATTGAGCATTTGCGCTTTGGGCAGTGAAAGTTCACTATAAGATTAGCATCAGCAACCAGCACCAGAAATAAAAGTGTTGTGTCTTGACCTTAGCTTTGACCATACCATTTGCAAGTAATAGCCAAACTAATGTGGTCTGCGGCCGTAAATGTATAGATAATATAGATTTACCTGTATTACTTGAATTTATTTGCATTTCAAAATGACAATGAAATGTCAACTTGACATTTATGTTTCGATATTTCACATTGCAAAAGCAGTTTGGCAACTGTGAGTTCCTTCAGTTAATGACGTAACTGCTCTGATTGGCTGGAATCTTATGGTGTCCACAGTGAAAATTTTGTAACGACCAGTGAATGGCGATTGGGGAGATGCGTGACAGATCCTGTGGTCCTGTCGTTTGTTGTCACGTTGCCATAACGTTCCCATACAGTCTTTACTGCGCATGCGCATGGGCCTGCTTGCGCGATGGTCATTTTCTAGGTAACTAACTATGCATTTCTGTGCACTGGACAAACTATTGTGCGTTTAGTTTTTTGACGTTTCTAAAAACCAATAGAAAGTTTTAATTTCATCCCACGCGTGTACTTTTTAGCCAATCAACACACTATTATACTCTCAATAAGAACTAAAGCTTATTATCACTACATGTATAATAATTTGTAGTATTTTTTTTTATTGGCTGACAAAGCGGTTTTGTCAAGTCTGACGTCTTTTGTGCAAATAAATAAGCGCACCGTCAACTGACGAAATGAATAGTAAAGTTAAGGTTGTAAAAGGTAAAAAATAATCTATCGAATACCACACGATAGCGATAATAAATTAGAAAATAATTCTTAAGAACTTTTATTCTCGAACTGTTGCCATTTCACAACCCACTCAAGTCTACGGCTCTCGTGACTGGCAATATTCACTCGACATGTGAAGGAATTCTGTGGTGTCTATGAAATATATATTGGTCGTCAATTGTGGCTTTAGGTTGTAATTTTGAATAGTAATGAAATCATAACTTTATTTAGTTTAAAAGGGCTTGCCTCCGAGTCCAATCAAAAGTTCTTACATCGGTATCCATATTCAAAGCCGACTGCAACTTACTTAATTAGAAAGGAGTAAACAGTAGCTAGTAAACTAGAGTCGGTTTTGCCCTATTTTCAAAGAATAGCTTTTCAACATAATCTCGTGCTTACCATGCGAGATATTATTCAAGCCGCTCATTTGCATTTTACATAATAGTCCGATATCCCTGCAACAGTTTTTATGGATGAAAACACAAACGTTTAAAGAAATTTCGTGTATAACGTCTAATATCGTAATACTAACAGTTTTAATTTAATTTCTGTATTTTCATTAGAAAGGTATGGTATTTTCAATTTAGATGATACATTCAAACAGAAACAGATCACTAGATTTTTATCTTTTCTCTGTGTTGCCAACAGCTTTTAAGGAGTTTGTAAAATTGTATTCCTTTTTAGCTAATTAACATTCCCAAAAATTAATATCTCAAAGGCTGTTAGTAACACATAAAGACAACAACATTTATATTTATGGAAAGCGATTAACAATAATTTGCATTTAATGTACATTATAAATAAAAGGTGCTATTAAAAAAAATCTAGTTAGGCGTGTTCGAATGTATCGAAATTCAAGGCACCCTATATTTTAATTAAAAAGATAATAATTAAGCTTTAGACTATTAGATACTCTTACATCTGTGAAAACCGCATCTGTGCAAAATGCCAAATAACACCAACACGGTTGATCCTAGGTCATCACATGTATGTTTAATAAAGTCACCTTAGAATTTAATGTGGAAACCAAAAATTCTATAATATACAGGGTATTCCATTTTGAAAAGTGGGAATGAGGTGTTGTACCAAAAAAACGGGACACCTTGTATATATAATGTATTTATAATTTTAGTTTGTGGTATTAACTAGGAATATTTAGTCTTCTTTTTTTCTAATAATAATAATAAAGATTGTATTGGGGTTAATAAAATAAATTATACTGTATATGAAACTATCCCTAAACATAACAAATACAATGTAAGAACTGTATACTACGTTTCATAGCAATAAGGAATATAATAAATGCATTCCTGTTTAATGGTATTAGAAACCAACCATTAAGATTTAATATTTAGCATAAAAACGACTTTCAATAATGTCTTGTGTTTTATATTTTTTAAATAGTTTTTATTTGATTTGTTTTGCAAATGAGATATTTTGAATGAACACGGTAGCTGCAGATCGAAAAATAAAGGTCGTAAGCATTTTACTAGTAACGATAATATGTAAAGCATAATTAAACTATAGAACTATGGAACACTGAAACCATTAGGTGGCCGTGTGCCAAGAAAAACATCTATGCATATTATATAACATCTTAAACATTAATTAAATACACATAAAAGACAAGAATAAACATTATGTACTTTAGAACCCTCATTGTATATTATTTGTATGTACAGGGTCCGCCACCTAAAACTCCCCAAGCTCGTATTTTCTTTATTTTTTCAGGTGGAACCTTAAGTTATATGTCAAATTGTAGGTCGTTTAAAATAATCTTAATGTTTGTAAATATTTTTTTACCTTACCCATTTAATCTTCAACAGCCGAATAGGTTGTGTTATTTTAGTAATAAATTATTTTTATATAAAGTGCTGAAAGCACGGGAATGCCGTTTACTCTAATTGGAGTGCAGGTGACGTATGCTAGCCTCCACAGAGATAGCGTTTTTGGACTTTTTTGGTGCGGTAAAACTTTAGATGGTCATAGTTTGAAAACTACAAATGCAAATGAAGTTCTGTTTGCTGGAAGCTGATCAGCTGCTGAAATGCCATAGAATAATTTACAATTTACAGTAATTTAAATTTTAGTGATCAGGCCTATTATATCACACTCAAAAAGATGTTGCTATGAACAAATTATTACCGTTTTAGGTGATAAAGACGATGTTATCTGAAAACGAGAAATTTGTATTAGTAACCCACTCTCTTGGAACAATGATATCATTGGAGGTCATCGCTTGGCTAGAAAAGAATGGCCACTTTGGCGAAGTCGTTGTGATAGATGGTGGGACCCAATTCACACAAAAATTAATAGAACAAAACTTTTACTTGAAAGATACCAGAACTTATAATGCAGCCGGTATGGCCGGACTGATAAAGAACTCCCTATTACCTGACGAAAATTCTGCAGAGTTAAAGGTAAGCATCACTAAAAGTGTTAGCAGGTATTTTTTTTCATTTAGAGAATTTGAAATAGTAAACTGATCCATTTCTCCAAATGTATATTAATGATTATTGATTTCTTTTATATTAGAAAGCTCCATATATTATCAACTTTGTTAAATAATTGGTAAAACGCTTTGTGCTAAAAATATATCTTGCGTCAATACCATTTAAAATTCAAATAAATTTATCAAGAAAATCTGACGTCAAAATGGAAGCAAACAGACTTGACCTCAAACAAAAAGTAACCGAAATGTCAGCAAAACAAAAAAAAAGATTTAAATGTTAAACTAAATAGATTAATATGGTGCAACTAAAATTACAAAAACATTCAGAATTGTTAAGTTTTGGTCATTTACAATTTTGTATATTTCCAAAATTTCTTCATATTTTAGTTTTGATGATTTATTACAAAATTGTGATGAATTTAAATTGTTTAAACTATCAGTGTCTTTGCGTAATAATAAATGGTTGGCAAACGACTAATTTGTTATAACAAATCAGTATTTTTATATTTTTAAAATAGTTTAAAATGCTCAGTTCCTCTAATTAAAAGGATCTTCCGGTTTGTCCGATATAAACAGAACTGCAATTGTTACATGGAAAACTATATTCCTGGAATTTTGTATCTATTGTGTACAAATAGAGAAATTACACTGCTGCCTTAATCAATGTAAATTCATTACAACTTTGTAGCCACAATCAGGACTAAATTGTTTAGAAATTTTGGAAATATACAAAATTACAAATTACTAGAGTATTGAACAATTTTGAATGATTTTTGTACTTTTGGTTCCTCATATTAAACTGTTTATTAAAAAGAGGTTTTTCGCCTTTGCTAGTATGGTCATATATTTATTTTTGCTCCTTGTCAAACTGATTTTTTTTACCTTTCAGAACAAAATAGCAAACTGTCGTGGTGCTAGTGATGCAGTACAAGTCATTCAGAGTCTCTGCCCTGCAGATTTATCCAAAAAAGTTTTTTTGAAGGATGTGATTGAGGATTTCTACAAAAAGATTTTAGCATTTATGGATTACACTGAGCCTCCTATTGGACTACAGTCTAATTTTGTTCTCTACAGACCTAAACAAGTAGCTGTTCGAGATGTAAAAAATGATTATGAACTGTCTGCGTGTTCTTCCAAACATGTGCCGGTCACGTATCTAGACGGTGACCATCAAACGATACTAGAACATCAAGACATAGTTATCAAAATTAATGAACTGCTTAATAAGTTGTGATGTAGGTCGTGTAACCATGAATTTAAAATGTACCAAAAATAAAGGTTTTCAACTGAGTGTAAATCTTGTCCTAAATCTTCTTCCTTTCATAAAAATACGTAAAAATAATGCTTTATCTAGGCACTTGCAAAAGTTTTCTATTTTTTTAAGTATTGTAACTTAGATCAATGTATGTCTTACCAAGCCTGCTAAGATTATGTGCTTAATAATTATTTAAAATTTAAGGAGGAATAGTAGATTATAAGTTGCGCTTCATTTAACGAAATGTGATAATGATGTGTTATGGCTTTTTCTGTAGATAATTTAATTTAAATGCCCAATAAGCGGTTACCTGCAAAGTAGGTATTTGTATTTTTATTTTGGGAGACGCATATCATTGTGAACGAACAACTAAAGGAAGACCAAGACTTTTAATGGAAGCAAAAATGACAAATATATCCAGACGTTTTCTATTCAGCACAACATTGAATGAAATGTTCGCATAACTATTGCTAAATATATCACTTATGAATACGTAAGCATAAATATTGTACGTCAAGCTTAAATTTAAGAAACGTTCTCAAGTTTTTTCAAACGTAATACTGGGTTGCAAGTATTCATTAATAAATAAGCAAACCAAATTTTAAAATAAATTAAATAAATTACAATTTATTAGTGTCGGCTCCTTACTTACCTTTATTATTTATTATTAATCACAAAATTTTCAATGACCTGCAAAAATGAAATTTATTGCTTGCTTTTTAAACTTTATCTTAATCTCCATAATAACTTTTTCGCTCTTTTCCCAACTGAGCATTGTTATTTGCTCAATTGCTTTAAAATAACCGAAAACAAAAAAACAGTTTGAACAAAAAAAATTCTTGTCTGTGTGTCTGTGGTTTTGTTTGTGAACGCGATAACTTTCGAAACACTTAATATATGAACTTGAAACTTCGTCATCTTTAGCAGAACACGTGAGAAGTACTTCGCATCGAATAGACTTCGATAACACCAAAGTTATAGCGAGCATCGAACACAAAACCAAACGTATCGTCAGAGAAGCCATAGAGATTGAAAGGAGACCACACAGCTTGAATACAAGAGATGATACACAAAGATTACCACCTACCTGGAAACCAGCCCTCAATACATATACATACATATATGCATTATTTAACACAAATTTTGTCTGAAAGATTTTTTAAACTATTGAAACTAGGTTTACCAACTTATTATGTCTAAAACAGAATGTTACTCAACAATTTATTTCGTTATAATTCATTTGCAAAAAATCAAATAGCAGGATATGTAAATGGGAATAAATTTTACACAGATTTGATGAATATCGTCATTTTCTATCTAAAACAAAATTATACAGAAAAAACAAACAGAGAATATATTTCACCCTAGGATAATGGTTGTTGGCATCTTTCATATTACGAAATTGATACTTTTGAAACAGAGGTTCCAAATCTGATGGGTAGGTGCTGGTAGCTTATATGAGAATTATTAATTTTGCATTACATTTTATTTTTTGCACATAAAACGACTTATATGCTATTCTAGTATCAAAAAACAACATGCTATCCACAGATAAGAATGTAAATACTAGTGTCTGTGTGCATCTTTTTTTTGGAACCTTATCACATTAAAACATGTATACTGAACATGAGATATAAAGACAAGATATAGGAGCATTAAATATAAGTTTTTAATGTGCTCTGATAAAGTTTATAACAAGGAACAAGTAGTAGATGCACTATTTTTTTTTAATTAATTACCGCTTTTCAATTTCAATGTAGATCAAATTTCCTACTTTATTTGTCGCTCAAGAAGTCAGCTATACTTTTTGGTTCTCTATAACTTAAGAAAAATCATATTTATTGGAGCTGAAAATTCTTGATTTTGTTGGTTTATATTAAAGCACCTGTCCTTTCTCGCCATCTTGCCGTAAAAATAAAAGATAAAAATGTGATTCGATTGCAGATTACTTACAATTATATTACATTTTGGTTATTGGAATGAAAGCGATATTTATTAATTACAAAGCAGAAATTGAAAAACATCATCCTTATCCTCTACATCACAATAATTGGATTTTTTCTGTATCAGACAAGTATCAGTTCCAAGTTATTAAATATTAAATACGCAGCTATAGCTCAAATTCATATATGTTTTAGCCGCACTGATCACCATTAGGTTCAACCTCGTCTAAGCATTAACAATCCCTAAATATAAAAGGTAACCGTTGACGCAGTTATCACCTAATTTGTGTGCAGAGTGCCGAAGCAGTTTGTTAAGCAGAACGTATACAATTTTTCTTCCAACAGCAGCAAAATTGCTTTAAAAATAACTAAGCAATTAAGAAATAAATATATATATATATATATATATATATATATATATATGTTCAAGCTCCAGAAGTAGGGGGTATTCGACCTTTTGATTATATAAAATTAAGCGAACTCTTTTTTCATTGCCAAGCTTTCGTCTTTATTTAAGACATCATCAGGGCTTCTACAATAAATTTACAATGGAGTAAGCATATCATAATACTAGGTTTTACATAAATCTTACCGAAAGTGAGATTAATTTAAAAATATTTTATGTTGTGAGTTATTTTCCTTCAATATACCATGTAATTTCTTCGTGTTCTTGCCTCTAGTAGTTTAAATTAATAAGAAATAGATAATTGTTCGTACAATATTCAATTACAGCTTAAAATTATACGATTAAATTCAACACAACAGGAAATATAGACAGTGTCAATATGTCGGCGTCAAAAATCACAGCCTTCCATCACAGCAACATTTTCTAGTTTTTATATAGTTAATTATTCAAAATCCCTTCCGAAAGTAAATATGTATAAATATTACTAAGATTTTGGGTGTCTGACTTTTTATTAATAGTATTTGTATGTTTGTTAATTTGATACATTTCCAAAATTAATCTTTTTTTTGTAATTTTTTCTTTTTCCAAAATTTTAATTTCTTGCCAGTTGATCGAATGTTGATTTTGAATTGCATGTTCCGCTAGAGAACAACGATCTCTTTTATTAGTTCTGATGTCACTTTTATGCAGATTTACCCTACTTGATAGCCACTGTKATGTTTGTCCAACATACACATTATTACAATTTTGACACTCTACACAGTAAACCACATTTGACTGGTATTTTACTGGAATTTTGTCTTTAAGTTTACTAAAAATGTTTGAACCTTTCTTAATGTTTCTTATGGATATTTTAATCTGTTCAGATTTGAAATTTCTGATGATTTTAGTTACTAAACCTGTTATATTTGGAAGAGATCCGAAACGGGGAATTCCTATGTTATTTATTGAAGAATCTATGTTCTCTTGCTGGCCCACATTTTCTTGGTTATTTGTACCACCGTTTGTTACAGAGAAAATAATTTTATTTAATAGAATCTTTGGATATGAGTTTTCCAATAACATAATTTTGAGTTTTTTTAAATTTTTATTTACTAAACTTGGATGTAAAATACCAGTCAAATGTGGTTTACTGTGTAGAGTGTCAAAATTGTAATAATGTGTATGTTGGACAAACATCACAGTGGCTATCAAGTAGGGTAAATCTGCATAAAAGTGACATCAGAACTAATAAAAGAGATCGTTGTTCTCTAGCGGAACATGAGTAGGCCTCTGATGAGACTTCTGTATCACTCATTTGCATATTAGCCAGTAGGGGGCGTTTGAGGGCGCAAACTTACGCATTTGCATATTAGCCCAATCGAGCGTAATAGCGATCAAAATTTTTTAATTTTTCGATTATTTTGCTGAATGTGACGGGATGAGAAATATAATTAGAATTTGCATGTTGATAAATAGTAACTTATTATTAAAAAAAAATGATTTGAATTTGCATGTTGATAAATAGATGCATTCATTTTCCCCGGATTAAGGATTTAATATTGCTGCTATATTGAAAATAATACTTTTTGAGTTGTTTATAGCCAGTAGGGGGCGTTTGAGGGCGCAAAATTACGCATTTGCATATTAGTCCAATCGAGCATGTGTGTAATTCGCGATCAAAAATTTTTTTAATTTTCGATTATTTTTGCTGAATGTGACGGGATGAGAAATATGACGTTCATACGGTTATTTTTATTCGACTTTTGTTGAATTCGGTGTGATGGAATGAGATGTGAACTGTGACTGACATTTGTATTTTATAGCAGCATGTTTCTGACTGAGGCTTTTACGCCCTAATGAGATGGGGGACAGACAATATCAGCGAAGGTGGGTTGCTGATGTGTAATTTAATTGATATGAAATATTTATTTGCTATTACCACGTATTGCTATTGTATATATATGCATGGCGATATGACCGATGTACTCCTAACCATTGTTATGATGGTGGGGGTTGGTACCGCGGTCCACGCTCTATATATAGGCAACCCCCAGGACAGGGGTAGGCGGGATTTTTTTACTATGCCGAATGCTGGATTTGAACCCGCTACCTCCGGTATGGCAGTCCAACACCTTACCGCTGCGCCAAACGCAAACTTACCTAACGGCCGTTATTCTTGTCTATTTAAGAGTAGGGCCACTCATCAATTTATCATTTTTAAACTGAGATGGGATATTAGGTAAAACTTACCGCTAAGTCCGCTTAGGGAGCACATTTTGACAGTAAATGGTTAATAATTACCTATGCCCATGTTTTTCTATGGTTATATACTATTTTTTTTGTCATATTTCATACAATGGATTTTCGTTGTGGCCAGCTGGAGGGTTTCAATGATTATCAGTTATCTGGAATAAGAATAAACAAATTAATATTAAGAGTATTCATAGATTTGAACCGTGATTATGTGGCAAAAACGTCAAATAACGGTTACAGCGCGACTTAATTGAGCTAAATAACTGTCATTTCACAACCTAGGCTAATCCACAGCAGGTTTGCGACTTCTTAATTAAATGCACTAAATAAGAATCTAAAGCCACCAGCATGCAATGATTATCAGTTATCTGGAATAAGAATAAACAAATTAATATTAAGAGTATCCATAGATATGAACCGTGATTTTGTGGCAAAAACATCAAATAACGTTTACAGCACGGCTTAATTGAGCTAAATAATTGTCATTTCACAACCTAGGCTAATCCACAGCAGGTTTACGATTTCTTTAAAAATGCACTAGATAAGAAATTAAAGCCACCAGCATGCAATAATTATCAGTTATCTGGAATGAGAATAAACAAATTAATACTAAGAGTATTCCTAGATTTGAACCGTGATTTTGTGGCAAAAACGTCAAATAACGGTTACAGCACGACTTAATTGAGCTAAATAACTGTCATTTCACAACCTAGGCTAATCCACAGCAGGTGTGCGATTTCTTAAAAAAATGCACTAAATAAGAAACTAAAGCCACCAGCACACAATGATTATCAGTTATCTGGAAATAAGGATAAACAAACTAATATTAAGAGTATTAATAGATTTAAACCGTGATTGTGTGGCAAAAACATCAAATAAAGGTTACACCACGACTTAATAGAGCTAAATAACTGTCATTTCACAACCTAGGCTAATCCACAGCAGGTTTGCGATTCCATTAAAAAAATGTACTAAATATGAAACTAAAGCCAGCAGCATGTGAATACATAATGTAAACTCTGACTTCAGATAGCTAAGCAAAACGGTGAATATAAGTTTAAAATTATTAAACTAGCATAAATCTACGACTGTTAGTTAACTCTGTTTATATAAAAGAATGGATTTCAAGTGATTGAAGTTATATTAGAATAAATGAAATACTTGCTACTAGGTCTATTGAGAGTCATAGAAGGAACAAGCTGAAGACCAAAACATACACGGTAAGAATGTGTTTAAGGCAGGTAAACTAATAAAAAACACACTATACTTCGTTGTATATCGTGATTTTCCTTTTTAATTAGTTTATGCATGCTGATTGTAATGAATAATGTTAAAATTGTCAGCTTTTTTTAACTAATTCTGTTCATCGAAAAGCATATATTTCATGTAATTGTAATTAAATTGAAATAATATAATTAATTGACTTTTGTTGGTACTTTATTAAATATAACTCGCTTGTCAGTTATCAATCTTGTAGGTTGAGAAGTTGCTTGTTACCGTCATCTATCATAGCATACAGGGTATTTGATGTAATAAATAACAATCAGCTACATGCTACTAGACTAGCAAAAATCTATGATTTCCTAAAACCACCCTCGTACTCCATATGTCGTGAACGTAGTCAATTCTGTTTATATAAAAGAATGGATTTCAAGCGATTGAAGTAGAATTAGAATAAACGAAATTGTGTTTTCACAGCATATGTAACGTTTTAAATATATATAAAAATTGGCGTGTTTTTTCATTATTTTTGCACTAGATTACTTAAATTATGCCACTACATGCTTTTTTTCTCTAAAATGAGCAATACTCGTACGCTTAATTTGGAAAAATACTTGATGCTGTGTATGTAGATAATCATAAATGGAGCAAGCTGATGAAGCACGGTAAAAATGCGTATAAGACAACTAGACTACTGAAAAATATACTATGTCGTACTTCGTTGTATATCGTGAATTCCCCTTTTTATTAGTTTCTGCGTGTTAATTATATTAAATAATGTTAAAATTGCCTGCTTTTTAACTAATTCTGTTCGTCTAAAAGCATATATTTCTTGCGATTGAAGTAATGTACTTAAATGAGTATTGTTTGGGCTTTAATAAATATAACTAGCATTTATTATATGTTGAGAAGTTGCTTATTACCGTCATCTATCATAGCATTTAGGGTAATTGACAAATAGAAAAATGACGCGGTTTCGTTGTTTATCTTCCTAACACTTGCTTATTTAAATTATGACGCAGCATACTTTTTGTCTAATTAGCAGTACATATGTCTCTAAGTAATAACAAGAAGCAAATTGAGAGAGCAGAAGCAAACAGTCGATCAGGAACGATGAAAATGTGTTTAAAAGAACTAAACTACTCGAAAATCTACTTCATGATGTGTTATGAATAGTCTCATCAACTAGCAACCGGTTTTGACATTGACTAATGTTTGATTTTAATCAATTCTCTTTCTGTATTTTATGCTCATATAGCATATAGAGCGTTTGACATGGATAAAAATATAACGAGATTACTTTGCCATTTTCCCTTACTTATATTGTTACCTGTTTCTCTCTATAATATGCTATACTTATACAGGTCTTAATGATGGAGGGAAAAATACATATTGCTATTATATTCATGTGATAATCTACAACAAACAAATTGATAACCCGAAACATTGCTGAATGAGCATCCAAATTGGTTTCGAACAAGATTATGACCATAACCAGCTGAATCGGTTGGTTGAAAGGCCGTAATCGAAGACACGGCGAGCTGTAGGGTGAAATGGTAGCAGATAATCGCTATAAGGCATTTGCTTTCTAAAGTATTACAATTTATTCATCAACAATATTCCCTGTTTATTACACACTACACCCTAAATTCCTTTTAGACATCTCACTTATTATTACAGCTGGAAAAAGTTTGTAACGGTAAAGATGTGAACTTTAAGACTACTTGTGTTTTTGTTTGTTGAAAATGGACTCGCATTGCTTATTCATGTAGATATTTGAATACTTAGAGCAAGTAAATCTAACAAATTGTAGGTAACGTTTTGATACTTACAACCAGGAATATGTAGCATAGCATTCAAGAAAAATCTGTTTCTCCAGTAAATTCTTGAAAAAGGTGAGGAGAAATATAACGGATAGGTATTTGTCGAAAAGTATTCAAACCCGTTTATATATTATCATTAAACTAATACTTCCAATATTGAAAGCCTCCTAGTTCGCTCTCATTCCAAGGGCATTAAACTTCTTATGTTAAACTGACATAAAAGCCTTATAGTATGTTGTGTGAACGTAATTTCTTGCTATTGCTATTCAAATACTTTAATATGACGAATTAATCTCTGATTTAGCCAAAAGAATAACTGTAATATATATTTTATAAGTATTAATACACAGTTTAACATTGAAGTAAATAAGAAATTAATATTTTATTTTCTTGAGGCTATCAAACTGGACAATATCGTGCCCGTTTAATTTGTCATTCATTTCTACATAGTGGTAGCGGGAGCTATGGGGAAGCTAAAGTAGGTACGCACTGATATTTAAATATGCATCATACACACGAGCTTTACACAGGAGAAACATAAGACAACAAGTAGTTTTTATGTGCTTTAGATAACTTTTCATGCCTTTTCTCCCTAAAACTTACACATTTATGCATTATTTGTAAACCCAATGTATCGTCACTGAACCCCATTCTAATAGTTAAAGCTAAAAGACGTTGTCAGTTAATTGTATGTGCAGCAGCATTAATACTATTATGGTTCTAATATAGAATAAACAAAATCAAATAACTACAATAATATATGGCAGATACATTTACTTTGATTTTTAGTGCAGATATTAATGTGATGCCTTCTTCTTCAAATTCTATCAAATTATCACGTCTTTTTACCAATTAATGGAGATCACTTGAAAAATGTCTACATATTTATTAAAGAAATGAACTTCTGACAAAAAGGGCACCATTAGCTATTTCAAAATCGATGAGCATGTATTACATGATCGAATGATGTTTTCTTCTTTAAAAGCCTCCAAATTTATGAAACAGTAAGTACATACATCGGCAAATTAGTGTCAAATAAGAAAAAGGATCAAATACACCTATATAAAATACTAAGAATTTGAACAAAAGACGTAACTTTGCGGACAAAAGCATAATTGATAGGTAATTTTGTAAATTTATAGAAAATCGCATATTGTATGTGAACGCGTAAATCGACAACATTAAACCAATAAAAAGAGGTGTAAATATGAGTAAACTTGTTATTATGGTTAGTATTTCCTACAGTTATTCAATTTCAGGATAACGTGTTTTATAAATATAAAAATGTTTCTATGGAAAGCATGCCTAAGGAAATTTTCCCCTTCACAGCCTACCTTACAGGTATATTGCAGAGGAAAACCCATCTCACATTAGCCAAAATCAAACATTAAATTACTTCTCCTTGTTTCCCGCCGTATACTACAACATTGCTCTTAATGCACCAGGGAGGCTGTCCTTGTTATAATGTAATGATTTTAAATAAATCAAGACATAACGAAATTCAGAAGCATAAATAAGTGAAATGTTCTTTTGACGAAGTTTATTGTCAGATAGGTACACAAGAGCGTTGTCATTCTAATTACATGGACATTAAAGAGGCGATTTGTTATTACCCATAACAAGCAGATTCTTAGACAAAAACAACTTGTCCCGAGCTAAAAAAGTTAGCTTTAATGTATTCCGGAAAGATCAGTACTACATGACTACTTTCATTAGGTGTAAATGTGAACAATCATTTAACAATGTGGGCAAACTCTATCTGAACCTTTATGTTCTTGCTACGGAATGGTATACTTTCCATTACCTAGAAGCGTTATTGACTTTTTTTGCAATTAAAGCAATAAGGATTCCCACCTGAGACCTAGATTGACATAGTGATATGCACTTTATTAACCTTTAACTGCAGGTACAGGTGCATTTCATTCACTTAGGAAACTTCAGTACTGCCTCTGATTGGTTATAATCTCAGATATCATTGGTTCCTCAGTAGGAATGTATTAATCTTTAATTTTAGTTCTAATGTTAATTAATATCATTTTAAAAAAGGCTTGCTTATTTATTAGATGGATATTGTGCATGTTATGAAGTGTATGACGCGCCAGAGTAATAATAAAATAATATAATAATAATAATATAATAATAATAATAATAGAATAATAATAACCATGTAGTATGTATAGGGTATAACACTGCGTTCAGCATTACCAGACTTTTTATTGGATAATAAGAATAGTTGCTAAGAACTCAACTTGCATCATTATGACTACTTTTTTTAAGGAATATTTAAATAACTTAAAACCATTCATTTTAAATTGAAACT